>JAJOZX010003339.1:140000-155000 GCA_023014485.1 Bathynomus jamesi
CTCAGTCACTTAACCAATCGTTTATTTATAAAATAAATAGTACACAAATACAGAGTGTCAATTGGACTATTATTTTATTTTAGGACTTATGGACACCCTGTATGTATGTATATGTATACCCACTTATTAAGCTGTATTTATTAAATTATAGTCGGTATTTAGAGAGAAGATTATACACATTTCTGACTTTTGTGATAATATTAGTTTTAAGAGGAACACAACTTGTTCATTAATTAACATATAAAGAAGTTGAATAAATAACACTTGGTTCACTAATATATATATTATATTATATATATATATATATATATATATATATATATAATATATATATATATATATATATATATATATATATATATATATATATATATAAAGGGTGGGACAAAAGTCAGGAAACATAGGAAATATGCTTTTCAATGAATATATATATATATATATATATATATATATATATATTATATAATATATATAATATATATATATATATATATATATATATATATATAGTATATGTATATTTGCATTCAAAAGCTATGTTTCCTGACTTTTGGCCAACCCTATATATATATTATATATATATATATATATATATATATATATATATATATATAAAACAGCCTTCAGAGTCGTCTCTTAATTTGATAATAAATCAATAGATCTTATAATTCAAGTGTTATACACACACACACACACACATGTTTATACGTATTTTCATATGTTATGACTAAAACAGAACCAGTGTATGTATAATGTATGGGTATCGATGGAAAATGTTTTTAAGAGTTATGTTATTAACTTGTTTGCATACATTGTTTATTGTTTATAAAGGAAAATCTTATTTTTTAGGGTTACTCTTTCATTTTAATTTTTGCAATTTTTTTTTTTTTGTTAAATATTATGATATTTCATTAAGTGTATTGATAATAATATTAGTAATTATTGTTAAATACTCGTTAATATTAACATCTGAAGCGCCAACTACAGTCATATCGTATCTGCTATTATGTTATGCATTACATGGGTTTCTGTTTTAATCACTGTGCCTTTTCGAATACCCGAATGATGATTGGTATTTTGAAGGGTACCAACACCTGATTGGGATTTAGTCGAAGAAACTCATGACCCAGAGCAGGAGAGAAGGTAACTCCTAATAAATTGATCTTCGAAGCCTTAATAAACAACCAACCAGCGCGCCTTTTCTTCCCTAAATTACTCTTCCATTTGTACGCAATTGACAGTTTCCAAAATGAGTTAGCGAAGAAGCAACACTTAACATTAAAACCAAAATGTCTTTTACTTAATTATACGGAAAATTTTTAGTTATAAGATTTTCTTTTTATTACTTATTTAGGCAGAGCGGGACTCAAGTTTAGGGTAATAACTCAAATAAATTAAGATATATACATATACAATTTTATTTTTAAATTAAAAATTTTAAAATTTTACTTATTTTTTTTTAAATAATTTATACCCCTTTTTTTAAGGGTATTTGAAAGATATACAAATTTCACTTTGTATTTTTATCCTCAATAAGGTGATTATTTTGATTAATTTACAATAGAAATCAATATTAATTTTTCTAATGTCTTTATTCTTTGTAATTATAAAAAAAAATTCGTTATTTATGTTAAGGAAACTCCTTCATTTGCGTACAGACGGGTTTTTATCTTCCTGGTTCGTCAGAATTAACCAAATTTGGAGTTATCTGTCCACCTAACGGATCTCATGATTTAACTTAAATGAAAGATTAGTTAACAGATGGATTGCAGTCACGTTCAAATTAACAACATTTGAGATCCTATGTTAAGTTGACTTATAATACAGTTAATATAAAAAAGCTCGCGTTCGTACTGTTTTTTTTTTGAGTTGCTTAAAGAATGTTCAAAATTCAGTGAATGCGTGAATATTGGATTTTTTTTTTTGTATAATGCCCACCACGCTGCACCAGCCAGACATTAAATAACAGCCATAACAACCAGCCTTTGTTACTCAACTTGTAACGAAAATGTTAGAGACAAATGTTTTGTTGAACCGAAGGATTATCGGATTTTGAATAAAATATATATTACTAAAAATATACTGGAGTTGAAAATTTTAGCATTAGTCATATGAAATATAATAATAATAATAATAATAATAATAATAATTACTTTTCTTAGTTTGTATTCAACAAAATATTTGTCTCTCAAAGTTACATGTAACTGTAAGTATTACTTACAGTGTATTGCCTTAGCAACAGGTGTTCTACCTAGCAACCAGTGATGGAAGCGTTGCCTTCGTATGTTTGCCTGCTGCTTTGATTAAATAATAATAATAATAATAATAATAATAATAATAATAATAATATTGTTAGAATCCCTGGTCTGCACAAATTACATGGCTGGTAGTGTGGGAAATGAAGCCAGACTATTTATATGTACAAAGAAAACATTATTTAAGGAATGGCTTATTTATCACTCTTCATTCCAAGATACGGAAGTTGGTTTTGTTTTACGTTCCATGAAATCAATGTAAGTTAAAAATTTAATTTAAATTATCACAATTTTTGTGTGCTGTGCATGAATTGGGCGAAATTGGGCTACACCACTACATTATAGCCCTGTTTCAATTAAACATTTCACACACTTTGTATCCAAGGGGTTCTAATTATTTTACAGGATAAATGTAACACTGATTAATGAATTTTTTTTTATTATTTTCGCAGTTTTTGGCAACCCTGTATATTTTTTTTTTTATTAATAAATATAAAATATAATCTTTGATTTTTAAAGGGGAATTTCAGTTATTTTGATCTTCATTTGTTTTTTCATGTTGTACTTTAGCATATGTTGATGGAGCGAAAGTACCTTTGTACTCTGATACGCAAAACATGATTATTTAAAAATAATCAGATAAAATCTGATGAATTTAAAAGAAAATAATAACAAATTTGAAATTCCTCTTTAAAATGAGAGGTTCCTAAACGATAATTTAAAAGCATAAAATAATTACTGATGGATGATAATTATTTTAAAAGATAATTTTAAATAAAATAAAACTAAATTATAATTTTAATAACAATAATTTACCAACTAATTGTTTTATAAATGTTATTTTTGTCTTGAAAAGGAAGTAAAATGTCTATTTGGAGTTACTTCTTTTAATTAATTTTGAATTACAAACATTTATTTTCCTTTTTTTAGCTTTTAGTAATGTGACATACATTGACTTAATCGTTAGGGTGCTACTGTAGTATGCGGTCTACCTACGATTCGGCGGTCTACCTTTGAAGTATAGTTTCTTATCTTGTTTGCTAATTGCTTGTTTACATCCCAATGTTAATCGCCCTTGACGATTGGTTAGGTTTAGTCATGATATTTTCGTTAGTTTTAACGAAAATATCATGATTAAACCTAACCAATCGTAGGTAGACCGCATACTACAGTAGCACCATCGTTAGTACCTAATCGGATGCATTTGCAGGAGGGATGGAGACTGGGTTGGGATTCCGTCTCTGTAAAGCCCTTTATATCAAAATTTAGTAGTTTATAGAACTTTACACGTAAAATTTTATTTAATTGTACTCTCGGTACCTAAAGTATAGTCATTACAAAAAGTCTTGTCCAAAACTATTTTCAAGAAAACCTTTCAAGAAAATTGAACTCTCGTGTGGAAAAATCATTTAATTTAGGGTTTTCTCGCAGGATACTTAAAAGTACTTTGTGCATTTATAACCATTTTTATCAACAGTGTAATAAATGGTACTTTATTGTACATTCACTGTACATAATATAATAATAATTTAGTAGTAATAATAATAATAAAAATAATAATATTTACATATAAACGCCTATCACTCAATCATTACACCATAAAAAGGTTATCAGGAAAACAAATTATCCCATAAAATATTTAATATATACTACGAGTAACTTGTATTTACACACACACACACACACACACACACACACACACACACACACACACACACAGACTGATTATGCTTGACAGGTTACTTTTAAAATTACTATTGAACCAAACTTTTTGTAATGACTGTTGCACTTCCATTATTTTATTTATAATTGTAAATGTAGTAGATGTACTTTAGGTGTACTTTAGTAAATGTGCTTTAGGTACCAAATGTACATATAGACAAGGATTTTACATGTATTACTTAATTAAGTGTTTATAAAGGAAAAAATGATACTCAAAAGAATGATACTCAAAGAACGTTGTGGTGCATTCCCATTTTGTTGCGCTGACCCTCGGTCTAGTGTTCCTTCAGATCACTGTCCACTCACTGACATTTCCATTCCCAGCCGTGGTGGGAATGGATGAAACGGGTCGCTACATAATCTGTGGGCGGAGGACGATCTCCCATCCAACTACTACCGAGACCCAATGTCGCTTAACTTAGCTGATCTCCCGAAAGCGGTGGTACGACATTGATCACGATGTAGCTCATTTGAGAAACAATGTCATTCCATACAGTTAAGATTTGATTGGAAAAATTTGTTTTAATATTTAAATCTGAAAATGTCTAACCTAAGATGTACATTTCAGATTTTAAGTGAAAATGATTAACCAAACCTAACGTGACCTAACCTAACCTAGCATCACCTAACCGGGCACAGTATAACTTAACCAAACAGAACCTAAACTAATTTAAATTGATTTAATATGTATTAAATAGACCTGCATACAATCGAATTATTCAACCTTTTGCAGTTTCATTGTGGTCCGCTACACCATATACAGTATATATGGTGATACAAAAAAGTCCTGTCCGAAAAATAACTATACAGTTAATACCTTTGGGCGAGGACTTATGAATCACCCTGTATATATAAGTTCATTTTCCGATATGTATACCTGTGGTTTCTTGCGTGAATGCTCTTCTAAAGATACAGACACGTTCTCTTTGATAGACTCCCCAGTTTAACGTCTCCCATCCCTTACTGACAGATGAGTTATTGATAATGGATGGATGAATAGACTCTCTGAATGGACAATGAAATACTGCGTTTGACCTTTAATTGTAGGGGGCTAATTTAGATGCAGATCATAGACACTTGAATATAGAAACATTCACTAGGTTTGCAAGATATATATATATATATATATATATATATATATATATATATATATATATATATATATATATATATATATATATATATATATATATATATATACACGAGTGTGTGTGTATATAATGTTTTTTGGCATAAATTTTGTATCAGATTCATTGATGCTTCTCCTGAATGGGCAAAAGACTTGGAGATAGACCTGCCAGCAGGGAGAATGACAATCACATTCGTAGCTCGATCGCCTCTCACAGACTTAACGGACACTTGTTCCTTCGTCGTCTTCGTCAAAGGTAAGAAAGAAGTAGAAGAAAAAGGGGACGGAACGTCGAAGACAAACGAGGAAGAGAGACGAAGCTCCGCCATTGCGATAAACGATTCTAAATCAGTTTAGTCGTCCCACAGATCGTTCAATGCAATTTCCGTTCGACGTCCCAACACCAAACCCAAAAACCCAACCAGGGTTTAGGTTTTTGGTCGTAACTTTCTACTCCATTCTAACCATACTATATATATATATATATGAGAGAGAGAGAGAGAGAGAGAGAGAGAGAGAGAGAGAGAATGTCCTTATCTAGTCTTTACTTTTCCTACTTTTTTCGCATGACTGCTTACACGTAAGTAAGTGTAAGGGTGAAGGAAGGTGTGTGCTCATTTCATTGTAAACTTTTCTTTCTCTTCCACTCTTCTACTTACTTTCCTCTTTTAATATATTTAAGAACATTTAATATTAAATGACGTTCTGTACATTTAATCTCTCTCTCTCTCTCTCTCTCTCTCTCTCTCTCTCTCTCTCTCTCTCTCTCTCTCTCTCTCTCTCTCTCTCTCTCATATATATATATATATATTAAATATAAAGAAAAATATGAATAAAAATAAATATTTAATAAAAAAAGAATAAATAAAAACCAATAAAATAGCAATTAAGAGACTTTTGAATGTAAGGTTCAAATTGTGTACACAAGAACTCGGATGAATTTTAATTTCATACAAATCCTGTTTCATTTTACGTTTAAGATACTGAAAGTCCGCGAGTGTTTGGATGTCCAAAGTCCTTCCACGTCCAACTTGATCCTTCGGAAAGTGCAATGGAGGTCACGTGGATAGAACCGGTCTTCAAAGACAATGTTGAAGTTTCTCATATTTATAAATCTATGGTGAGTTCGTAGATGCTTATTATTATTATTAGCTTCTCCTTAGCTTAGTTTCATTTAAGATTCATATACAGTAACTCCCTCGATGTACGCGCTCCCCATTTGAGCGGTTTCCGACTAACGTGGTCCAAAATACATTCAATTTTTTTTTTTTAGAAATCGTTGCGTTTATTTATATAAAAAAAAAATATTTTTTTGGACCACTTAATTCGAAACCGCGCAAATGGGGACGCGTAAATCGGGGAGTTACTGTATAGCTTTTCCATGTTCTGTTTATGTTGTTATTATACTGTAAATTACGGTGTCCAAAGATGCTTCGGTGGTGTAGTGGTTAGCATCGCTGACTACGAATCCATCGGCCCCGGGATCGAGACTCGGTGGTGGCAGCCGGCGTGCAGCAAAACCCAGCTGTTCATCCTTCCACATAATAAAGAAAGTGGTTGGTAGATAAATGGGTACCCTGGGTGGGCTAGTGGTTAAGACGCTGGGCTGCTGGTGGGGCGTGGTTCGGAATCCACGTTAAACTGTGGGTCTAAGGTGGAGTGAAAAGCTTGACCTTCGTCAGAATGAATAATTCGGGCGGAAGCAATCCAAAGGTGTGTGTATATATATAAAAATATATATATATATAACTTTTGAAGTTGAAAGGTGTATATATATATATATATATATATATAATTGTTAATATACCTTTTAATATATTTTAGAACCACCCAATGTATAATATATAACCTAACCTGACCTAATTTATATACTTACACTCTAATTTTGTCAGTAACTCTTGCGTAAGTTACATGCAACTTTACTCAGTGTAACTTTACCCCGTTACCTTCGCGTAATTGTTTAGTCACTAAGCTAACTTTCATGTAACTTCTGCATATGTAACTTTTCCATAATTTTTGTCAATAACTTTCTTGTAACAACCAATATTTTCAAAGAAAAACTGAAACGCACGAAACGGTAAGAAGCAATTTAATAATTACTATACATGGCGTAAATGATACTTAAAAATAAAAACAGTAATTTAAAAAAATTATATAGGAAATTATATAGGACCAACAGGCATGTGCAATCCTGCAGAATAAATTTTATATATATATATATATATATATATTATATATATATATATATATATATATATATAAAATATTATAAAAATGGCATTGAACATTCAGAAACGTCCAAACATGTCTTGTTCCCATATTTTGAAAACCCCTTCAAAGCTACATATCTTTTGCCTGCAATTTATACTTTATAAGTTTCAGAGATTTAACAAATAGTTATTTAACCAATTACTTATAGCTTCTCTAAAGCTAAATCAATATAATTTGTGAATTAGAATATTATGGTCTGTTATATCAAGAACCTTATTTAAATGTATAAAGACAGAAATTATGATTTCATTCCTTTTAGCGACAATGGCGCTTTCTGTAAGATTTAAGATAGCCATTTTAGTTGATATTTTCTTACAGAAACCATAATGATTTGGAGATAATAAATTGTGCGATTTAAAATATTGGTTTATTCTATTTCTTGTGGATTTTCTGAAAACTTTTGTTGAATCCAGATAATGAATACACTGGTCTATAATTAGTAGCTGGTGCACGATCATCTCCCTTAAAAGGGGCGTTATACAACCAGTTTTTAGTATTGATGGAAATATTCTTATAAAACAAGTTAATAATTTTAGCCAAAATTATAGATAGTTTTCCTTTAACAAGTTTTAACTGTCAAGTGTTGGTCCAATTTAGAGGACGAGTTTTCCTCTAAATTGGGTATGAAGGGCTACTTTGCTAAAGATGAGTGGCATGAGACTATAAAGGACTATAAATGCGTTAATGTATGTCTGTGGAGTGTTAAAATAACTGTGGCGTAGGCGTACCGAGTTCATTGACAAACTTGTTTTGTGCCGACAGATGGATAGTGAATGATCACTACAAGTTGAACCTGGGTTTAGAGTAGTATCATCATCAAGCAGAGTTGTAATTTCCTTCTTAAACCTTCCCTCACTTGACCCTCGTATCCTGGTGCTATTTTATGAAATACCTGAAATTTTATTACACGCAGAATTTAGAATGGACATGTTGACAATTCTACTCTTTACTACTCAAAACTAAAAATATTAAACCCCTGAATACCTGATATTAATAATAACAACAATAACTATGTCGAAAAACCATCAACGTCCCCGCCTATATTTGAACTTGGACTTTGGTGCAAGAACATGATTCTTGTCTGAAACACATCGTCTTGTGATCATCCACATGTGTGTACGGTGGCCATTACGCAAACATTGTAAAAGAGGACGCATTTATTAATTTTTTTTAATTCGGTGTAAAGGCGTTTTTCAAAACAAATTTACTGCAGTACCTTTCAACCTTTCAAAGGTTCCGTGCGATGATTCCTCATTTCACGAAGGTCAAGCTTGTCGCCCCTCCTCCTACATAATTTTGTAACGAAATGATAAAAGAAACGATATTTTTAACTTACGTTTATTTTATAAAAATCTAATTTTTTCCTTCATTCATGAAAGGCAGTCATGAAATCATTATAAACGAAGACTGTCCGGTTTAATGCCGGACGTCTGGTTCAGTGGTTCAGAAATTATGGCACGGACCTCCAGTTGACCTTTGACCTCTAGTTGTGTCCTTGAACTTTAAAGCAACGCCCTGATTGCTACTCATGATACATCGTCTTATGAAGAACCCTATGTGTGTGAATTTTCATCAGTTATTTTGAGCGTTTAAGTTACAGCGCGGACGACGAAAGTGTGACGGACAGACGGACTGACATCCCTGGTGAACTAGCTTACAACTTCTTTATCCTGAATGACCTAGAGCAGATTGTACAACACCCTATTCGTATCCCCGATCACCTTGGAGATAGACCCAAAATTCTGGACTTATTTCTCACCTCTTATCCTTCTTATTTTGTCAAACCTTTTTCACCATTGGGCTCCTCCAAGCACAATCTGTTTCCTGTCCTATAGCTCCAGTTCGGCCTTTGGATCCTCCCAAGAGGAGACGCCTTTGGCACTTTGGTGCCGCTGATTGGGAGTCCCTAAGGCAGTACTTCTCTGATTTTCCGTGGAATGATTACTGCTTCCATGGCCGGGGCCCCTTCGAATACGTTGAATGCATCACGGAGGTGATTCTCTCAGGCATGGAGGCGTACATTCCATATTCTACTCTTACTACTAATACAAAAAATCTTGGTTTAACTTTACTTGTTCTGATGCTATTTGCAAGAGAGAGGAGGTTTTCAGAAGGTACAGTCGCCATCCAACTCCTGACTCTCACTCAGCTTATATTTCTGTCCGGAATCGTGCAAAATCTGTTCCTCGACTCGCCAAAAATTCCTTCATTAGATAAAAATGTGAAAACCTATCCAATTTTAATTCTTCTCGCTCTTTCTGGCACCTAGCCAAAAGCCTCCAGCGTCTTTACTTCTTCTTGTACTTTCCCTCCCCTTTTCCATTCCGACGGCTCAGTTGCCGTCTCTTCTCCTGATAAAGCTGAACTCTTCGTTCAAACTTTTGCCTCCAATTCAACCCTGGACGATTCCGGTGCTGTTCCTCCATCTCCTTCTCCCTCCGATTTAATTATTTCTGAAATTGGAATCTCTTCCAAATATATTTTTTCTGCTCTATCTGGGCTCAACTCTAGGAAGGCGTACGGTTCTGATGATGTTCCTTCTGTTGTTCTGAAGAACTGTGCTTCTGTGCCGACACTCTGCCTCGGCAAACTCTTTTGTCTTTGTCTTTCATCTAGTACTTTCCCTTCGTGCTGGAAATTCGCTTTCATTCAGCCTGTCTCAAAGAAAGGTGCCCGCTCTCAACCCTCTAACTGTCGCTGTGATTTCTTGCCTTCCTTACTAGGAAGATTCTTGAACACCTTTTTTCACAGTTTTCTTTCAGATTGTCAGTATGGGTTCGGCAAGGGACGCTCTACTGGCGATCTTCTTTCATATCTCTCTGATTTTTGGTCATCCTCCTTTCGGGATTTCGGTGAAGCCTTTTCCATTGCGCTAGACATATCAAAAGCTTTTGATAGAGTTTGGCACAAATCCTTAATCTCCAAAACTGCCCTTCTTCAGTGTCTATCCTTCTATCTGTGCCTTCACCTCTAATTTCCTTTCTGTCCGATCTATAGCTATGGTTGTAGATGACCAATGTTCTTCTCCTAAAGCTATTAATAGTAGTGTTGCTCAGAGCCCTGTTCTGTCACCCATTCTTTTCCTTTTATTTATCTATGATATATTAAGTCGCATTTCCTGTCCTATCCACTTCTGTTTCGATGATTTCACTCCTCACTTCTTCACCCGCTCCAAAAAGAGTCCCTCTCAAAAGACATTCAATGCTTTGCGTGGGACGGCGATGGTACACCTGACTTCTGATCTTTCTATTGTCTCTGAATGAGACAGAGAAAACTGTGACTTTCATTGCCTGAAAAACTCAGTTCCTTCATTTGTCTACTTGTCATAATCTTCCACATGAGTATCCCCCTTACCTTCAACAATACACAGCTCAATCCTTTCTCTTCTCTTAATGTTCTTGACGTTTCCTTTTCTCGTGATCTTTCCTGGAAAGATCACAATTACTCCCTTTCTGAAACAGCTTCTAAGAGATTAGACGCTGTATTGGTTCCGCAGTTTCTTCACCCCACTCAGTTGCTCTTTCTGTACAGGGGTCTTACCCACCCCTGTATGGAGTTCGCTACTTATGTGTGGGGTGGCTCAACCCACACAGCTCTACTTGGCTGGGTGAAATCAATACCTTTTCGTCCCATCAGTTCTCCGCCTCTTACTGACTGTCTTCAATCCTTCTCTTTTCGCCGCAATGTTGTCTCACTCTCTCTTTACTATCGTTATTATAACGAACACTGCTCTTCTGAACTCTCTAACTGCCTGCCGCCTCATTTAAGGAGAGCACGCAATACCAGACTTTCGACATATTCTCATTCCTTTTCTGCCCAACTCTCAAACGCAAGGGTTAATCGGTATTTTCAATCTTTCATTTACTCAACCGGTCAACTATGAAATAATCTTGCTCAATCCATCTTTTCCTCTCTCTATGACTTCCAATCTTTCAAACGCAGAGTGTTCAGACATCTCGAAAATCTTGAAGCTAGACTTTGGCTATCTTCTTCTGTGTGGTGGTAGGGAGGGGGGTGGGCTTTTTTGCGGGCATTCACCCTTGGCCCCTCCTTTTTGCATAAAAAAATCGCAAACGCCCATAATCAGCTATTCAAAAGTGATTGATACTGTAGGGGCATAGGTGTCGTACCAATTACAGAACTTTGTAACAGTGCATTTCCACAGATTTTGAGATGCAGTTTCGTACATTCCAAATCATGAGGAATCTTATGGTAATACGCATTACTCTGAATTTAGCTTACAAGTTATACTAAAATATAACAGCCTATTATTGTGACCTACCTGGCATCACTGATCTTAAAGTAGGTCAAGGCCTAATTAGAGTCTAGGCCCAGTCACATATAAAAGTTTATTTGTTTCTGAATGGAATTTTTCGGAACTTGAAGTCCTGATAACAGATTTCATTTATATTGTATATTTGCCGACCTAAAAAACAGATCAGACCTCACAAAGTTTTATTGCTGAGCTTTCTTAACTTTTTCTTATGTCACACTTCAAGTCTGATTTTTTATACACCAATATTTTTATTAGGTAGGTACACATCATTTATCTATTTATTTTATTTTTTATTCAATTTCGTATAAATTTAAACTTTTCAATTTAAACTTTTCAGTCTCAAATTCAAAATTTTATTATAGGAAAAAGTCTTTCGCACCTAGTGCCATCTTTTCGTATATGTACTTAAAAAATAAATATGATTGCTTCATAGCTACTTCGAAACCACACTAAGCCTTTATAGAGTGAATTCAGTCGTTAATTTTAATATTATAATGCAATTTCCAGGGCATTTAAGTCCAGCATACGAACTAATAATTATTACGGAAAGTCGGTTTTTAACTTTTTACTGTACTTGTCTCAACTTGAAAAAGATAAAATTTCAAAATGTCGCAATTTTCTCGTCTTCAAACTTTCTAGTATAAAAGTGTGTGTGTGTGTGTGTGTGTGCACATTAATGAAATTAATCCGCATTTGTCAGAATACAGATTTTAATTTGTCGCTTTTTCGTTTAGAGTACAGTTACCTCTTTTTTAATTAGAACCTCAATTTTATACTATGCATATTATCCAATACAAATTATGGGAATGTATAGGTTATATTTATCTGGAAGCATTCACATAGCTTTTATTGTTAAAAACGTTACGCCAAATTTTTGCAATAATAGGGAGAAAAACAGCAAGAAAAGTTACGGAATTGTTACGGAACGAAATATTGGATAAGGGTCTTACTTCTTCAACAACAAAAAGTTACGGAACGAGTTAGAGGAAAAGAGTTTACTCTTGTTAACGCTGGAAAAGTTACGCTAATGTTGCACGTTGAATTCAGTGTTACATAAAAGTTACGTTTAAATGTGTAACTGACGTGCAACATATATGCAAACATTTTTAGGAGTGATACAACAAGCTAAACAAGTTATACGTTATAAAAAATTCTAAATTTCCTTTTTCTTCTGCTTATAATAATAATAATAATAATAATAATAATAATAATAAATTCCTCCTTGTGGCACAGGAATCAGGACGGAAATTGACAGCCGGAACTTATCCTGTTCACTATGTAGCTGTTGACCCCCAAAGAAACAGGGCAAAGTGTTCATTTGTCATCACGGTTGAAGGTGGGAGACTTCTATTTCATAATTGGGTTATATTTCCCATAAAACATGTGTATATATATATATATATATATATTGGGTTTGCAGCATTCATTCATTTCACGTGTTTTATTGTGAAATTCATCCCATATTGTGTATATATATATCATGTTGCAAACCAAAAACTTATAGTTTTCCTCTAAGAACTGTGATATGAAGCTATACGATTAATTACCCTGTTCTCATTTGGTTTCTGTTATTATCTTTCTTATAAAAAGACATCTTTGGTAATATCTGAAGTACAGTACGTGTGTACTGTACAATATTTAAGTGAATTCACTGAAGGGGTGTAATGCTACATTTTCAAATATAAAATAGATTAAAAAAATACGTCACGTTTCAACATAAGCTAAAAAATCTATATGAACTATGTCTGTATTTAAGTAACTGATAAATATAATCACATCACCTGAAGAAGACGCAGCTATGGTTTAATTAAAATATATACTGTACAGAAAGCCGCGGTTACCTGTTTAGCATTAATATAGTCCTATATAGGAATCATTCGAGTTGAAATAAATGTACGCTTATGGATACTATCACACTCAATGTATTTCCTCACGGTTATGTATGGAAGACGGGAAACGTTTTTCTTTTTTTTTTAACTTTTCATGTTAATTACAAAACTTTATTTGGATCACGTGAAGGTCAGGGCCCCCATGTATTCTTGTTTTTTGCTTTACAGTACTAAATATAATAATAAATTAAATTGAATGCCCGGTTAGGTCAACTGTGATATTTTCGTTAGTTTTAACGAAGATATCATTTGGTAATTGAGGCTGGGGGCCCCTGATCTTCAGGTGATCCCTTTATTTCTTTGAACAGAGTTCGAGACGTATAACTTGAAAAGTGTTGTAGGTAAAAAAAAGTAAACCAACAATCAATGAATTCTTGTATGTATAAAATGTCTGGTAATATGAAGGAAGAGCAAGTATGTGACTTACATCTACTGTAAATGTCACAAAACTAAAATGTTTTGATCGACTTATAGCTGTCGATTTTTCATTAATCCGAGAAGGCCAGTGTGGGACCGCACACATAGCGATTAGTGTAGGGTCAACGTAATCCCGTAATGAAAATTACATTTATAGGTTGAATTAAACACTTTATTGTTAATAAACAACAATAAAAATTAATTTGCGCATAACAAACGACGATCATTTCCAGAAAAATAAATATGCTTTTATTGTAATATGACACTCGCTTTCTTGGGTTAAGAAAGAATCCCATTTTCCGTTTCCCATTTGCGCGTGACGTCACATAATAATAATAATAATAATAATAATAATAAGTTTGTATACAAATGAACTTTTAAAAGCGTATATTTATTTCAGTAGATCTTGAATTAATGGAACAGATTTAATTTTTCCATTTTTACGCAAAGGGAAATGCGGTGATGGCTGTGTAGGTATGAAATAATAATAATAATAATAATAATAATAATACTTTCTTTGTATTTTTGCGTGCGTGTAACTGTGTCTTTGAGATACATAACACCATCCCATCTCAGGACTTCACTACGAATCCCCCGCCCAGCTTTTCTTTTGGCACCTCCTGGCCCCTGGCTCCCCACCTTCTCAAAAAAGCGCCTTGTGACGGAACAGCATCATTTGACCATTTCAGCGTGTTGTTGTCTTCCTTTCTTTCACATCCTCAAACACTATCGAGTACTGCTCTCTGAAGTAGACGAAATAGCACCAGTACACCGCACTAACACTGGTAGTAGGGTAGTGAAATGATACTAATATTATTAAGTCTGAAGACACTGATAACGGGATGATATGAGACTTTATTACATGTACAGTAAGATAAAAAAAAACACAGTTGCAAAGCTTGTTATGCATGTCTAATGAAAACAAGCTAACGCTTTAACGCCAAACGTTTTTTTAGGGCTGAGTTTAAATGCGCGTATTTGAAATGGTACGTATTCGACCCATTCGGCGGTAGAGGGTTAAATTACTTTCATCAAAGAATT
>JAJOZX010003339.1:157500-175000 GCA_023014485.1 Bathynomus jamesi
TTACGACCGATGACTTTTATATCATCAGATACTTCATGTACTGATGGAGTTTTATGGTCCCTGATGAATGTTTTGAAAACATTTTTGATCGAATTTATACATATATTTTATTTGATTGCGTTACCCCTCTAGCTATAATACCTCACTTTCATCTTCGAAATATATTTTTCATATTTTGCGCTCCCGTGAGATATAGTGATGTTATCTACAGGGTGTCCCGTAAGTCTGGACCCATAGGGAAAAATAATAAAATTACAAAATAGTCCAAAAATTTATTACATAATCTGTTCAAAGTGTCCGCTGTTGTGTCGCACACATAGTTGAAGACGCAATCTCCACTGCGACAGCACTTTCTGAATCACAGTCGCAGAAATTTCTTGACACGCCTCCACAATGCGTGCTTTAAGGTGGAAAATGTTCTGAAGTTTGACCTCGTACACTTTGGCTTTCAAGTGGCCCCACAAATAAAACTCCAGCGGAGTAAGATCATAATAAAAAAGTAATAAAAATAATAATAAAAATAATAAAAAAATATATTATAAATAAATTTTTGGACTATTTTGTAATTTTATTATTTTTCCCTATGGGTCCAGACTTACGGGACACCCTGTATATTAAAACAATGTCCTCGGAAAAGATCTGAGTCAGTCGGTCATGTAAATCTATAAGACAAGATAAGATAAGATATACTCGTATACTATATCTACATTTTTAAGTGAATAATTAAAAATATTTAGTGTATATTACATCTCATAATTATATACTTTCTTTTCAATTTAGATCATTATATAGAGTGGGAATAAACATGAAGCTTATATTACTCACTATTAATTATATACAACCTTTACGTATGAACTATTCGATGATCGTAGAAACATATAAATTATTCCCGTTTAAGCTATGCGAACACGGTTGACTGATTTACGCCCATCTTCTAGATTAACATTTTTTTAAACTCACGAATAAAATTCCTTTCTCGATCACACGCATCACATCACAAAACAGCTTCATATTCTAACACCTCGCTGCATTTATATAGCTGCACAACATTTCTACATCCTATGAGGCATATGACAGAATCACCTTCCTATAATACATTATGGCATCGCCTTAGATCATTTTACGTCACATGACTTGAATACATCACTTACATTTGATTTGTCACAAAATGGCTTCCATTCATGATACATAACTGGAAAGTACACGTGTTTTGTTGTTAGCCCCAAGAGGTAAGAAACCCCCGCACTTCGTCAGTCTAAAGAATGGTCGGTGCGGACCGGATCCAGGTCCTCTTATGGGCGGAATGTGGGTGTGCTCGGATTGGGCGTGGGGTCGTATGTGTAGACCTGAGTGTGGACCGACTCACGTACTCATAAACCCCTCCTCAACACTTCTTTTCATGTGCGTTGCCTCTACCGGTCTTTGGAATCCTGATGCTTCTCGAACCAGTAGCCGCCCCTCCTGTACAAGTGAGTACAGCCTTCGTTTTTAATTCTGTTTCCCCAAGTTTTTGTACTATTTTTAAAATATAAAATTATCGTATTACTCGCCAACTCCCTATTCTCTTCTTAACTCCCTATTCTCTTTTTAACTCCCTATTCTCTTCTTTTAACCCCCTACTCTCTTCTTTCTCTCGGGCTAACCTTAGAGTGGATCTTAGGGTCTTTGTTAGCGTTAGCTTCTGTAGATCTGTAGATGGTAACTTCTTACAAATGTTAAACTTTAAAGTTAAATTTTAACAATATTTTTGTAATTTGAAGAGAGATTAACAATGAATATTTTAATAAAATGTAAAAAGCTAAAACGTGCCTGAAACGAAATCTCTGCGAGTTGTAATCATGCTTGTAAGGATATGTATTCGTTTCGGGACTGTAAACAAACTGTAAAATTCATGATTTTCAAATGGTTATTATTACTCTTTTATTTGTATTATGTGGCAGTCAATATTACTATGATATGTTTGTATAATGGTTATATTTTATGGCTATGTTAATATTTACTATGATATGATGTGGTCATATTGGCTAGAGGAAGTTGTAAATAGCAATATTTTAAAAGATTGGTGAAGTTAAATTTTTTAATTAAATGTAATAATATCAAAATTCTCAAGTGATTAACACTATTTAAAAAGAAGTGAAATATGGAGTAGAATTATATATATATATATATATATATATACAGGGTGTCCCTGAAGTCTGGACTCATAAAGAAAATAGATAGTATATTTTTAAAGTGAAACCAACACATTTCTAATGTCAGTTTTCCATATTTCAGGAAAGAAAATACCTGGTATTGCTACATGTTTCCGGAAAAAGCCAGAGGGAGGCAGATCAATTATTTCACGAACATGCCTCCCTCTGGCTTTTTCCGGAAACATGTAACAATATCGGGGTATTTTCTTTCCTGAAATATGTAAAACTGACATTAGAAATGTGTTTGTTTCACTTTAAAAATATGATGTCTATTTTCCCTATGAGTTCAGAGACTTCTGGGACAATATATATATATATATATATATATATATATATGTTATTTTACTGCTGATTCTTGTGTTCGAACCATGTTTTTATTTCTGCAGAGACTTTACCAATCAAATCAGGTGTGGGTTGCCTGCCCGGGTTTGAATGGAGGGAGACCCATCCAGATGTTTGTTGTAAGTATATATGGGTGTTCTGAATGTCTATTTTGTGTAGTATATTTCCTCATTTTCGGAGAGGTATTATGTGGTTCTCACGTTGTTATTGTTTTCTGTCAGAAAAACGTAGCTATAAACTTCCGTTAAAACCAAGTTAAATTCAGTGACAAAATTATTGTCTAAAATCGCGATTTAAGAAACATTCTGATGTTTATTTAATATCTGTCCCACAGTGGCGTGTCCCCCAGGGTTGTACCGTAATGAATCCATCGAACAGTGCACTCCATGCCCCGTGGGAACCTACTCGCACACCTTCGGAAGGTAGAAAATAAAGTCTTATTTAAATATTATACATGAAAATTCATCTTTACATATATTTCTTTCGTGAGCAACAATTTTTGTTGATTGTGGTTGAACGTAATCCAAATATTGTTATTTTTTTTTACTATTTAATATTTATCATCATATCTTGATATTTAATGGGAAACTATAGTTTCATTGGGTCACTTTAACATATTGCTTCCCAAAGCATTCGGGAAGCAATATGTTAAAGTGATCCCTCTTGGGAAGCAATATGTTAAAGTGATTAACACTGGGAAGCAATATGTTAAAAAGAGAAAGGTTGGTTGGTTAGAAAGAGGTTGGTAATCTAGGCTAACTAACGAAAATATCACGACCTAACCTAACCAATCGTCAAGGGCGTACAGTTGACCTAACAACTGGTTAGGTTAGGTCGTGATATTTTCGTTAGTTAGCCTTATAAGGCTAACTAAAGAAGGCTGGGAGCCCTGATCTTCAGGTGATCCAAATATTTTACATTCACAAAAAATGGCAAAGCATAATAAGTTAAATTGTCCATAAATTTACAGTTTCTCGACTAGCTAATCTCTAAATATTATAAACTATTGTAATGTAACTGTAATTGGTTGTGTTAATGGCTATTTTTGGGAAGCAATATGTTAAAGTGATTAACACTGGGAAGCAATATGTTAAAGTGATTAACACTGGGAAGCAATATGTTAAAGTGATTAACACTGGGAAGCAATATGTTAAAGTGATATACACTGGGAAGCAATATGTTAAAGAGAGGTTCCTACGAAGCAATATGTTAGTGATCCGTTTCATTTTACATACTTTCAGATGAAGCTTTTCTTTACAACTATATTACTAATATTTACTATTATAAACGAATATAAACTAATATAAACAAATATAAACAAATATAAACTAATATAAACAAAATTAGCGCAGTGTAACTGTATTGTTACTTGTTTGAATCTCAAACAAAACTCTTAAAGTAACTTACACTTTTCGTGTAAATTCTGAATTAACTGTTCTTCATTTTTCTAGTATTTTCTGCAAAAAATGCAGGGGCGGCCGCACGACCCCCGAGATTGGGGCCTACTCCAGGAGTCTCTGCGTACGACGGTCGAACAGTTTCTCAGGCATTTTCTTCTAATGGGTATATGAATAATTTGTATTTGCTTTTTGCATGAATTTTTTACACTTTACAATATTTTACATTAATTTTTTCACGTTTATTATAATGAACTGCTACAGATCATGTCCTTAATTTTAAATTGTGTTCCTTTCAAATATTTCAAACATTTAGTAGTATGGGTGCAAAAACAGAGTGGAGGTAGGGTAGTAGGGGCAAGGGGGTGGAGTGGGAAAGGAGGTTGAGGTTGGCACTCAGAATTAAGCCTTCAATTCCTTTTAATTCCTTTAACCTCCCAAGGGAGTCATTAGAGGTTTTAATCCATTAATGGCTTTTAAATTCGCAAAAGAAAGACAGGACAATATAAAAGTATTTTTATGTCGAAAATTATTTTAAGTTTTACGTGTGTGTGTATATATATATATATATATAGTATACATATAATATAAATAAAGGATGAAGTTTAGAGGCCACTTAACTCTCTTTATTGCTGTCAACGAACCTTAGCGACCCAGAGAGCACCCATGTCCCGCCTTACAAGGCTCACAACCCCCAAACTCCCGCAACCATGACCATGACCTCACCACAAAAACCACCAAAAACCCACGCCTCCACAACCCACTCTTCGTTTTTGCTTTTATTATAACTCAAAATAAAAGACAAGAAAAATACCAAAACATATATTAATATTTCAGCAAAACTTAGCGTTTAAAAGAGAACTTCATTTTAGAATAACATAATTTACAAAGTAGAACTTAGAATTTAAAAATAAAAAATATATTATTTACAAAATGGAAAAATGAGAAAGGAATGACAGAAAAATACAACCTTCCTCACACGAATCTACAGCCAGCAAAACAGAGACGTTTTAAACGAAGGGAAAACGTAATGTGGAAACGGTTTCACTATTTACGGGTTTATTTATAAATTTTGAAAACAAGCATAATGACGAAGAGAGGCGGACTAAAGTAACGCTGTTGCACTGTAATGAACGCAGAGAGAAAACTCTTGATAACAATTAGTCTTTTTATTTTACAAACATTACATTATAATAGCAAAACCTACATTACAAAAACTACATTATAACTACATTATAATAGCAAAAACTACATTATAACTATTACAATAGCAAATGTAAGACACAAAGTCCTACTTCTAACAAAAACGCCAATGAAAATGTTATTACAAAGATTTTACGTCAAAATAAATTATTTCGAAATAAAAATATTGGTGTCTGAGCCGCAAAAGCCGTTAAATATATATATATATATATATATATATATAGAGAGAGAGAGAGAGAGAGAGAGAGAGAGAGAGAGAGAATTTTAAAATGGACTTACTGAAAGAAACAGTGTTACTTATATATATATATATATATATATATATATATATATATATATATATATATATTATATATATAATGTAAGAGTCACAATGAGCAGTTTCACCGAAAGGATCTTTCCTTTAATTCTCAAGGAACCCTTGACAAAGGGAGTATAATCCCCATTAATCATAAAACTGCGATAAAATTAAAATTAAAGCGCTATATAACAAAAAATGTTCACTGCCGTTTAGCTCTACTCTCGCAAAAACCTTTAAGTTTTAAAATAAAGCTACTTTTTCCTTCTTTTAATTAGTAAAACTCAGCCACTTTGTGCGGGTGCTTAAGTTTTAAATTATTATAAGATTCCGTCCATTCTCAGTCAATCAAGACAGCAAAATTTGAGTTCGAACTTTGTCTTCATATCACAAACGCGAATGAAAACGCTTTAACAAAAATTGTACATTAAAATAAATTATTTCGAGATAAAAACAAATTACATTTATTCATAAAAATCATAAAATTTTTATTATCAAATTTACACTAAGGAATTTAAATTATTTAAAACACACACACACACACACACACATACACACACATATATATATATATATATATATATATATATATATATATTAGTGGTGGACCGGATATCCGCATCATTTTTAACATCCGCATCCGCACTTCTGACTGCGGATGTTATGCGGATATTACCTCGAATAAATTATGCAATTCACAATTAAATTAGCTTATAAAGTAGCTTATAAGGCCCAGTCATGCACATTTCATGTAAAGTATTAATTATTAATGAACAAACAAATATATAAACCTCAAAATATAAATAGCTGGTGACACAGAAAATTGAATGAAACTTGTTTCATTGAATTTTCTGTGGCTGAAACTCTTGAGAAAGTTATTATTTTTATCATAATGAAAACATTAATATTAATTTTAATTCTTATGCATTGCCTCCCATAATAGTAATATCAAGAAATTTGAAAAATTATGACATATATTCATGATTGTATATTATATTGATAGATTAACTAAATATCCGCATCCGCGGATATTGAAATTAAAAATCCGCATCCGCATCCGCAGATGTTGAAAAACTGACATCCGGTCCACCACTAATATATATATATATATATATATATATATATATATATATATATATATATATATATATCAGTGGCGACTCGTGACATTTTTGTTCAGGCATGCAATGTTATGGAATGGAAGAAAAACATCCGCCTAACCCTCTTGCCCAAACTTTGCATATTGTTTACATAGAACTTAGCAAATTAAAGGTGTTTTACAAACTTTTGGGGACCTCTTTGAAGGAAAGTTCATTTAATGTTAGGCTTAAATATGCGAACAAAAAATTAGACATATTTACATATAGTAGTTACCGAATTGATCAAAAGAAAAAGATACAAATTTAAAATTTACCTTAAATAATTGTGAAGCATTATTTGAATTGAAATTCTGCTCTCCTAGTTTTCCTGCAAAATTCTTCGATGACCAAATTGTAAAAGTACTCTCGATTCTCCATAAGCTTCTTGAGGAAATTTTTTTCAATTGAAATTAAGGCAAGATTAGATAGCCTTTCTTCACTTTGGGAACTCCGTAAATAACTTTTAATTCTTTTAAGCGCAGAAAATGATCGCTCAACACTTGCTGTCGATATTGGTATAGTTAGAATCAAATTCGTCAATTTATATATTTCCTTAAGACCTTTGTGCATTTCGCTTTCCAGTAGATATTTTAGGAGCTCAGCAACATTCTTTTTGGCAAAAGATTTGTGCGAATATAAAACACACAATTCAGAACGGAGACGAGGAAACTCAAAAAATGAATTGTAGCTTCTTTTCAAAGATTCAAAAGCTCTCTCTGGGAAAGTAACATCATAGAACTCAAATTTTTTGCAATCTAAAAGCTCAATGAATTCCAATTTTTCCATTGAACTGAAACGCTCTTTCATTTGAAGAAGTATATTATCGAATATTTCATGAAATAGTTGACTATACTTCTCTTGTGGAGAAAGACTCTGTTTCCTTTTACATACAGGTTCACCACATCTTTCTGTTATCAAGTCCCACATATCTGCAAATTTTGTATCCCTTATTTGTTTGATTTTTTTCATAGTGCTTTCAACGGTGATTGAGCTATACACAATATCCATAGATTTTGTTTGCAGCACATTAAATAGATATTCAGTAAAAGGAAAAATTGAAGAAAATACTTCTAATAAAAAATTTAAATCGAAAGTATCGATACCAGCAAGCAATCCGCGTGCACTATTTTTTGTTTTTTCATCAAATTTCTTTGGGTTTTCAAGAATGCTTTTTAAAAGATCTATTATATCTTCTTTATTTTCCTTAACTCTTTCAACTAGACGAGATGAATAGTTCCACCGCGTTGGAGCCAGTTTAGGGAAACGCTTTCCAACAACTTTGTCAAGCATTGAAGTTCGCTTAGTTGAACTGCTGAAAAATGATGACAAACTTCCTAATACTGAACAAAAATTATTACATTCGGAAATTTCAGCGACAGCTTGAGATAAAACAAGGTTAAGTTTATGGGCGTAGCAGTGAAGAAAAATAGCCTCTGGTACAGTTTCTCTAATCTTTGTTTGTACTCCATTAAGATCGCTCCCCATAACAGCAGCACCGTCGTAGGTTTGAGCAACTAATTTTTTCAAACAGCCCAGTTCACCTAGTTGCCTTATAGAGAAATCAGAAATCGCTCCTGCACTTCTATCATTGCTGACGTCATTCATTGAATTTTAAAATCGTTCACAAATCTCTCCATGTTTATTAACATAACGAACAACAGTAGAGAGTTGAGAAAAACAGCTGACATCAGATGTTTCATCTAATAAAATCGCCACATACATGCAGTCGATAAGCTCACGTTTTATTTGTTCTAACATAACTGCACTAATAGATTGAATTATGTCATTCTGAATAGCAGATGATGTTCCCTTAAAAACAGTCGCAGTTTTTAAATGGTTTTGAAGCTTTTCATCGAATTCTCCCATACAAAATACCAATTCAATATAGTTACCCCTATTGTCAGCGTTTTCTTCTTCATTGTGACCGCGAAATGCTAATTCTTGCATACCTAAAAAACATGTTATCCTAATCAAACGTTTCAAAATTTCTCGATTCTTATTAACTTCTTCGTTATGTCTGGAAATGGCAACTGATTTCTGCTTGTCGAGTATTAAATCAATTCTTTCTGACTTTCCAAATGTTTTAAGATCAACAAATGCATTTATGTGAGCAAGAGATTTTTCATGGCGAGAAATTGCAGTATGTAAATTGTTTAAATCGTCGTATCCACGACTAACAGAATTTGAATGCACCTATAAAACTGAATGCATGCCGTATTATTTTCATTAATTAAAAAAAATCAGAACAAAGCTTTTTAATTATTTTTAGTAAAAATATTAAGTAAATTTTCTAAGCATATTTTAAAACATATTGCCTTTTGAATTTAGCTATGAGGCTCAAAAAAAATATCTTATGGATAGTGAGAAGTCTCCTTAAAAAATTGCCCAAGGCAAGGCGGTGTAAACAAAATCATGTCTTATTTCACTAGACAATTAAGAACATTTTTCTGTACCCAGACTGAATTAGTGAATGCTTTAGCTACAAGTATTTCGATCTGTGTACAGAAAAATGTTCTTAATTGTCTAATGAAATAAGACATAATTTTGTTTACACCGCCCAATAGCCAGTACATGCGTGATTGAAGCCTTAGCCTATTTTTAGTTTCTGAAAATTATTTTTGTCAATTATAATCCTTACTTACATCTGAAAAGAGAACATATTTAACGCGCATGCATTGCATGCGTTGCATTCATTAAGAAATCGCCACTGAATTATATATATATATTAGCGGTATTTACTGAAATAGTCAAGTCGTATCATATATACGAGTGTATATATATATATATATATATATATATATATATATATATATATATATATATATATATATATATATATATATATATATATATATCGTTTGGCCTTTGACCAGAACGGACGCATATTTGGAGCTCCTGCAAAACAATTCAAAACTCGATCTTTTTAACGTGTACCTGATAAATTAAGTGTCTCATTTGTCTGATTTGTCCTTTTATTAATATTTTGCTCATTAGTGAATGAAATTATTTTATATTAATATTTTAATTACAGTATTACAGCGTTTATTGGGTAATTTATTAGTTATCACTGCATGTGAGTACACAATTCGCTGTCGTTTAATATTATCACAGTATTTCTGTTCTATATACATATTTATATATACGAAGGGCGATACGAAAATAATACCTCTTATTTTATTTCTCATTAAATCTAATTCCAATTACAATGAAAATTACGGGGAATATGCATACATACATATGCATGCACACATGGCGAATAATTATTAAATTATAATCTTAAACTCACATAACCCGTTACGTCACTGGCGTTACGAAACCCCATGACACTCGTATGAGAATATCCATGAAGCCCTTGCACTCCTTGTTCTGTCAACATTATACGATTTAAGGACGCTTTAAACACTTGAATAGACACTTGAAAGGAAGGTAACTGCGTATTCACAACATCCTCATATTTCACAGAATATCACTTTATCAGGGTTTTCACGCGATATCATGGATGGGAGCGGAGTTGGGAAACGTCATTCGTCAGAAACCTTATTTAATGCTTGATAGTAACAGTTATCTATATCGGTGAACAATATATATTATTAATGTTATTTTCAGATTTCTTAGCAATATATATATATATATATATATATATATATATATATATATATATATATATATATAAATATAAATAATAAATATATATATATATATATATATATATATATATATATATATAATAAATTACTAAGAAATCTGAAAATAGCATTAATAAATTTGGTCACGCAAAGGGCAACATGAATATAATATAAATATAAATAATATAAATATAATAAATTAATATAAATAATATAAGGTTAAACGTGAAAGGTGTTATAAAAGCACTCGCTAGAACATGGTCCATTCAACCCTTAGGACAAAAACCGCGTTCAGCGTATGAGTGAAGGAAATGGTAGCCGAAAACAACGTTGGAATTTATTGAGCTTTTAAAGATTACCTGTACTAATAAGGCTCCCTCATTTAACGTCAAACCTTGTAAGGAAAAGAAACCCTGGCAGTGGTTATGATAAAACTTTGATGAGTCTTTGTGTTTGAATGTGGCCCAGCTCGATAATTCCTTTAACTACTTATGAAAAATAATGGATGCCCGTCATAGCTGTTCATTTATTCAGCCTATGGAGAATGTTATAAACTTCTTACATCATTGGGGAGATTCAGGCAACGGTACTCAATGTAGCTTTAATGTGGATGTGATGTTTCCAAGTAAATCAGTTTGTAAGAAGGCCCAAGGACATACCCTCAAGCAACAAACTAATGGATAAAATATGAATATTTGATTCATACACAAAAATTGAAACATCTGTATGTGTTTCTAGCATTAAATGTGAATTTGTCTTGCTATTAAAATAATAATTTTATACTTTACCTCTCCGTATTTCAAGGTTATTATTTTAATTTGTGAGTGCTAAAAGTCTTAAAGTTTAAAGTAATTTTGTTAAAACTTGTGAATTAAAAGAGTTGTGCTTTATGAAATTAATTTAAATTTGTGAATGATTAAAGTTTTCTAGTTTTAAAATGAATGTCTGCTTCAGAATGATGCTTACTAGTTGGATTGAGCTCATTTTTGATGCTGAAATCCCTACATAAATATGTTTTTCTGCACATTTGTATAGAGATTTGAGAGCACACACACACACACACACACACACACACACACTCGACCTGTTTGGTTCTGCATATGTTTAAAAGGTAAATTAGAAAAAAAGATATTAATTAATTCAATAGAAAAATTGGTAAAAATCAACTTTAGTATGGATATATATATATATATATATATATATATATATATATATATATATATATATATATATACACATATATACACACACATGTGTGTGTGTGTGTGTATACACTGTGTGTATATATATATATATAAAATTATATATATTCCTTAAAATCTGTTCCTTAATTCCTTCCTTAAAAGCTATTTGTTACTTCAGAAATATTTGAGATTTTAAAGAAAAGCTGAAACAATTTAATATATATTACCAAAATAAAACTCAAAGTGTATATATACAGTATATATATATATATATATATATACTGTGTATTTGTATAAGTTCATTTAAGCAGAGTAAAGAAAAACTTTAAAAAATAAACTATATATTGTTTCAGAAAAACTTAAAGTAAAATAAAACTGTATATTATTTCAGAAACGCTTAGAGTTAAAAATAGAACTAGAGTTTGAAATAAAAGATGAAAAAATTACCAAAAGTAAATTATTTACAAATTAGAGTTTAAAAACAGAATGAAGATAGAAAAATTATCACAATTAAATTATGATAATTACTATATATTACGAAAAAGTTAGAAAGAAATGAGGAGACAGAAGAAACACAACCTTTCTCACCCGAATCTACAACTTGATAAGCAAACTGAGAGAAAAATTAGCCAATACAGTCTTGTGAAGTGTTTATCTTGGGTTTACTTGAGTTTTTAGGCAGGTCAAAGATAGTGACAATGTTATGAGACTGTAGGGACCCTAATGGACGACAGACAGCGAGGACATATTGCTATCAGGCCTTTAGCTAACCTGAGAGTTCAGCCGGATCAAAAATGTTAGCGATGTTATGAGACTCTAGGGATCTGAATCGACGACAAGCTGCGCGGTTATATTGCCTATCAGACTTTTAGGTGCCTTGACGGTACAGATAGGTCAAAGATAGTGACAGTGAAACGGTGTCATAGGATAAAGAACGGCACCGTGTACTTTTCATCTGCTTTCATCAATGACCGGAAGGTGGGTGTTTATGGCTGAGTGAACAAACTGAACATACATATATTTGAAATTCCTGTTCCTGTTTATGGGAATACGACTGGCTTCGGGTGAGTCATTGAGCCTTGGATACAGCCTTAGGTAGAGCCAGGTGTTGTTGTTTATCTTACCTAGAGAGAAGAACGGCACCGTGCATTGTATATCTGACTTCATCGGTGGATGGCTGGAGCGTATTATGATTGGGGGTTGCCAACTGTGAGTGTTTATCAGTCATTTTGGTTGGTAAATACCTGTTTAAATGTTTTGTTTTGACCTGTATTCCCATATGGGCTGTTTACCCAACCAAATCTATGCTTAGGCCGGTTTTCTCAGCTATTATAGGGCAATCAAGCCGGCTTTTTCAACTATTCCAGCCAGCTAAAACGGCTTTACATGGCTTTAATGTCTCTAATTCTCCTACAATCTGTTTTTCTGGCTGTAGACTCGAGTGAGGAATTGTTTTCTTCTTTCATTTCTTTCTTTTTATCTTTATATGCTTAGTTTTTTTTACTTTGTGAAATATTTTATTCTAAACTAAAGTTCTGTTTTAAACGCTAAGTTTTTCTGAAGTAATAATATATCCTTTGGTATTTTCCTATTTTTTATTGAGTTATAATAAAAACAAAAATAGAGAGTGCGCTGTGGATTTTTTAATATTTGGTGGTTTTTGGGGTCGTGGTTGTGTTTGCGGGTTTTGGAGGTTGTGGGCGGGGTATGTTGGGTTATGACCGCTGTCTGGGCAACTAATGTAAGTTAACGACAATGAGGAGTGTTGTGTGGCATCTAAACTTCATATTTTATTTATATGATTTCATAATTTATATATATATATATATATATATATACATTTAGGATAAAAACGAAGACGTAGAGCAAGAAAGTCATTATATTTGGCTGCAGCCGACGTTTCGGGCAACTCTACCCATTTTCAAGGCCTAATAAAATAAAAGGCTAAAATTAATGCATGACAAAAAAAAATATAAAAAAATTATACGAATGTCAAAAACAAACTAATTCATAGCACAGAATAAAACCACTTAAAGAATAAAAATTAAAAAGCGTAAAACAAGCATAAGCCAAAAACAAATTAAAAATTATATACATGACAAATAACACATGATAAAAGTAAAACTTTAAAACTAAAAACATTCAAACAAATTAGTTAAAAATTAGTTAAAAACTTCACTAATAAAAAGTTAAATGAAAAAACGCAAAAGTGCACGAAAACATACCATGCTCACTTGACATCCTCAAACAACTGAGGCGAAAAGGAGACAGGGTCAAGGGGAAAACAGAAAAATTTAGTTGGTAGGCATTCTAATTAATATAAAGGGGGTAACAGCTGGAATCAATATTTAAGCTGGAATTCAGAAATTTAATGCACAAAGATTCATAAATACGGAGAGAGGACGGACATTTTAATGATTTAAGAATTTTAAAGTTATTAACGGAAATATCAACTTTACACTTAACAGAATGATTTCTAATGGCAGACTGTTCCTTTTTAGATAAAACTTTCCCTGTCCTATGGCTAATACCCATGGGAGCAAAATCTTGCCTGCAAAGAACGAACTGTGCTGCCAACGTAGTTCCCCTGGGAACACCCAGGGCAGGTAAACAAATAAACGACAGAACAGTTCATCGCAGGGGGGATTTTGTCCTTACAACGGAAAAAACATTCAAGGGTATTATTATTCACAAAAGCAACCTTAAAATCAGTGTGAAAATAAAATTTCCTCACCACACTCAACAATTGCTTTTTCACAACAGTGTTAAATTGGTAGAGGTCAGGTAAAACAAGATATTTACAATTCTTAGGAACATCATACGTTGGGATAAGTTTGGGGGAATAAACATTATTAAGTAATTTACCAATAATACCTTGTACAAGAACCCGTGGAAAACCATTTTTAAAGAAAAAATCAGTAAGGAATTCAAACTCATTATGAAGCAGAGCAAAGTTTGAGCAAATATTATAAGCTCTATGCACTAAAGTGCGAATCGAACTTAGTTTGTAATTAAAATCGCAAAAACTATAAAAATTAAAACCTAAACCCGTAAAAGTAGGCTTCCGGTATGTAGAAGTTAAAACAGTTGAGCCTGATTTGGAAACCAAAACATCAAGGAAAGGAATAGAACCTTGAACTTCCTTTTCCTGCGTAAATATAATATTCTTATGAAGTGTGTTCAAAAATTTAAAAACTGAACTGATTGATTATCCGTTTGGAATAAAGCAAACGTGTCATCAACATAACGTCTGTACAAATTCGGCTTAAGGTGAGGGGGGCATCTTGAGGAAAGGGCCTTCTGTGAGTGCCCCCCTCACCTTAAGCCGAATTTGTACAGACGTTATGTTGATGACATGTTTGCTTTATTCCAAACGGATAATCAATCAGTTCAGTTTTTAAATTTTTTGAACACACTTCATAAGAATATTATATTTACGCAGGAAAAGGAAGTTCAAGGTTCTTTTCCTTTCCTTGATGTTTTGGTTTCCAAATCAGGCTCAACTGTTTTAACTTCTACATACCGGAAGCCTACTTTTACGGGTTTAGGTTTTAATTTTTATAGTTTTTGCGATTTTAATTACAAACTAAGTTCGATTCGCACTTTAGTGCATAGAGCTTATAATATTTGCTCAAACTTTGCTCTGCTTCATAATGAGTTTGAATTCCTTACTGATTTTTTCTTTAAAAATGGTTTTCCACGGGTTCTTGTACAAGGTATTATTGGTAAATTACTTAATAATGTTTATTCCCCCAAACTTATCCCAACGTATGATGTTCCTAAGAATTGTAAATATCTTGTTTTACCTGACCTCTACCAATTTAACACTGTTGTGAAAAAGCAATTGTTGAGTGTGGTGAGGAAATTTTATTTTCACACTGATTTTAAGGTTGCTTTTGTGAATAATAATACCCTTGAATGTTTTTTCCGTTGTAAGGACAAAATCCCCCCTGCGATGAACTGTTCTGTCGTTTATTTGTTTACCTGCCCTGGGTGTTCCCAGGGGAACTACGTTGGCAGCACAGTTCGTTCTTTGCAGGCAAGATTTTGCTCCCATATGGGTATTAGCCATAGGACAGGGAAAGTTTTATCTAAAAAGGAACAGTCTGCCATTAGAAATCATTCTGTTAAGTGTAAAGTTGATATTTCCGTTAATAACTTTAAAATTCTTAAATCATTAAAATGTCCGTCCTCTCTCCGTATTTATGAATCTTTGTGCATTAAATTTCTGAATTCCAGCTTAAATATTGATTCCAGCTGTTACCCCCTTTATATTAATTAGAATGCCTACCAACTAAATTTTTCTGTTTTCCCCTTGACCCTGTCTCCTTTTCGCCTCAGTTGTTTGAGGATGTCAAGTGAGCATGGTATGTTTCGTGCACTTTTGCGTTTTTTCATTTAACTTTTTATTAGTGAAGTTTTTAACTAATTTTTAACTAATTTGTTTGAATGTTTTTAGTTTTAAAGTTTTACTTTTATCATGTGTTATTTGTCATGTATATAATTTTTAATTTGTTTTTGGCTTATGCTTGTTTTACGCTTTTTAATTTTTATTCTTTAAGTGGTTTTATTCTGTGCTATGAATTAGTTTGTTTTTGACATTCGTATAATTTTTTTATATTTTTTTTGTCATGCATTAATTTTAGCCTTTTATTTTATTAGGCCTTGAAATGGGTAGAGTTGCCCGAAACGTCGGCTGCAGCCAAATATAATGACTTTCTTGCTCTACGTCTTCGTTTTTATCCTAAATGTAAAATTACGTCTCCTTAGGAGGGATCCTATTTCATATGTATATATATATATATACAAACTCAGAATGGTCCCCTGAGAAACTTATATGTTAAACACAGACCGTGCATGGAACAAGGCACTCTTCTGGGAAAATTAAATCCACTATAGTCCGAATAAGTAATGGTAAATGACAAATACCATAGTTTTTCTTTTTCATGATGCTAGCCCGACGTGGGCAACGGGTCTCTCGCAAAGAGGTCCCATAAATATAGCTTCCCTCACCAGCTATCTGCAAAGCAGACAGGATCCAGCTTTGGGACATGGATCTAGGGTTTAAAGCAAGCCTAGTCCCACTACATTCAGAACCTCTATATAAGTAAAAGACTCGTTGCATTCACGTCGGATTGAATAAATCAAAGAAAAAGGGGTAACTATTGTATTTTTAGCCAAAAAAAACAAAACTTAAACCTCAACCGGGACATTGAGCGTCCACTTTTCAAGGCACGTAACACGTCCGTTTAATATACACAAACTCAGAATGGTCCCCTGAGAAACTTATATGTTAAACACAGACCGTGCATGGAACAAGGAACTCTTCTGGGAAAATTAAATCCACTATAGACCCGTTGCCCACGTCGGGCTAGCATCATGAAAAAGAAAAACTATGGTATTTGTCATTTACCATTACTTATTCGGACTATAGTGGATTTAATTTTCCCAGAAGAGTTCCTTGTTCCATGCACGGTCTGTGTTTAACATATAAGTTTCTCAGGGGACCATTCTGAGTTTGTGTATATTAAACGGACGTGTTACGTGCCTTGAAAAGTGAACGCTCAATGTCCCGGTTGAGGTTTAAGTTTTGTTTTTTTTGGCTAAAAATACAATAGTTACCCCTTTTTCTTTGATTTATTCAATCCGACGTGAATGCAACGAGTCTTTTACTTATATAGAGGTTCTGAATGTAGTGGGACTAGGCTTGCTTTAAACCCTAGATCCATGTCCCAAAGCTGGATCCTGTCTGCTTTGCAGATAGCTGGTGAGGGAAGCTATATTTATGGGACCTCTTTGCGAGAGACCCGTTGCCCACGTCGGGCTAGCATCATGAAAAAGAAAAACTATGGTATTTGTCATTTACCATTACTTATTCGGACTATAGTGGATTTAATTTTCCCATAAAAGTTCCTTGTTCCATGCACGGTCTGTGTTTAACATATATATATATATATATATTGTTAATAATGACTGTAACTGTAAATTAACCATTTTTTCACTGTTTTAGGAAACCTCCTCCCGGAGAATGGTCTTCTTCCTCCGCCCTCGCCTTCGCCAACAAGAATAACCAAGGGAGAGGCAATGTAGACCGAGGAAGAGAACCCCTTCGTCGCCAG
>JAJOZX010003339.1:180000-197500 GCA_023014485.1 Bathynomus jamesi
TAGTTTCTGTATCTTTTTTTATTTATTTATTGGGAATCGTCGGTGGGAATCGGGACATCTTACGAATGAAACTATCCAGTAAGAAGATTTAACAGAAAGAGTCATTTTAATATACCAAGTCAAAAAACTTTTTTTTTACAGAAGATTCGCCTGACTTATTCAACTGAAATTTCAAAGAAATGAATAAGGCAGCAGGGGCTTCTCCAGGATTTGGGTGAGGGGGGGGGGGGGGGGTGGTATCAAAATTTGTCTCAGATAGCTTCTAAAGAACGTTTTCTGGTGTTTATTTCGCTCATTGATAAGCTACACATTTTGTCATGCTTTCAAAGAACGTAAGATAATGTCTTTTTTACATAAAAATGGTCTCTTGTACATAAAAATTTCCGTTACAAGAAGCTAGCATTGTGAAAAAAGTAAATTTACTAAGGCAAAGGGGGTGGCTAGTCACCTCAGCCAGCCCCTGTGGACGAACCCCTGGGTAGCAATATGAGAAGAATATAAAGAATGTAAAATGGTAGATTTCAAAGTTCATAAACCTTTAAAGAACGTAACAAAGTAAAATAATCGATCAACAGATGGTAGTAAAAACAAAAAGCAATCGATCATAGTGTTCAGAATCTAAAAATCGTAACAGAAAATAAAACAAGTCGATTCATACGTTCAAAATCCACATATTCTGTCACAAAATTAACGATCGATCCGATAGTTCAGAATCCTAAGAACGTATCAAAAGGAAGATTTAAAAATTTCCACATCCAAATAACAAAAGGTTCAGTGCACTCGTTGAAAGATCCATACAAGGCCAAAGTGAAGACAAGTAACTATAGTTTTGGCTAGTCTTATAACACAGATGACGATGCAGAAACGGAATCATTCAAAGAGTATTCCATAAACCAAATAAAGGAACCTGAAATCACCCAAAGAGTGTTCCATAAGCCAAATAAAGGAACCTGTAATCACCCAAAGAGTGTTCCATAAGCCAAGTAAAAGAACCTGTAATCATCCACAGAGAATATGATAACAAAATTGTTTGTTTCTTCTCTGGAAATTCTTATCGTAATATAGCTCCAAATTACCTTGAACAAAATGAAGATTAAGAACAAATTAAAAATATTATTTACTTGTCTTCAAGTAATTTCAAGCCTAACATTAAAAGTCTGGAAGAAAATACTGGTGAAATTTGTGTTGCCAAAAGTAAAGAAAGCACCCAAGATTCTCGATTATATATCTTGCCTTTTTTGTCTTGGATTTTTTTCGCAGAAGACAAGGATCACATCATATAAATAAATGAAAATACAAAACACCAACACCCATTCTCGTCATGTACGTAAGGCCGATACAATGGTGGCTGCTAAAGTTCATAGTACAACGTTACACACACACACACACACACATATATATATATATATATATATATATAATGTAAAGAACGACGCTTGTGTATATGGAAAACTGATGAGTGGGTAGTTGGGAGGTAACGAAAATGGTTCACTGAGTAGGTAGGTAGTTAATCTAACAATTATTAAATTCCTTTTATGTCAATAACTGGGTGGATGAAACCAATTGGTTGCTCACCAGAGTTATTCTCCACACTAGTATTTATATACTGTGTGACAAGAGCGTGCTCGGTAATAGATATACATTACCGATCAACCAACCGAGGAAAAAACCAAGACGACGCTGGTGGAAAAAGCCCCGCGAAAAGGAGAACAAGGGGGAACGAAATCGAGGAACAGGGCGAGAGGACGAGAGTGTGTAATTCTTAAATTGGAAACTAAAAAGAAGGAAATAATAGCCATTGATGAGAGTATTTCAGAGTTAGTTGAATCCGAAATGGCTGAAGAACAATTGATAGACCTTTACGCTGATAATGATGATCAGGTAATCTCAATTGAACAGCAAATAAGGAGACTACGGTCTCGTTTGACTGACTTAACACCAAATAAACCTAATTCTGATTTTAATCAAAGTAGAGCTAACCTTCAACAAAATTTAAGTGGCATGCTAAATCCTGAGTCACAAGAATTGAGGGCTCAGTTACCCATTTTGCTAGTACCAACATTTGAAGGGGACACGGTACAATTCCCATCTTTCATTGACAAATTTGAGAGTTTAATAGGTAATAAACCTTATATTTCAACTGTTGATAAGTTTAGCTACTTAACTAGTTTCCTTAAAGGCCCAGCCTATAACCTGATAGCCTATTTACCAGCCGTAGGGAATTCATATGAAGTAGCTATTGATCTCTTAAAACGTAATTACATTAATAAAGATGAGATTGTATATGAATTATCTCAACAAATTTTTGATTTTGCACCCATAAAAGATAACCATAGTGATATGGAAATTTTTTATACAAAATTAGAAGCTATTATAGGACAACTGGTTAGCAATGAGATAGATATTAAAGCTTCATCTTGGATTATACAAGGCATAGTTCTTAGGTGCCTTCCTTTGAGGGTTAAAGATATTTTAGTTCTAAAGACGGGAGAAAATTATCCTAATCTTGAAAGTATCAGAAAACACTTTCCCAATATCCTAACTAATTACAAATTGAGAAATATTCCAACACAAAATAAGACCCAGACTATGGATAAACCAAAGACTGTTCCCAGAGACCAACTAGCTACAGCCAAACAGACAAAACTTGATACTGTAGAATCAAATGTGACCAACTGTAATACACGAACACCTACATTACAGAACTTTAATGTAACTGCTGCCTCAACTTACACACTACATTGCAAATTTTGTGCAAGTAATGAACAGAGTAGTACTGGGTGTGACAAATATTCAGACTTTAACCAAAGAGCTAAAAGATGTGAACAGTTGAACCTATGTAAAAAGTGTACTGGCCAGGGACATTATAAGAAAGACTGTAAATCTAGGTTAAGATTCAAGTGTAAGTTTTGTAAAAGTTTACGACATGTCTCATCAATGTGTGATTCACCAAAGTGTCCAAACAATAGTACTCAAACTCAAAAGATACCCCCACCAAACAAAGGTAATCAAGAAAATGCCACTTTCATGGGACATTCTGTTTGTTCAAACAACGTAACAAAAAACACTGAGATTCTTTTACCAACTATTACTTTGGACTTAGTGAATAGTGAGGGTAGCACCACTCCAGTGAGATGTCTTATAGACTGTTGTTCTCAACAAACATTTGTTTCGCAAAATGTAGTAAATAAATTGGGTTTGACACCAAACCCGAATGAACAAAAACTCAATATTGCATCCTTTTAAGGATAACTCGGACAAAAATAGCTATAAGACAATTGACCTGGAACTACAGTTAGAAAATAAATTAGAGAAAATTGAAGCAGTTATTATTTTAAAGTAGGACAAAACAAACTGGTTATACCCAAACTAGAACAAACCATAAATCATTTGGGAAAACACTACAAAATAGCTGATAGACATATCACTAACAACACAGTAGCTAACATTGAAATGTTAATAGGGGCAGATTATATTAATCTTATTCATAAGGGCATAGTGAAGATAGGTAATGGTATAGCTATTCAGACTCCATCAGGGATAGCCCCTTTGGGTGACCTATCCAAATACAACCTAGACCTAAACCAAAATAGTTCATGACTAACAAATACTATGTGCCTCAACTCAGTCCTACATAACACCTGTAAGAATAGCAACACTTTGAATAATATTATCTCAACTGAGAACATTAATTCATCATTATCAAATGAAACTTTGGATGAGGCAATTCAAACTTTATGGTTGCTAGAATCTGTGGGTATACATGACACAAATCAAACTTCAGAAGATCAGTTAATGGTAGAAAGATTTGAAGACACCATTCAGTGCAAAGACAATAGTTATTTTATTGAGTTACCTTGGAAAATAAATTGTCCAACTTTAAGAGACAATCTCAAAGTAGCTAAAGGACATTTATATAAAGTAATGAAAAAACTCAAACAAGATAATAATATTCAAATATATAATGATGTCTTCAAAGAACAGCTACAGAAAGGCTTCATTGAAGAAGTAACAAATAACCCTTTTAAAAAAGATGGTTGTCATTATTTAACCCACAGGGGGGTTTATCGACAAGATGCCCCAACAACAAAACTCAGTAGTATATAACTGTAGCCTCAAAGACAGTGATAAACACAGTTTGAATGATTGCCTGATTGAGGGTCCTAATCTCATTTCTGACCTGTGAAGATCTTACTGAGGTTCAGGTTAGATAAATATGCCGTACAAAGTGACATTTCAAAGCATTTTTGAGAATAAATCTTAAAAATGAATTGATAAGAACCAACTTAGGTTCTTATGGTTGAAGGATCCATTTGATTTGAATAAAGGGTTCATAACCTATAGATTTAATGTTGTGTTTTTGGAGCCAATTGCTCACCTAGCCTATTAGCATTGACAATTGGACATCATTTGAACCAGTTTAATAACTCTTTAACATTGAACTTCCTTAAGGAACAATTTTACGTAGACAATCTAATAGGCTCAACAACAACAAAATCTGAATTATCTGAAGTCTATGAACACTCTCAAAACATTATGCAACAAGGTAACTTTGAACTTAGAGAGTGGATTTCAAATGATGAGGATTTAAACAAAAAGATTTTAAAGGATAATAATGGTCTTACTGAGCCATCAGACAGAGTTAAAACTTTAGGTATGAACTGGTATTTGGATGCAACTTCTAACAGTCATGATTCAATCTGTACTAAAGGTTTTAAACTTGATGAGGAAGCAAATACTAAAAGACAAATATTATCAGAGAGCTTCCAAAATTTTTGATCCCATGGGTCTATTCCTGCCTTCAACAATAAAATCAAAGATTCTCCTCCAAGAAATTTGGAGGACAAATGTTGGGTGGGATGATCCAATAACAAATGAAGATCAAAAATCTTGGAAGAAGTTAGCTGCTGATTTAACAAAAGTGCAGAACATTAAAATTCAAAGGTGCTGCGGGTTTAGGGATAAGCCCCAGAGACTTCATGTGTTTGCTGATGCAAGCACACAAGCTTATGGGTGCTGTGCGTATCTTGTAAGTCCTACAGAAAGTCATCTAATTTATGCAAAAGGGAAAGTTGCACCCTCTCAAACCTACCCGAACCATACCTCAATTGGAACTATTGGCTGCTGCATTAGCCATTAAAACCATTTCATTGCTTAAGGATGCTTACCATGATGTGAACATAACTGATATCCACATCTGGCTTGACAGTCAGATTTGTCTTGCCTGGATACGGAATGATAGCATTAATAGTAAGAATATCTTTGTAAGAAATAGGCTAAAAGAAATAGCTGAAGCTAATGAAAGCCTACAAGTAAACTTTCACTATGTTCCAACTAAACAAAATCCAGCAGACTTTCTGACCAGAGGTTTTCCTACAAGTTGTGAAGTCAAACAAAAACTTGGTTTATGGGACCTAAGTGGCTCTGTGATACACACCAATGGCCTGTGGAACAAGTTAACTTGACATTAAATTTAATCTTTTCAAATGAAAAGGTTGAACCAATCACTAATTATGAACGTTATTCTGATTTCAGTAAACTTGTCAGGTCACAGCCTACTGTTTGAGGTTTGCTCACAACTGTTTAACTACAATTAACAAACAGCTAAATAAAAAACAATCATAATTATACAGAAGTTGCAACCAAGTACTGGATAGGCCATGCACAACAAAAAGAGTACAATAAAGAGTTAGAATTCTTGACGAATGGGAAACAAACAAAAGAACCTGTACCATCAGTAGTTGTGGATCTAAACTTGTTCAGAGATGAGGAAGGCCTTCTAAGGTGTAAAGGGAGATTAGACAAATCAAAACTGTCATACAAAAGCAAACATCCAATCCTTTTACCTAGATTTAGCTATTTGACAACATTAATCATCAGAAAAACACACAATGATGTATATCATATGGGGGTACCACAGACACTAACTACATTAAGAAAAACTTATTGGATACCCAAGGGAATGATCACTGTTAAAACAGTCCTGAGTGAGTGTGTCACATGTAGGCGTATTCATGCTAGGCCCTATAGGAAACCAAATCCTCCTGCTTTGCCAGAGGAGAGAGTTACTCTCAACAGACCCTTTGAGACTGTAGGCATTGACTATACAGGAGCATTGACTGTAGGGGTGGGTGACACTGAACAAAAAATGTACAGTGCTTACAATAAGTCTCGCGCCTCTGTCTCGTCCCAAGCTAGTCTGTTAGGTATAAAATGGGCGGTCCTTATGGCAGCGGAGGTGTGTTCGGATTGGTGCACATAATTGCTCTAACCCCATCAATGACGTCCACATTATCATTGTGTCGATCACTCTATCTATTTATATATAGAGACATACTGTATATAGATATATATAGAGTATGCAGGGGATAACGTGTTTCAGTCCCAGCTATGGTAGTTGTCTTACAATTAACAGTCCCAAGTGCAAGTTACGTTAACACCTTCACATAAACTACCCTAAACTAAAATAACATACGTGAAGCCTTACCCACAAACCATTTAAAAGGTGTGATTTAAAAGCTCTCTCTCTCTCTCTCTCTATCTCTCTCTCTCTCTCTCTCTCTCTCTCTCTCTCTCTGATCACAACGCATGGCAATGTATCCATATAACGTTAATAATAACCGAAACTCGAGAAAATATACTCTCTGCCTTCCGCTCTATCCCAAATCCTTTTCTCTTAGTAACCTCTTAATACAAACTAATCTATCATATTTTGCGACTTTTTAACTCTGGTAGGATTCAATTCCATTCCTATAGTGTAAGATACTTAAATTCATGTGTGTATTATGCCATATGATGTGCGTAATAAATAATCATTTTTAAATAGTTAGAGCGTTGAAGGTCATCTGTAATAATCTATAGACTACCCCTCAAGCCCACTGTCAACACTTAGATTCCCCTAAGACACAGGCGTCTTTAAGTAACATGAATGCGTAGAGATCTAAGGTGTTAGATTCCATATTATATAATTTATGTGCTAGGTTTAAGAACGCTGGCATTGAAGGATGGAAAGAAGGGACAGTAAAAGCGATAATAGGTTTAATGAAGGAAGTGGAATGAGGATGGACGCAAGCGTTGCTATGTCGAAGGAAACGAGGTTGGGTGAGGAATTCGAAGGGAGGAGGAAAGGGAGCCAGAGATTATTAATCTAATTCTGCCACCACGTTCTCCTGATATGAATCCGATTGAAAACCTTTGGGCAATAATGATTAACGAATGGGAGCAACGCAATGAAAGAACATTTGAAGCACTTTTAGCTCACACGAGGAATAGTTGGGAGAGCTTACGTCGAACACCAAACATTCGGTGCTACTGTAGTATGCGGTCTACCTACGATTCGGCAGTCTATCTTTTAATTATAGCTTCTTATCTTCTTATTATTTTATTATTAGGTTAATTGTACGCCCTTGACGATTGGTTAGGTTAAGTCGTGATATTTTCGTTAAAACTAACTAAAATATCACGACTTAACCTAACCAATCCAATCACAAGGGCGTACTGTAGTATGCGGTCTACCGTTAAGTATGCGGTAGTAGTATGTTTAACTTCTTTAATAATTCCTTAATTGTGTAAATTAAATTATAATTCCTTTCAATTCATTTTCAATTCCTTTTAAATATTTTGAACGGTAGACCGCACACTACAGTAGAAACTTAACGGTAGACCGCATACTACAGTAGAAACTTAACGGTAGACCGCATACTACAGTAGAAACTTAACGGTAGACCGCATACTACAGTAGAAACTTAACGGTAGACTGCATACTACAGTAGCACCAAACATTATCTACAATCTGGCCTCTTCTATGCCGCAACGATTGCAAGAAATTATTGATGCCGGAGGAAGCTATACGAAATACTGATGTTAAAGCCATGACGTAAATGTGTATCGAATATATATTTATGTTAATATAGAATTTTATTATATTTTTATGTTTGACATCTATAAAAGTATATATTGTGACCATGAAAGAACTTTACTTATCCTTAGTTAGAATCTTTTCTTGCAATGTCTACGCTCGTGGAGATGATAATATATGCATTGTTGAAACAAACTATGAGAAGGTAATAGTTTCAGGAAAAAAATAAAAACTGGCAACATCGAGGCCATCACATGTTTATGGGAATTGTCATATGTATGCTACCAATAAACTCTTATATACTACTATATACGGTATACTATATTACGTAATAATTACGATGAACAAATCAAATGCAAATTTCTCTGATTCACAGCCCACCAGTCTTGCTTTAGACTAATGACTTTCATGAGATGAAATAGGTTACCACTTAAAACAATGGATAAACTATCTATTAGTGAGACGACCGTGACTTCCTCGAAATGCGAGCACGTGAGAGGTTCACTGAGGAGTTTGGTTATTAGATTCTTCACGTAGGATATGTATCACAAACAATAATATTGACAACAATTCCCAACAATTACTTAATATCAATCATTGCATTTGAGCAAATAATTTAGACCTGCGTCAAAATAACTTAGGTATCATGCCATGATTTGGGATATTTGCCGAATTCGTCGCTCTCTATAGTCTACACTCTACAGTATATATTGAGACGGTATAATGTAATGCCCAGCTAATATTATGATGACTAGGATTGCTCCATAACCATCCCAACATCCAGAAACTTGGTCATTCTGCTTCTTAATCATTTGTATTTTAAACACTAAAATGTAGCAGAAGTGACGTAATAATGGACGTCATTGATGGGGCTAGAGCAATTATGTGCACCAATCCGAACACACCTCCGCTGCCATAAGGACCGCCCATTTTATACCTAACAGACTAGCTTGGGACGAGACAGAGGCGCGAGACTTATTGTAAGCACTGTACATTGTACTGTTTACATGTGCTGCCTCACGAGCTGTTTATCTGGATGTTGTGGAGGACCTTACAGCAGAATCTTTTGTTGCTGTCTTTAAGAGATTCTGTGCACGACATTCAGTACCCAAGACAGTTTGGACTGACAATGCTACATATTTCAAGGCTGGTGAACAAGTCATCCACGACTTGTTAAGCGATGAACTCACACAATTATATATAAAAAATTCAAACATAAAGTGGAAGTATATTCCGGTTGCCTCTCCTTGGTATGGTTCTATCTGGGAGAGGAATATACAAACAGTAAAGAATTGCTTGAAGAAAGCAATTGGTAAAAAACAGATACACTTGTTTGAGTTGCTGACTCTCCTGGCTGAGATTGAGAACATCATTAACAATAGACCACTCACTTATGTGAGTGACAACATTAATGACCCGGAACCATTAACTCCAAATCATTTGATTCGGGGAGAACAAGTTAGTCTCCTGCCGGACTACAATATAGACTCTTCAGAAGACCCAAACTGGACTCAACGACACGATGAACTCCAGACTAAGTTACAACACTTAACTAGAGTTAAAGCTCATTTTATTAAACAGTGGAAAACTGAGTACTTGATGGGTCTAAGGGAGAGACATAAACAAATGACTAAGAAGGATTAGTCTGACACAATTAAGGTAGGGGACCTTGTTCTCATACATGACAGTACTCCAAGACAATACTGGCCTCTGGCTAGAGTTTTAGAACTCAGACCAGGGGCAGACGGGGTAACAAGAGTGGTCAAATTAAGGACTTCAACGGGTGACACAACAAGAGACATTTCTCTTTTGTACCCTTTAGAGTCTGGACCCAAAACAATGGACTTTGGAGAACCTTCTCCACTGACAGTAACAACTGGAGACACTGAACTTCCAGTAACTATTCCTTTGACAGTAGGAGTGGTAACGCATCCTACTACAACATTGACAGACACAAGACCTCAGCGACAAACAGTATTAAAGGCGCGACTATTTTTGCAACAAAAAATAGATGCTGGGGAATTGTAATTTTATCTTCTAACTTTCACTTTTTCTTTTCTTATGGTAAAGACCATAGACAGTTTCATCCTATGGATGTATATTTTCTCTTCTAATTAAATGCTACACCTTCTCCATGAGAAGGTGAGGATAGGCACTGTTAATCAGATTAACAGGCATTTACAGTCAAATAGTTAGCTAGTCTACACTCAGACATAAAAATTAATTGGTGACAATGACACTAAAATTTTTATCTCCCGGGGCCCCCAGTATATGGAAAACTGATGAGTGGGTAGTTGGGAGGTAACGAAAATGGTTCACTGAGTAGGTAGGTAGTTAATCTAACAATTATTAAATTCCTTTTATGTCAATAACTGGGTGGATGAAACCAATTGGTTGCTCACCAGAGTTATTCTCCACACTAGTATTTATATACTGTGTGACAAGAGCGTGCTCGGTAATAGATATACATTACCGATCAACCAACCGAGGAAAAAACCAAGACGACGCTGGTGGAAAAAGCCCCGCGAAAAGGAGAACAAGGGGGAACGAAATCGAGGAACGGGGCGAGAGGACGGAACTGGGGAAGGGACAAGAACAGACAACGAAAAAGATCCCCACCAGCAAGTACGCTCTTAACAATTAAACAAGGACGGAAAAAGGGACTCTCTAATAACTAGCAGTAAGTGACTAATTGTGTTTTTAACCCAGTTTTATCGACTCATTAAATTAAGCTGGGTCAGACAACTTAGGCCTACATTGTGGCCTAAGACCCAGCATCAACTCATAGCTTAACAAAGGTAAAGGTAAATTGCCCTAACCTAGTTTGGTGAGGAATCCTACTGTGGACCTCAATTTATCTGCCCGCTGTGGACCATTTCCGGAATCTCTAGGCTGACCCCTCTAGGCTAGACTTGATCTACTCTATAGTTAGACTGGAGATATAAGGGGTGGGTTAATTGTGGACCAATTCATACAGAGCATTTTTCACATGTAGAAGAGCGTCCGCAAAAGAAGAGGAGAAAGAACGAACAAATGAAAAATGAGGCACCTCCCAGGAATCGAATCCGGGATCATCCAATTGCCGGTCGGACATGCTATCCACTACACCAAGCTCCTCGATCAATCAGAAGTCGTAATTTTCCTACATACGAGCGGTGTAGTGGATAGGATGTCCGACCCGCAACTGGATGATCCCGGGTTCGATTCCTAGGAAGTGCCTCATTTTTCATTTGTTCGTTCTTTCTCCTCTTCTTGTGCGGACGCTCTTCTACACAAGCGTCGTTCTTTACATTAATTATACTGCGTGTTGTTTGCAGTTAAAATGTACGTGTATATATATATATATATATATATATATATTATATACACAATTTTATATTTTCAAGTTTAGATTCTGTCACTATTCAACTGGTATTCACCCACACATTGGTTAGGTTAAGTTAGGTTAGGTCACTATACTCTGTTACTCCCTACATTAGGTTAAGTTATAATGTTATAATGTTTCAGACCAACAAAGACCCTAGGATTCACTCATGGCTGGTCTACCTAACTGTGTTTGTAATTGTGTATTGAGCATGTCCTCCGTAGCGGCAGAGGGGACCTACAATTTTACGTGGGTTCCGAACCACAAAAACCTTAATTTTACTACCTTAAACTATACCCAATCTATCAACATATGTATCTAATCGATTGTTAAACATATTTATAGACGTGCTACTAATTACTTCTACCGGCAAATTAGTCCAGCTATTTACTACTCTATGCGTAAAAATGTTTTTGGCAACTGCTGTCTCGAACCTTCTACTAGTTAGCTTACACCGGTTATTTCTAGTTCTACTACGAGTATACTGTGCTATTTCGAAAAAGCTCTCTCTATTTACGTCATCGAACCCATTCATAATTTTAAAAACCTGGATCAGATCACCCCTTAGCCTCCTAGTCTCGAGTGTAGTCAGTTTTAACTCCTTAAACCTATCCTCGTATGACTTTGACCAAAGCGAAAGAATCATCTTAATTGCTCGTCTTTGTACTCGTTCGATTTTGTCTATATCCTTGTCTATATCGCGTACTCCAAATGGGGTCTAACTAATGATTTATAAAGAGGAACAATAATATTGCGCGATTTGTACTCAAAATTCCGAGCTATAAAACCTAGCACTTGGTTCGCCTTATTGACCGCTGCTGTACTTTGTTTCGGCACTTTTAAATCACCACTGACTATAACTCCTAAATCTTTTTCCTGATTTACGCTTGCCAACTCCTTCCCTGACATACCATACGCAAAATTACCGTTTCACGAACCTATATGTAAAACTTTGCATTTATCGACGTTAAATCTCATTTCCCATGTGACCAACCAATCTATGATTTTATTCAGATCTTCCTGGATTTTATCTCTACCTTCGTCATTTATCGTCTACCACACAACTTCGTGTCATCCGCAAACTTTGAAACTGTACTGACTAGGCCAACATCTAAGTCGTTAATATCATATATATAAGAAAAAGCAAGGGGCCCAATACAGAACCCCGAGGAACGCCGCTCGTTACATTAGCCCAAAACGACTCCGCTCCATCAACGACCACCCTCTGTTTCCTACCTCGCAACCACTCTTCTATCCAATTTATTACTACACCCCTGATTCCATGAGCCTTACTTTTTTCAATGAGTCTTTTGTGCGGTACGGTGTCAAACGCTTTTTGAAAATCTAAATACATTACATCTACAGCCCGATGACTATCGTAAACTTCAGCCACGCTTTGGAAAAATTCTAAAAGATAAATTAAGCAAGATTTGTTTCGCTTAAAACCGTGCTGCGTATTTCTAATCAAGTTATGCAATTCTAAGTGTTCGACTATACGATCCCTAATTATCGATTCCAGTAGCTTACCTGCAACAGACGTTAAACTGATTGGCCTATAATTTCCCGCTGCATTTTTATTGCCTTTCTTAAAAATAGGCGTCACATTTGCTAACTTGAAATTATCTGGTACACACCTCTCAGAAATAAACGCATTAAAAATCTTTGTTAACAGCACAACAATGCTTTCTTTTAATTCTTTTAATTGTATGGGATATATGGTTAGGTTAGGTTACTCTATATTCAATTTTCTACTTTCTCTCGATGAAATATCTTCAAAAGTTCAAAAGTTATTTCACTTTTAAATTGGTTTAACTTTTCGTTTTCCAGCGTGTTTTATTTTTGTCGGTTAGCTACTTCTTCCTAGGAGGGTCTCATTTGTTACCACCAAAGCCACATCCACAACTACACCCATAGTGCTAAATTTATACAGCAGGTTTTTTCAAAAACGTTTGTCTCGTAGCGGTCGGTGTGAGAAGGAGATAACTGTATACTCTATAGTGTATATCTTAAAACGTAAATTAATGTTTTAATTACCAAAAACTGAAGTTTAACATAGTTAAGAAAAGCTTACCATCTCGTTATGGTCTTTCTCCCATTCTTTGTGGACTTACTTTGTATTATTAACATAAATGAGTCATATTTTATTTTATGTACTTCAGAATATGCTCTTCTAGTTAAAAACTTTAAGACTGGTCCGAAATTGGACCCCAGTTTACTTTAATATTGAAAAAATATTGTAAATGTAAAAACAAAAACAAAATTGAAATTGTATGATGCATATCTTAACTTTGCCATTAAAAAGGAAACATCTCTACTTTTAATGATAGAACATTATAAAGGAAGTAATTCCATGTTTAACACCGTGATGTTAATATTTTATTATCTTTTAACATAATACATGTCTGTTAATATCGGTACCGGTTGATTACAAATGATCTTCCCGATTTTAAACATTTATTATGAAAACACTAACAAAGTTAAACCGAAAAGCAAGATATACAAATAAAGAAGAACTCAAAGAGTTTTATTTACAAGCTATTGAAGTTCAATATGAGCTCCTTTTGAGGTTACAACATTCTTGAATGAGCAATTGTCTGATCGTTGGATCGGGCTTGGGAGTCCCATTCCTTGGCCGGCCGGCTTGGGCTCGTTCGTCCGATCTAACACCCCTTAACTTCTTCCTCTGGGCTATCTTAAAAATAAAGTTTTTGTTTCACCAATGGCAACATCTTTGAAACATTTGAAGGAAAGGATACGCGAGGCTGTTAGAAAAGTTCAGTATGATATGCGGCAAAATGTATAGATGGAAACAGAATACCGCTTTGATGTCTGCAGAGCCACAAAAGGAGCTCATATTGAACTTCAATAGCTTGTAAATAAAACTTTTTAGTTCTTCTTTATTTGTATATCTTGCTTTTCGCTGTAGCTTTGTTAGTTTTTTCATAATAAATATTTAAAATCGGGAAGATCACTCTTAATCACCTGGTATATTATCCCTCAACAGGTACGGTGGGATCAGAATAATCGAAGTCGATATCCAAACTCCAAATGTAAATAAAACTGTTCTGTTCCTTTCTTTGCATTTGCTACCATATGAACAAGATATTGTGATATAACTTAAAGTTCAAAGTTGTTTTATGTGGAATAAAAACACATATTTTTTAAGTTTATTACACAGGGGTCATTTTGACCCACCCTACCACTTATGATACAAATATTTTATCCTACCTGTTAAGGATTAAAGAAAGAATTAAAATTAAGAAAATCGTCAGAGTAAAACTGTTATGAACGTAACGCAATCAGGATATACCTACAGTAAACCTTTAACAACAATTACAGAAATATATAATATAAGTAACTTAAACCTATATAAATATGGAAGCCATAATAAGAAAATCTTATCCAAATAACTTGCGTAATCCTAATGCACGTATCTACGTGTATTTATTTTATATTTTAATGTGTTCATAGCAAAACCAAACAGTTATTACATACACACACCTATGAAGAACTTCAATATTCTCATTAAATAAAAGTAAATTGAACATTTTCATTGTTTATATAAATTAGCAAAGAAAAGACGAGCGAATAAACCATAAAAATATGAAAAAACAACATGCTAAGAACACAACATTTATTACTTCACTATCTTAATAGTGGGCATCATTTATTATAATAAACCTATTATTTATATATATAGCGTAATAGAGATAGATAGACGAACATCTTTTTCAACTTCTTGAATTAAGTTTTCTGTTTCAAACAATATTTTTGATAACTTCTTCAGATTCTTCATTACTGAAATAGAAAATATAGTGACTAAAACGATCACAATAATCATTACTAAAGATCATTATTAATTATCAAGTTATTTAATTTTTCAATAAAAATGGGTAACGTCATTTCAATTTAGACATCTCATTTGTAGAATTATTAAATTTCATAAACTCAAGATGTAACATTACATTTGTAATTACTTCATTATCAGTACTTTGAATGTACAACGAACTTATTATTTAAATTAAGGTGTAAATAAGTTTTATTTTTTATTTTGTAAGTTTTTCTGTAAATTAAATAACGAAGTAAATGCATTTATTTTCACTAAGCATATTTCCATTTGTACCTGTTCCATTCATCGATCAGCTACGAATTAATTAACCCTTTAACGCCTACCGTTGCCTTATGGCATCATGAACTTGACAATCGATTTTAAGCCTTACGATCTGAATATTAGAGGTTATTTTGGCTTGAACACGAAAAATAATTGTAAATAAAAATTTCATAATTCAGGCATGAAGGAGTTAACGGTTAACAAGACGAAAACCAAACATTTTAGATGAAACAGCTAACCTCACAATAATCCAGATCAGTACCTTCATTCTTACCCCAAAAATTGCTTGTAGTCGTTCATCAGTCGCTCAATTTCTCCTTTCAGAAAATTCAGTTTTACCGCAGAAGGAATGGGAGTAAGTTTCTTCCCACACTGACTATCACATTTTCTATCCAACAAGGTTTTAATCACAACGTTTACGTCACCCCCAGTCGAAACGACACGCAAGGTCACCTGAACCACCGTAATAAAAATAGAGTTAAAAACTAAACATCTATGAGCTACATAAAAACCTTTCCACTTTCGTTACCCAGGAGCAAACTTTCTATGACCTCGATTACCCCCACTTTTATTAGTTTATAATTTTATATTACAAAGTGAACAAAGAGTATCGGGGTGAATAATAAATGGTAAACACAAAGTTGGAAATTTGGACAGGAGATCGATCCAAAAGGATGAGAGCTTCCTGGAAAAAAATTGAACGTGCAGAACTTGACCCACCAGTAAAGAAATAAATTCGTCTTTTGCTGGGAAATCTCTTTCGCTTCTAAATGTAAGACAAACAATTGATTTCTAGTCTAGTAAACTTCCAGAAACGGCCTTCCGTTACCCCACCAAAAAAGATAAATAACCCCAACGGGGTAATTTACCACGGGGTTGGGAACCCGTGATAGAACAAACTACTTGATGAACTTAGTCTTCAACTTTCTATAGTATTATTTAAATCTCGATAATTTAAATTTCAATAGCGCTACGTCGTGCCCACGTCGTAACACCACTTCCCGTTAGATCAACGAAGTTAAGCGACGTTGGGTTTGTTCAGTAGTTGGAAGGATGACCGTCCTTTGAGTTTAAATGATGTAGCGATCCTACGTGGTTCGGATCCCACGTAAAACTGTACTGTAGGTCTCCTCCTTTACATGACCTTTGCTTCTGCGGAGAAAGTTATAAGCCTCAATTATTATTATTATTATTATTATTATTATTAAAATCCAATAAATTGGGATCTCCAAAATGTAAGTTTAAAACCATAATCGCATTGAAATCTCATAATATTCACTCGAAGTTATTCCGACTGAAGAAACATGATGGTTTTTTTTTCAATATTTCATAATGAATTCAATTCTACAAATTTTTAAATCTAACCTTATGCAATTGGTGAGGGTAACCGAGTTGCCTTTCTGCAGAAATATGTTGGTTGAACGTTTTGTTAGGTTTCAAGTAAAACGGACACGATTCAACCATGCAGGCGTTCCCCAATAAACCATTTTTGGGGTTGTATCTATTAAAATGAGGTGTTGTTAAAGTAAAGAAAGTGCATTCTATCATTCAATTCTTAATTAAGCGCGAAAACGAAAAAGTTTACGAACGCGAAAATTTGTCTCAAATCATATTGTTTGAGTAATAAAATTTAATTTAATTATTGTTTTTTTTTTAACTTTGAATTTTTAACGCTATTTTTTTTTTTATTCTTGTCCTGAGCTTTGTAAGGTTGTTTATTATGTACACAAAAAGATTTTTCTTTTTGCAGAACGCAGTTTTCAGACTAGTTTCAATTTTTTCAATGCTAAATACACTACCTCGCATATTTCGCTGAACGTTGGAGTGTCTCAGCTTCTTGGTTACGTCAGATATTTATCTCAGCTTAAGTTTTCATGAAAGGACACTCAGTTTTTTTCCCAATTGAAGTTTTAACAATTATAAATATTTCATGTACAGTACTAATAAATTAATTTTTTCCACACTAATGCATCTTAATTAGAGGCAAATGTTTGAGCGAAAAGTTCATCTTTATCAATAGACGGCCACTGAGCCGTCAGAATGGAAAAGAGGAGGGAAAGAAGAAGTAAAGTTGTTGGAGAGGTTTTTGGCTAGGTGCCAGGAAGAGAGAAGAATTAGAATGAGATAGGTTTCCACATTTTTGTCTGATGAAGGACTTTTTGGCAAG
>JAJOZX010003339.1:202500-507286 GCA_023014485.1 Bathynomus jamesi
TCAGAAGCAAATATTAACAAGCGAAGAGGTTGGTTTTTATACCTGACTCAAGATTTACAAGTATTTGGAAACAATACTCACTCTAAGTTTTTGTTTAAACCGCTTTTTGCGTTTTCCTTTCGTACTAAATTCAGGTAGGAAGAAGCGACTGTAAATGCATTCTCCTTTAGACAAATCTTGGCTATAATTTGACAAACAGCGTCCAATAAATTCGACCATCATAAGCGAAAGTGTGGGCAGAGGTTCCCAATTCAAGTTTTCTCTTGTTAAAAACAGCAAAAATGCAGGTTTTATGAGACTTTCGCACTTAATAGTCTTTTTTCCATATTTTTTAACGCTCTCTGTCATCAGTGCTTCATTTGGTTTAGTCAAAAGGACATCCAAGTACTTTACGATGTGTCCTCTATCCAAATACAATTTACCTGTTGTTTCTATTAATGTAATTCTATTGCGTATAAATTCTGGTCGTTGGTTAGATGCTGGATAATCCGTAATAATCTTCATCCACGTGCATCCAAGTGCCGCTATGTGTGCATTGTGATCAATAATGTGGGGGTTTTTTAGAATACAGAAAGTGGAAAGCATAGCAAACGTGTTCGTTCGAATTAAAGGTTTTAAACCTTCAGATACTGCAGGTTCAACCACAGGAACGATGGCGTTGAATCTGGTACTCTCATCTCCTCCTTGCAAATACACTTCTTTATTCTCTGATTCAGAAGGAAGACTTTTAACTTCTTCATACAGTTCTAAAGTGTTCTGGCTGATGATGTCATAAGGGCTGTTGAGGATGCTTTCAATACATAATGTCCAAGGATTGATTTGAGAGGAATCTTTTATGGGAGCGAAGATTGGTATACCTGTAACAGTTAAAGTTTTCATAAAGGTAAACTTGTCCGCCTGTAGAAGATCGTATAACGACGGATCTTGAAGATCTTTAACCAATGATCCCATAGTTATTCTACAACAGTCGTCGGCGGTGGGTTCAGGCAGAGACATAATTGCGTCTTTTATAGTTTCATAAATGCTAGTGAATTCTTTCATATCCTCTGTATAATTTTTGATGCCGTAACCTTTCATTTTCAGATTTTTTGTGTCGTATTTACTCTTGACAGTAGTATTTAAAATATTTCTTGCCAGTTCGAGTTCGGTATGATATCTTCCACTGAGACCAATAATCGTTTTGCTTTGATTCATTAGAGTTGCAAATTGAGTCTCTAAATATTTTATTTCTTTCCTTTTAAGTCGTGCTTTTATGAAATGTGCTTTACTCTCTACTTCTTCCGCTTTTAAAAGTAACTCCTCATGCAAGTTTTTGTATATGTTCTCCATTATTTCAAACGTTTCTATAGGCACTTCTTTTTCATTTCGATGTTGTTGAATAATTAAAGAATTCCATTGACAGAATATTTCATCCACTAGATAACGAAGACTTACTGTGTTTTTAATTAGATCTAGTCTTAACGATACATTGCCTTCTGTTAGTAAATTTAAAGTAGAAGAAATTTCCTTCGAGGGACGAGAAAAGTAAATGAATTCTCCTAAATGCGTAATATCAGTTTCAGGAAATCCTGGTGCTAGTTTTCCATGCGGAGATATTTTTAATTTAACATGATCTTTCTTTACAATTTCTGCCATACTTAAAATTTGTTGTGTGATGCTCCCATTCAAACTTTCATATTGTGCGCCAGACTCGTATTCGCATTTAGCCCAAAAGAGAGAAGGAATATTGGAATTTCCATTATGCAATGCTGAACGAATAGTTATACTATATTCTACCGGAAATCTATTCCCAACACCTAGTAAATATACTTCAATTGTTTTTCCACAAGGAATAAAGAGTTTAGCTATTTCAGTATCTGGAGAAATAGAGGTAGAATTATGGTGTCCATCGGTTATCAGAAATAGGCGGATGAATTTTTTATCAGTGTTTTGAATTTCTGAATTTATTCTTTTTATCGCTTCTGTTAGATTCGTTGTCTGTGAAAGAAAATCATCGACTTCAAGGGCTGTTCCGTTTCTTCTGAAATATACTGAGGATCCGAAGACAAGTAATTTCGTCTCTCCTGAAAAAGACAATCAAGCAACCATCTAAATAGACTAGTTTCAAATAGATTATAGTTAGTTTCATCATAGTAAATGTAATAACTCAAACGTCTTCAATTATTGTACTTGATACGATTCCTGTTAATCAAAAGATGTTAACATGGCTAACCATCCAGAGATGGCGTACCAGTATATGTTTAGTGCAGAAATAAATGATGGTTAGGTATAGGCATAGGTATATAAAAATAAATGTTCAAGTATAGATATAAAAAATAATTGTAGCGATAGAAAGTAGTGTCACAATGAATAATTGAAATCACAAGAATATTCTCCGTCATAAATATTTAAAAAAAAAGGCCTAAAATTACGTCAATTCTTTCTACATGATCAATTTTTGATTACCTTTCAATGCAGGTGACATAAATTTATTCCAATAGTTCATTATGGCATCCCAGTATGATCTCATAGAACCTGAGACATCTACCATGATCAGATTGAAGGGAGTAGCTGAATTACTTTTCTCTTCGACGCTATCTTGGATAAAAGTGTCTGAAGTTTGAAATATTGTGTGAAATTCATCTCCAACTTTCACGTCAAACAATGTTACTTGCAATTTTTTCATCTGGTGAAGAGAAATATTTAAATATTTTTAGTTTTTATGACAAAATCTAATATCTAATATTATATATTATATATATATATATATAATATATATAACCTTTGGTTAGCTTCCGCCCAAATTGTTCATTCTGACGAAGGTCAAGCTTTTCACTCCACCTTAGACCTACAGTTTAACGTGAAATCCGAACCACGCCCCATCAGCAGCCCAGCGTCTTAACCACTAGGCCACCTAGGGTACCCATTTATCTACCAACCACTTTCTTTATTGTGTGGAAGGATGAACAGCTGGGTTTTGCTGCGCGCCGGGTCTCGAACCCGGGGCCGATGGATTCGTAGTCAGCGACGCTAACCACTACACCATCTAAGGGCGTATATATATATATTATATATATATATATATATATATATATATGGTGTTTATAAAGTCCTTATTTATTTCAGTGAAAACGTAGCAAAAAGGGTAAAATTCAATAACAATATAATAGAAGGCATACATTTAATGAATACTTAAGCATATGATTCTACATGAGCACCATCAGTATCTCTACAGAGTTCGAATCTGTCAGTAGCATTGCGGAACACATTTTGGAACATGACAGGGGTTATTTTTGTAACTGCTGTTACGATACGAGCACGTAAATCATGCAGATCTGTAATCCTCGTTTGATAGACGTTTGAGTTGATAAAGCCCCATGCAAAGAAATCCAAGGGCGTTAGATCAGGAGATCAAGCCGCCCACGGCCTGTTGCCTAGATGGTTCTGCTTATCTACTCGCATGGCCTTTCAATTTTATACGCGCAATTTCCTCGGTTTATTTGAAGCCCACTTTAAATTTCGAACTTTCAATGTTAATTTACCCTCAGTTTGCAAGAAAGGCATATTGCAATTTAGCACAGAAACAACACACTCCCTCGTATAAAGGCCTATTGCAAGGTAACATAGAAACAACACACTCCATCGTATAAGGTTTATTTGGTTTCACTCAAATTGGAACATAAATTCAAAAGAAGCTTACAGATGTTCCAAAACAAAATTTAAATTTAAAGAAAGTGTTTGCTATTATTCAAGTCTCAAAAGGATTTATACAGAGGGATTTTATTTATGTGTGACTCTAGAAATAGAACTTAATTAAAATTCCTTAACGTAAGTTTACTTAACAAAATTTGGGAAATTTAGTCTTAAAAGTTTTGCACGAGTTCCGCAGATTTTTCAGAAAAAAAGCCCGCCAATGAAATTTTCACAACGTTTGAAAAACTCGTGCGCGAACTACACACGTTTCCTCAGGGAAACAAGATGACCACCATATATTTGCTCGACACAGAAACTGTAAAATTATTCCGAGGAAACATAATATTCAGCAAACTCACAAGTTAAAATTTGACACGTGAACAATAATTAACTTCAAAGAAATTTTCAAAGTTCTTTTCTGCCGACTAACATTTAACTCTTGAAATCAAATTCGCGTGAAACAAGGAGATTCAAATTTTTCGAACGACAGAAACAAATTTACAGTCGACTTATAAACTCAAACAATGCCACAGGTTTCAAAGATTTTTAAAACCACCTCAGTTTTAGAGGACAGAACTACAACTAACATTAAATTATTGCAAAACAATACGAGAGTGAATAATGAAATATAAATTTTCGAGCAATGTGAGAAAATCATCTTAGAAATTTTTCAATCATGCAACACTTTGTGAATTACATCTCATATATGAGATTTTTTTCAAATGAGCGTACTGATTGAGTTCTCAACACTTTGTGGAAGATTTACACAAAAAAAAAATAATCAACATTAGCAGTGTTTATATGCCATCTTTTAAAACTCCAGCCGATATTCTGTGCCTTTTGCAGCGCCTACTGCAGGCAACTCTGCAAATTATATTGAATGTTTTGCAGAACCTAACAGACCACGTACCCTTCCACTCTCTCGGTTTTCAGACTAATGTTATGGATATGAAGATATGAAGTCATAACAATACTTGTTAAAGTGCAAATAGTGTATTAACTCAATTTGTGTTCAGGATTGCTGACACATCCTCGACCCCCCCCCCCCCCCCACCTTCGAAAAATCCTGGACACGCCCCGGGTCATGTAATGAAAATATTTTTGACAGGCCCTTTGGACTAAAGGGAGGAATCCTTGTAATCTTAAGGTGTAACTTGAGTTATAAGGCCAGTTGTAGTTCTGTCCTCTGAAGGTGAAGTGGCTTTAAGATCTTTGAACCCTGTTGCATGATTGGAAAATTTCTAAGATGATTTTCTCACATTGCTCGAAAATTTATATTTCATGTTACCATGTAGAGTGGAAGGGCACGTGGTCAGCGGCTGGTGGTCTGTTAGGTTCTGTAAAACATTCAATATAATAAAGGTGAAGTGGCTTTAAGATCTTTGAACCCTGTTGCATGATTGAAAAATTTCTAAGATGATTTTCTCATGTTGCTCGAAAAATTTATATTTCATGGTAACATGTAGAGTGGAAGGGTACGTGGTCAGCGGATGGTGGTCTGTTAGGTTCTGTAAAGCATTCAATATAATTTGCAGAGTTGCCTGCAGTAGGCGCAGAATATCGGCTGGAGTTTTAAAAGATGGCATATAAACACTGCTGATGTTGATTATTTTTTTTTTGTGTAAATCTTCCAGTGTTGAGAACTCAACCAGTACGCTCAATTGAAAAAAATCTCATACATGAGAGGTAATTATTATATTGATGAAAGATGAAAGTCCAGTATTGGATAAGGAATAAGGAAAGGTGTCGAATGTTGAGGTGTCGAGTGTACCAGCCCTGAGCAGGGGAGTTCGACCCCCCTCCTGGACACGCGCCTGATGACATCATCCGCACAAAAACTACTGACCTTCTATTGGACCTAATCTCAATTTCGTTATACTTATGTTCCGCCTTTCTTAAAGGAAATTTTAAAGTAAAATTTAAAATCGTCTCTCGAGGATTTTCCTCAAAAGAAAGCAAAGAATTTTCACTCGAAATTAAATCGATTTCATAATCACTTCTTTCTTTCTATCATTTTTTTTTGCATTTTGATAAGATTTACGCATACAAATTTACTTTTACAACACTCATGACTTTTGTATGCTCAATTTTCTATAAATATTGATTTTGTTTTGTAATGAAAACTGTAAAAAATCTGTAAGAGAATCGGCTAAACTTGGCCGATGCCGAATATGGAAAAACCATACACGCCTGTTACACAGTTTACATTACAGGCCACAGCAAGGCCTAAACACGCCTACAATATGGTATCGTATAAAGTACCTTTATTTCATAATTTAATACAAAATATTAATTTACTGTATTGAATAACTACGAGTGCAAATTGCTTTGGGATTTTCGATAAAGCTCATTGGGAATGGGAAGAATAAAATAAAATTGGTATGACAATATGCACATTTTGTAGGGGGTGTCGGGACTTTTCGAACACCCTGTACAACCAGACGCAAACTTCAACAAAAAAAAAAGTATGGTGGTTTCCTTTTTGCCATTGGGCTGCGCTAAATACCAAAGGTAAATAAATTTAATAATTTAACCAAAAAACTACTTAACAAGGTCCTTTGAAGACCTCCACATACGCACAGTTTTTAATGGAAAAACATAGGCTTTTTGCCATAGAATGTAGGCATAAAATCTGTTGAAAATTTCCACCGGATCGCCAGGTTGAAAGCAATCAACCATAAACTTCTATAGTTTTTTTTACAGCAACTAATCACTAGTTTAAATCACACCTATACAACAAAAGCCAATACATCAAACATAATAACATCATCCACCGAACTAAAATCACGCATAGAGTTCCACAAGGAAGCATTTTGGGCCCCATACTATTTCTAATCTACATAAATGACTTCAACAACTCTCATAACGAGAAAGACTTCCAATATGCGGATGACACGTCCCTGATATACTTAGACAACAAAATAGTAAATAAACGAAATAGTAAATAGAGACATGGCAAGCAAGAGTATGCGACTGGCTGAACATGAAACTTCACACACATATTTATTAGGTCCCGAGGTTGTGCACCTGGGTATTAATAAATTTAATAATTAAAATATTTATTTAATTTTAAAAAATAAAAAAATATCACGAGTACATACAAAAATATGCACGACATATTTTTTAACTAGCTTAGTAGCAAATTAAACACTTGTATGGTCTCTTTATATATATATATATATATATATAATATATTATATATATACACACGATTTTTAATTTCCTTGCATGTTTCATATTCTTACATATAGAAATACGAAGAAAGATAACTGAACTTACATACTGTATGTACACTTGTACAGTATATACACCATACAAATATGTGTATGGGAGAATTCAAACTGTGTTCAGAGGGATTCTAAGAGCACGTATAACCTTCGAAATCAGAAAATAAACTGAACCCTTGTTGAATTACAGAGAGATTTATACGTGGCTGTCCAATGACAGAAAACGTTCACAGACGTTGGAAAACGTTCTCAAAATTATCAGCATACGATTTCCTGGTGATGATTTTGCGCAATGAAATGAATAAATCATATATAGTATCACGTGGCTGTCCAATGACAGAAAACGTTCGCAGACGTTGGAAAACGTTCTCAAAATTATCAGCTTACGATTTCCTGAACAAAAATCACCCGGAGTGTAATTATGCATATCTAATTATTATTGTGTGTTTATTTAAGTGTGAAATTCATCCAATATACTCGTGTGTGTGTGTGTATATATATATATATATATATATATATATGAAAATTATTTCACGAAAGTAACACGTGAAAAATATTTATGATGAATAAATCCACGAAGGAAAGGAAACACAAAATGGTGCTCAAGCGCTTTCGTCTAATGACATCCTCAGGAACACTGAAGTTCATAAAAAGGTTACAGCCTATATATAGGTTACAGAAAGAAAAAAAAAGAAAAAATAAATAACATACATACACACACACACACACATATATATATATATATATATATATACACAAACTCAGAATGGTTCCCTGAGAACATTATATGTTAAACACAGACCGTGCATGGAACAAGGAACTCTTCTGGGAAAATTAAATCCACTATAGTCCGAATAAGTAATGGTAAATGACAAATACCATAGTTTTTTCCTTTTTCATGATTTTTAGCCCGACGTGGGCAACGGGTCTCTCGCAAAGAGATCCCATAAATATAGCTTCCCTCACCAGCTATCTGCAAAGCAGACAGGATCCAGCTTTGGGACGTGGATTAGGGTTTAAAGCAAGCCTAGATCCCTACACTCAGAACCTCTATATAAGTAAAAGACTCGCTGCATTCACGTCGTGTTGAATAAATCAAAGAAAAAGGGGGTAACTATTGTATTTTTAGCCAAAAAAAAACAAAACTTAAACCTCAACCGGGACATTGAGCGTCCACTTTTCAAGGCACGAAACACGTCCGTTTAGTATACACAAACTCAGAATGGTTCCCTGAGAACATTATATGTTAAACACAGACCGTGCATGGAACAAGGAACTCTTCTGGGAAAATTAAATCCACTATAGTCCGAATAAGTAATGGTAAATGACAAATACCATAGTTTTTTTCCTTTTTCATGATTTTAGCCCGACGTGGGCAACGGGTCTCTCGCAAAGAGATCCCATAAATATAGCTTCCCTCACCAGCTATCTGCAAAGCAGACAGGATCCAGCTTTGGGACGTGGATCTAGGGTTTAAAGCAAGCCTAGATCCCTACACTCAGAACCTCTATATAAGTAAAAGACTCGCTGCATTCACGTCGTGTTGAATAAATCAAAGAAAAAGGGGGTAACTATTGTATTTTTAGCCAAAAAAAACCAAAACTTAAACCTCAACCGGGACATTGAGCGTCCACTTTTCAAGGCACGAAACACGTCCGTTTAGTATACACAAACTCAGAATGGTTCCCTGAGAACATTATATGTTAAACACAGACCGTGCATGGAACAAGGAACTCTTCTGGGAAAATTAAATCCACTATAGTCCGAATAAGTAATGGTAAATGACAAATACCATAGTTTTTTTTCCTTTTTCATGATTTTAGCCCGACGTGGGCAACGGGTCTCTCGCAAAGAGATCCCATAAATATAGCTTCCCTCACCAGCTATCTGCAAAGCAGACAGGATCCAGCTTTGGGACGTGGATCTAGGGTTTAAAGCAAGCCTAGATCCCTACACTCAGAACCTCTATATAAGTAAAAGACTCGCTGCATTCACGTCGTGTTGAATAAATCAAAGAAAAAGGGGGTAACTATTGTATTTTTAGCCAAAAAAAACAAAACTTAAACCTCAACCGGGACATTGAGCGTCCACTTTTCAAGGCACGAAACACGTCCGTTTAGTATACACAAACTCAGAATGGTTCCCTGAGAACATTATATGTTAAACACAGACCGTGCATGGAACAAGGAACTCTTCTGGGAAAATTAAATCCACTATAGTCCGAATAAGTAATGGTAAATGACAAATACCATAGTTTTTTTCCTTTTTCATGATTTTAGCCCGACGTGGGCAACGGGTCTCTCGCAAAGAGATCCCATAAATATAGCTTCCCTCACCAGCTATCTGCAAAGCAGACAGGATCCAGCTTTGGGACGTGGATCTAGGGTTTAAAGCAAGCCTAGATCCCTACACTCAGAACCTCTATATAAGTAAAAGACTCGCTGCATTCACGTCGTGTTGAATAAATCAAAGAAAAAGGGGGTAACTATTGTATTTTTAGCCAAAAAAAAACAAAACTTAAACCTCAACCGGGACATTGAGCGTCCACTTTTCAAGGCACGAAACACGTCCGTTTAGTATACACAAACTCAGAATGGTTCCCTGAGAACATTATATGTTAAACACAGACCGTGCATGGAACAAGAACTCTTCTGGGAAAATTAAATCCACTATAGTCCGAATAAGTAATGGTAAATGACAAATACCATAGTTTTTTTCCTTTTTCATGATTTTAGCCCGACGTGGGCAACGGGTCTCTCGCAAAGAGATCCCATAAATATAGCTTCCCTCACCAGCTATCTGCAAACCAGACAGGATCCAGCTTTGGGACGTGGATCTAGGGTTTAAAGCAAGCCTAGATCCCTACACTCAGAACCTCTATAAGTAAAAGACTCGCTGCATTCACGTCGTGTTGAATAAATCAAAGAAAAAGGGGGTAACTATTGTATTTTTAGCCAAAAAAAACCAAAACTTAAACCTCAACCGGGACATTGAGCGTCCACTTTTCAAGGCACGAAACACGTCCGTTTAGTATACACAAACTCAGAATGGTTCCCTGAGAACATTATATGTTAAACACAGACCGTGCATGGAACAAGGAACTCTTCTGGGAAAATTAAATCCACTATAGTCCGAATAAGTAATGGTAAATGACAAATACCATAGTTTTTTTCCTTTTTCATGATTTTAGCCCGACGTGGGCAACGGGTCTCTCGCAAAGAGATCCCATAAATATAGCTTCCCTCACCAGCTATCTGCAAAGCAGACAGGATCCAGCTTTGGGACGTGGATCTAGGGTTTAAAGCAAGCCTAGATCCCTACACTCAGAACCTCTATATAAGTAAAAGACTCGCTGCATTCACGTCGTGTTGAATAAATCAAAGAAAAAGGGGGTAACTATTGTATTTTTAGCCAAAAAAAAACAAAACTTAAACCTCAACCGGGACATTGAGCGTCCACTTTTCAAGGCACGAAACACGTCCGTTTAGTATAAACAACTCAGAATGGTTCCCTGAGAACATTATGTTAAACACAGACCGTGCATGGAACAAGGAACTCTTCTGGGAAAATTAAATCCACTATAGTCCGAATAAGTAATGGTAAATGACAAATACCATAGTTTTTTTCCTTTTTCATGATTTTAGCCCGACGTGGGATCTAGGCTTGCTTTAAACCCTAGATCCACGTCCCAAAGCTGGATCCTGTCTGCTTTGCAGATAGCTGGTGAGGGAAGCTATATTTATGGGATCTCTTTGCGAGAGACCCGTTGCCCACGTCGGGCTAAAATCATGAAAAAGGAAAAAAACTATGGTATTTGTCATTTACCATTACTTATTCGGACTATAGTGGATTTAATTTTCCCAGAAGAGTTCCTTGTTCCATGCACGGTCTGTGTTTAAATATATATATATATATATCTATATATACAAATACATACATCATACGGACGTGTTTCGTGCCTTGAAAAGTGGACGCTCAATGTCCCGGTTGAGGTTTAAGTTTTGGTTTTTTTTGGCTAAAATACAATAGTTACCCCCTTTTTCTTTGATTTATTCAACACGACGTGAATGCAGCGAGTCTTTTACTTATATAGAGGTTCTGAGTGTAGGGATCTAGGCTTGCTTTAAACCCTAGATCCACGTCCCAAAGCTGGATCCTGTCTGCTTTGCAGATAGCTGGTGAGGGAAGCTATATTTATGGGATCTCTTTGCGAGAGACCCGTTGCCCACGTCGGGCTAAAATCATGAAAAAGGAAAAAAACTATGGTATTTGTCATTTACCATTACTTATTCGGACTATAGTGGATTTAATTTTCCCAGAAGAGTTCCTTGTTCCATGCACGGTCTGTGTTTAACATATATATATATATATATCTATATATACAAATACATACATACATACATACATACATATATATACAATAAACAGAGAAGTAAAAATAAAAAATTAAAAATTAAAACAAAGGATTACCAGTGAGGCGTACAGATTTGTAAGGAAAAATATCGATTTTTAGCACAAGATCAAATGGATTATAAAAATACAAATTTATACTGGAACTCTGCCCGGGTTTTAACACACTGCTGCCTATGGTCAGGTTTCGATATATAAAAAAATAAAATGCAAATTAAAAGTTAATAAAGTAGAAGACAAGTTTACCAAAGATTTAATGTTTTACCCTTCTTATCTAAATCTGTTTTAAAGGAATTCAAAATAACAGGATCGAGTTGAAAAAGACCTTTGCTTATGTTGAAGTTATTTGAAAGTTGGATAATGGCAGACTCAAGAATATTTCTATTAACAATGTTGCTTGAATGGAATAAAACTGAAGCATTATTCCAATCAATACAGTGGGCTAACTCTGACAAATGGACAAAAAGGGCACTGGACAACTGTCCTGTTCTAACGGAATATTGATGCTGTTTTATACGTGTGTGCAAATCCTTTCCCGTCTGACCTATGTAAAAGGAATCACATTGTTTACAACCAATTTTATAGATAATGCCTGAATTATTGGTAGGGCTATTTTTTACTATGATATTTTTCACAATATTGTTATATGAAAATACTACATTAATATCCAAAAGTTTAAGTACATTAGCAATGCCTAAAAAGCCCGGGAAAAATGGAAGTACTAAAATATTTTTTGACAAAGTACGAGTGTTAATATTGACACGATAGAAAGTTCGTTTTGCCTTGTTGAGACAAGATTCCATAAACGCAGATGGATAACACAAATCACTTCCAATACCGTTGATTTTTTCCAATTCGGCATCGATGTATTCCGGACTGGCGATCCTAAGGGCGCGGAGAAACATTGATGAAAATATGGCCTTCTTAGTGGGGGTATCATGTCCCGAGTAAAAGTGTACGTAGGACAAATTGTTTGTCGTTTTCCGATAGATACTAAACTTAAAACCTGGGCTTTCCCTATGTACACGCACATCCAAAAATGGGATTGAATTGTCTTGCTCAACTTCTAAAGTAAACTTAATGGAGGGGACTTGATCATTTAACTGAAGGAGGAAGCTATCCAGGTCACGATTCATGGGCCAGATACACAAAATATCGTCGACGTACCGCAACCAAGGGATGCCAACCCCCAGGATTCTCGGAATATAGGTAATTTCGAAAAACTCCATATAAATATTGGAGAGGAGGGGCGATAAGGGGTTGCCCATAGCCATCCCAAAAACTTGTTGATAATACTCGTTATTGAAAGTGAATTTACAGTCTTTGATGCAAAGCTTAATGAGTTCCAAAACAATGTGTGAAGGTAGTGGCAGGTCATACTTATGTAATTCTTGGGAGAGAAAGTCAAGCATATCGTCAATCGGCACTTTTGTAAACAATGAACAAACATCAAAACTGATCAATTTATCGTTAGTTTCAGTACGTGCATTATTCAATTTTTCCGTAAGATCCATGGAATTTTTTACATGTGAATCAGAGATAGTTCCGAGAATGGGGGACAAGACTTTGACAAGCCATTTGGAGAGTTTATAAGTAATAGAGCCCACCGAGCTAATAATAGGGCGCATAGGGTTACCAGGTTTGTGGGTTTTAATAAGACCGTAAAGGTAGGGCAGAGCAGGTGAAGTGGACATGAAAAGCGGAATTAAGTCCTTATGATCTTTGAGAAGGCGTTTCAAGCCACTATTAAATGATTTGATGACGTCATCCTGCGGGTTCTTCCTAAGTTTGGTGTATGTGGCGGGGTCCTGGAGAAGCTCGTTCATCTTTCCGATGTAGTCCACCATAGTTATTATGGACAAAGTGGACTACATCGGAAAGATGAACGAGCTTCTCCAGGACCCCGCCACATACACCAAACTTAGGAAGAACCCGCAGGATGACGTCATCAAATCATTTAATAGTGGCTTGAAACGCCTTCTCAAAGATCATAAGGACTTAATTCCGCTTTTCATGTCCACTTCACCTGCTCTGCCCTACCTTTACGGTCTTATTAAAACCCACAAACCTGGTAACCCTATGCGCCCTATTATTAGCTCGGTGGGCTCTATTACTTATAAACTCTCCAAATGGCTTGTCAAAGTCTTGTCCCCCATTCTCGGAACTATCTCTGATTCACATGTAAAAAATTCCATGGATCTTACGGAAAAATTGAATAATGCACGTACTGAAACTAACGATAAATTGATCAGTTTTGATGTTTGTTCATTGTTTACAAAAGTGCCGATTGACGATATGCTTGACTTTCTCTCCCAAGAATTACATAAGTATGACCTGCCACTACCTTCACACATTGTTTTGGAACTCATTAAGCTTTGCATCAAAGACTGTAAATTCACTTTCAATAACGAGTATTATCAACAAGTTTTTGGGATGGCTATGGGCAACCCCTTATCGCCCTCCTCTCCAATATTTATATGGAGTTTTTCGAAATTACCTATATTCCGAGAATCCTGGGGGTTGGCATCCCTTGGTTGCGGTACGTCGACGATATTTTGTGTATCTGGCCCATGAATCGTGACCTGGATAGCTTCCTCCTTCAGTTAAATGATCAAGTCCCCTCCATTAAGTTTACTTTAGAAGTTGAGCAAGACAATTCAATCCCATTTTTGGATGTGCGTGTACATAGGGAAAGCCCAGGTTTTAAGTTTAGTATCTATCGGAAAACGACAAACAATTTGTCCTACGTACACTTTTACTCGGGACATGATACCCCCACTAAGAAGGCCATATTTTCATCAATGTTTCTCCGCGCCCTTAGGATCGCCAGTCCGGAATACATCGATGCCGAATTGGAAAAAATCAACGGTATTGGAAGTGATTTGTGTTATCCATCTGCGTTTATGGAATCTTGTCTCAACAAGGCAAAACGAACTTTCTATCGTGTCAATATTAACACTCGTACTTTGTCAAAAAATATTTTAGTACTTCCATTTTTCCCGGGCTTTTTAGGCATTGCTAATGTACTTAAACTTTTGGATATTAATGTAGTATTTTCATATAACAATATTGTGAAAAATATCATAGTAAAAAATAGCCCTACCAATAATTCAGGCATTATCTATAAAATTGGTTGTAAACAATGTGATTCCTTTTACATAGGTCAGACGGGAAAGGATTTGCACACACGTATAAAACAGCATCAATATTCCGTTAGAACAGGACAGTTGTCCAGTGCCCTTTTTGTCCATTTGTCAGAGTTAGCCCACTGTATTGATTGGAATAATGCTTCAGTTTTATTCCATTCAAGCAACATTGTTAATAGAAATATTCTTGAGTCTGCCATTATCCAACTTTCAAATAACTTCAACATAAGCAAAGGTCTTTTTCAACTCGATCCTGTTATTTTGAATTCCTTTAAAACAGATTTAGATAAGAAGGGTAAAACATTAAATCTTTGGTAAACTTGTCTTCTACTTTATTAACTTTTAATTTGCATTTTATTTTTTTTATATATATCGAAACCTGACCATAGGCAGCAGTGTGTTAAAACCCGGGCAGAGTTCCAGTATAAATTTGTATTTTTATAATCCATTTGATCTTGTGCTAAAAATCGATATTTTCCTTACAAATGTACGCCTCACTGGTAATCCTTTAAGGTTTTAATTTTTAATTTTTATTTTTACTTCTCTGTTTATTGTATATATGTATGTATGTATGTATGTATGTATGTATGTATTTGTATATAGATATTATATATATATATATATATATATATATATATATATATATATGTATGTGTGTGTGTATGTATGTTATTTATTTTCTTTTTTTTTCTTTCTGTAACCTATATATAGGCTGTAACCTTTTTATGTACTTCAGTGTTCCTGAGGATGTCATTAGACGAAAGCGCTTGAGCACCATTTTGTGTTTCCTTTCCTTCGTGGTTATTTATCATATATATATATATATATATATAATTATGTTATAATGTTATAATGTTTCAGACCAACAAAGACCCTAGGATCCACTCATGGCTGGTCTACCTAACTGTGTTCGTAATTGTGTATTGTGCATGTCAGTAGTATAGCCGCAAAAGGGGAGAGTGCAAGAATGTTGCAAAGGGGGGTGGGGGTTGGTGCAAAGGGGGTGGGGGGTTGCAAAAAAAAGAAAAAAGAAAAAAAGAAAAAAAAGAGTACTGGCCTTTGTTGCCAACCTAGGTTGCAAGGGGCATGCAACTTGGAGGCCTCCCCCAAGCTATTCCCCACAAAGGGCCAGAGAGAAAGGAGGAGAGAAAGGAGGAGAGGTGTTCACCTGGCAGGAGCCAAGTGCACATTAAGACTTCAGCCGAGTAGGCGTTGTTTTATAGGCTCCTAATCAGCCAGAATCAGCCAGTTGGCTGAATCAGCCAGTTGACTGAGCCAAGGAGAGAGAGACACCTGAAGAAGAGAGAGACGCCTGAAGGAGAGAGAGAGACACCTGTAGGAGAGAGAGAGACACCTGTAGGAGAGAGAGAGACCTGAAGGAGAGAGAGACGCCTGAAGGAGAGAGACACCTGTAGGAGAGAGAGAGACACCTAAAGGAGAGAGAGAGGAGTTCTCCCCCAAGTTATTTTCGTTTTCCTAACCTAAGAGGCCACTAAGGGGTTTTACCAAAGGGCCTTAAAGAGAAGGACCAGAGGTCCTTCCTCGGCTGGGAGCCGAGGTGGAATGAGTCTTTCACCAACTTCGCGGTCTTTTATAAGCCTCTATTCTGGCTGAATTGCCAGATAGCGCAATGTGTTCAGTTGCCAGATAGCGCCATGTATTCCAGAAATATTAATCATCCATTGTGTAACAATGTCACGATAGTTATTCCAATTAAATTCTGTTTAAATACACCTTTATTAATTGCATGCCTTTCCAGTTTTTTTTTTGCAATGATCGGATTGCTAGATATATTATTATATATATATATATGTATACATTCTTTTCTTATGTTAGGTAAATATATATATATATATATATATATATATATATATTATTTATTTTATAACATTTAATTTTAGTTTAGAAGCAAATTTAACATTAACTTCATTGAACTTAAACTTTTCGAAACAAATAACATAGTTTACCTTCGAAAACTTCATAATAGAAAATAATTAATTTTATGATTAACTAGTTTATTTCGTTTACTATAATTATATATAGTCTTTTAAGCAGCTTATGATACATTATTATATATATATATATATATATATATATATATATATCTGAACTCTTTCAGCTAAAGAAGCCTTATGTATAGAATTGGTTGTGTAATAGCTGATATTAAACTCTTTTAACATGTTCTGAAAGCACAGCTTATAATTTCCTCCCCCATATCCAATAGCACTTCAAGACATTATTGTATAGAAATAAGGTAACACAAGTACTACAAGAAATAAATCCTAAAATAATTATATAAGACCGAAGTAATGGTCTGGCGTGAATCCAATTAAACTCTGTTTATAAACATTCGAATATCAGTGGGGAAAAACGAACGGAATTGAAAATTTATGAAACAATTCGACGATCGTCATTCCCCAAACCCGTATATATATATATATATATATATATATATATATATATATATATATATAGAGAGAGAGAGAGAGAGAGAGAGAGAGAGAGAGTATTTTTCTAACGAAGACTGAGTTACCAGATACCACTTTTTACCATTATTATGGTGAGTTGTCTCCAACTAAAAGATTTCGTTGTGAACAGCAGCTCATAACGAGAGACCTTCCCCCCAATCCCTGATAAGTCTCCCTTCACTTCAAATGAAGAGAAATTATGAAACACACGCTTGTTTCTTAGATATGCCCAACACAAAGCTTATAAAAAACCATAAATATTTATATAGTTAATCAATCGAGCCCATCTATATATAGATGTTTATAGTGTTTTACAATAGATGTATATAGTGTTTAACGATTAGGTCCATCAAATAAAGCATTTCAACAATGATTTCACTGTTTCAGAAAGATTTACGCATGACTTAAAAATGTATTATTGATATGCCTAACTTAAGATCAGGATGCTTTTATAGTTTACAGCATCTTTTAAAAGTTTAACTACCAAGTTATAAATTAATTATCAACCGGATTGATTAAAAGTAAAGGCAGCTTTCAATATATTTTAGTAATATAACAGAATTAACAAAGTTACCCAATAAATAATTCGTTAGACAGAAAATGAATTTTTATAAGGGATGCCCAACTAATTATGACGCATATTAATTAAAAAAATAATAACAAACGTAAATAAAGCGTATATTAAAAAAATTTTCGTTTTATTCTTTCCTTCTTATTGATAACTTATTTAAACTAATCTCTGTATATGTGCTTATTTAATCACAATGATTTAAGTTTAAAAGTAAAAACTGTTTTCTGTGAAAACATGATGATAATTATTTTATTCTGTTCTTCGGAAGAGCTTCAATTCGGTTGCCAGATACCACTTTTTACCATTATTATGGTGAGTTGTCTCCAACTAAAAGACTTCGTTGTGAACAGCAGCTCATAACGAGAGACCTTCCCCCCAATCCCTGATAAGTCTCCCTTCACTTCAAATGAAGAGAAATTTATGGAGAGAGAGAGTTTTGTTCAAATAACGGGATATGCTTGTACGAGTTTACAATTACATCATTATTGCTCTGCATTACGCAGTATATGCGGCTTAATAATATTTCACCGCTTAAAGTACAGGGAAACCTGTACTCGATATGAAGGGCTTTCATATCGTTCAATACTATTTTTGTTCCCACTTTACAACCGGTTGGTAAGTCATCTTTAAACACGTCTAGAATACAATCAAAAGCACGCACAAAGAGTTCATCGTTAGCTACATTATTAAACAAGTTTATAAACACGCTTTTCCAATCGAGGGTTTATTTCTACCGACTCGAGCTTTTCAATCGTGAACTCACTCAACATAGCGGCAATTGAAATAATCTTCTAAATCGTTACGACAACTGCACGTTATATAAAGAAATAGTTCTTCAGGTGAACGGTGTAGGTGAGCTCAGCCTTGTACCGATCAATTGCTTTGTACCAAAGTTTTATAAGAAACACCAAATAATTGTCCCCTAGCGCAATTGGAAAGGTTTTCACCCCACCTTAGACCCACAGTTTAACATTAGAAAATTCTGAAACCTGACTCAGTGCCAAAATGAAACACCAAATAATTGTCCCCTAGCGCAATTGGAAAGGTTTTCACCGCACCTTAGACCCACAGTTTAACATTAGAAAATTCTGAAACCTGACTCAGTGCCAAAATGAAACACCAAATAATTGTCCCCTAGCGCAATTGGAAAGGTTTTCACCCCACCTTAGACCCACAGTTTAACATTAGAAAATTCTGAAACCTGACTCAGTGCCAAAATGAAACACCAAATAATTGTCCCCTAGCGCAATTGGAAAGGTTTTCACCCCACCTTAGACCCACAGTTTAACGTGGATTCAGAAATACATCTCGTCGATTGCTCACTATTTCATCGAGATAATTAAAGCTCAGGACCTTCATTGTCTATAAGATCTGTGGCGCGTGGAGCCTTCAGAAGAGGTGCCAGATACCACTGTATACATTATCATGGAGAGCTGACAGACACCATTGCTCAGGTACACAGTTGACAGATTGTACCATTTATTTTCTTAAAAGTTGGTTTAGAATTCCGCTAGTAGGTTTACAAGGCGTAACATGATGTAATTAACCAAAAGAATTAAGTAAAACATCATTGCATCATTCTGTTTATTATAAATATATAGAAAATAAATATACATTTGAATGATAATAGAAATGAGGAATATGCATATAATCCGCCAATATAACAGTACAGGACACACACACACACACAAACACACACACACACACAATTATGGCGATATATAGAAATAAATATACATTTCAATAATAATGGAAATATGCATATAATCCTTCAATATATCAGTACAGGAGAAATATCACACAAATATATAAATACATTTAACTTTTTTCAAAATACTAAACTCGCACTTAATCGAGTTTACAATTACATCATTATTGCTCTACATTACGCAGTATATACGGTTTAATAATATTTCACCGCTTTAAGTATAGGGAAACCTGTACTCGATATGAAGGGCTTTCATATCGTTCAGTACTATTTTTGTTCCCACTTTACAACCGGATGGTAAGTCATCTTTAAATACGTCTAGAATACAATCAAAAGCACGCACAAAGAGTTCATCGTTAGTTACATTATTAAACACAAGTTTATAAACACGCTTTTCCAATCGAGGGTTTATTTCTACCGACCCGAGCTTTTCAATCGTGAACACGTCTTCACTCAACATAGCGGCAATTGAAATAATCTTCTAAATCGTTACGACAACTGCGCGTTATATAAAGAAATAGTTCTTCAGGATAATTTTCACGAACTAGGCACATTTTATAATGTTTTACTAAACATCTTCACACACCGGCGCACTATTTGAGAGGAACATATGCTCATATTTTTCCTTTCTGCCCATCAAACGATACTCATCTCTAAAGTCTGTTAAAAACTCACGCAGGGCACTAGCCACAACCTCACTACGAACCTCGTCATGATATACATTAATATAGTGATAAAAATACTTAAGATTGTCCATGATCACGAGATTCACATTTTCAGTCGTAGGGTATGAGTAATCGACATGGTGTAGCATGACGTAATGCCGCTTGTCACACCACCCATCCGCAAGACTCATTATCCATACCTGCTGCTTCTCTTCTGCACGCGTTGTTTCTTTTACTTTACGGTATATGTGAGACTTTATAAAGTTTAGCTCTGCAGCATACTTCAGCACATCGTCAGTGCAACGAAAGCCTTCAATGGTCTCACCAGAACATCCGTAGAGTATTTGTACATCTTGGAACTTCACACAATCCAATGTGGTTTTAAAAGAGGCATAGGAGGGGGAATAGGAAGTTTTTCGGTATCCACCACATCCTGGCACTTTGCTGAATACCATTTCATAAACGTTGTACAAGCAATATTAAAGGTAGCCATTTGAATACACGTCTGATTTTTCTTCTGAATACACGTCTGATCTCTCGGTCTTACTGCAGTCGACTGACCACGCAGGGAATCACAGATAGTAGCATGACTCACGGTCTTACAGTGGGCGGAGCTTAGAATTTTCGCCTGTGCACACACAAAGGAGAAAGTGAAACGCTAATTGAAACATGAGTTATTTAATAAACGAGATATTCAGTTAACACAAGAAATAACAGAAAACACAAGAAAAAACAAATGCTTAGATTTGGTGATCACAAACAACAGAAACCTAAAGAAACCTGTACTCGATATGAAGGGCTTTCATATCGTTCAGTACTATTTTTGTTCCCACTTTACAACCGGATGGTAAGTCATCTTTAAATACGTCTAGAATACAATCAAAAGCACGCACAAAGAGTTCATCGTTAGTTACATTATTAAACACAAGTTTATAAACACGCTTTTCCAATCGAGGGTTTATTTCTACCGACCCGAGCTTTTCAATCGTGAACACGTCTTCACTCAACATAGCGGCAATTGAAATAATCTTCTAAATCGTTACGACAACTGCGCGTTATATAAAGAAATAGTTCTTCAGGATAATTTTCACGAACTAGGCATATTTTATAATGTTTTACTAAACATCTTCACACCGGCGCACTATTTGAGAGGAACATATGCTCATATTTTTCCTTTCTGCCCGTCAAACGATACTCATCTCTAAAGTCTGTTAAAAACTCACGCAGGACACTAGCCACAACCTCACTACGAACCTCGTCATGATATACATTAATATAGTGATAAAAATACTTAAGATTGTCCATGATCACGAGATTCACATTTTCAGTCGTAGGGTATGAGTAATCGACATGGTGTAGCATGACGTAATGCCGCTTGTCACACCACCCATCCGCAAGACTCATTATCCATACCTGCTGCTTCTCTTCTGCACGCGTTGTTTCTTTTACTTTAGACTTTATAAAGTTTAGATCTGCAGCATACTTCAGCACATCGTCAGTGCAACGAAAGCCTTCAATGGTCTCACCAGAACATCCGTAGAGTATTTGTACATCTTGGAACTTCACACAATCCAATGTGGTTTTAAAAGAGGCATAGGAGGGGGGAATAGGAAGTTTTTCGGTATCCACCACATCCTGGCACTTTGCTGAATACCATTTCATAAACGTTGTACAAACAATATTAAAGGTAGCCATTTGAATACACGTCTGATTTTTCTTCTGAATACACGTCTGATCTCTCGGTCTTACTGCAGTCGACTGATCACGCAGGGAATCACAGATAGCAACATGACTCACGGTCTTACAGTGGGCGGAGCTTAGAATTTTCGCCTGTGCACACACAAAGGAGAAAGTGAAACGCTAATTGAAACATGAGTTATTTAATAAACGTGATATTCAGTTAACACAAGAAATAACAGAAAACACAAGAAAAAACAAATGCTTAGATTTGGTGATCACAAACAACAGAAACCTAATACTTTAAAGAAAGCATTCTATTAAATACTTTTAGCCTATGTTCACGAATTAATACCGGTTTTAAAATAGATTCGACAAGAAGACCGGCTGGACTGATTTTATAGAAATTCAAGGATTCCAAGTTGATCACGAGAGAAGTTATGTAGTCATCTTCCATGCTGCAAAATCTCGTCGTTAGCCTGCCTGCTCAGAGCACCGACAAGAGGTAAAATCGAATCCACATCAACACAAAATTTTAGTCGCTAAAATAACAGCCTGAGTATTGTTCATGTTCTAAATTATCTTTGATTCGTTTTGATAAAATTGAGTAAACTGCAGCCTTTGTTTCCTGATCAGAAACTCTCCGTCTTTTTCTGGTATGGTGCAAGGCTTCGTTGCAACCATATTCACTGCACGAGTCTACTTCACAGTCGTTGCCTTCTAATCTAGATTTACACTCTTCACTAATGCATTCGATGGGTGAATAATCATCTTGGTTGATATTATTGACACCACATTCGAGAGGGCTCACTGGGGTAACGGACACTTCAGGTAATGGCGCGGACGCTTGAGGTGGGTCGGGGACAATCTCCTCAGGTTGCCCTTGTGGCGGGGCAAATATTGTGTGGGGGTAATTATGTGTTGCTTCTAAGTAAACAAAACGGGCCTTATGTAACACAGTGGCAATTAATAATGATTTATGCAAAGATGCACCAGCTCTTCTGGAACGTCTGGATGCAATTTTACCGAGCGATATATTTATCAACTTGTGTGCTTCAAACCCGTTTGGAACGTCAGATATCATGTTCACCACCTAGGAATTGGTCAAGGCACAGAGAGCTAACTAACACGACTCTATCCTCTATTCCAATCTTGTAATGAGTTAAAGTGAAAGTTTCGCCTGCCTTTATACAATGTCGTTCTGACGTCGTTATCAAGCTCCACACAGGGAATTTCCAGGAAGTAACATGAATCACGTTGCTGTTCTTTCACCTGTAAACGCACGCACACACACACACACACACACACACACACACACACACAAAGGAGAAAGTGAACGTTGGTTGAAACATGATTTATTTAATAAAAGAAATATTCAAGCTATATATATATATTTACAAACACGTGTAATAAATAAGTTAACAACAGACACATCAATGATTATATTCAAGACATATATTTAAAAACGTGTGATAAATAAGTTAAAATGAATTTCTGTAACCCGAGAGACGACGGACGGAGTCATTACAAGCTCGGCTCCGCCGAGCTTGTAATGACTCCGTCCGTCGTCTCTCGGGTTACATAATTCATTGTTAACTTGTTTTTACACATGTTTTAAATATATGTCTTGAATATAATCATTGATGTGTCTGTTGTTAACTTATTTATTACACGTGTTTGTAATATATATATATAGCTTGAATATTTCTTTTATTAAATAAATCATGTTTCAACCAACGTTCACTTTCTCCTTGTGTGTGTGTGTGTGTGTGTGTGTGTGTGTGTGTGTGTGCGTGCGTGTGTACAGGTGAAAGAACAGCAACGTGATTCATGTTACTTCCTGGAAAGCCCTGTGTGGAGCTTGATAACGACGTCAGAACGACATTGTATAAAGGCAGGCGAAACTTTCACTTTAACTCATTACAAGATTGGAAATAGAGGATAGAGTCGTGTTAGTTAGCTCTCTGTGCCTTGACCAATTCCTAGGTGGTGAACATGATATCTGACGTTCCAAACGGGTTTGAAGCATACAAGTTGATAAATATATCGCTCGGTAAAATTGCATCCAGACGTTCCAGAAGAGCTGGTGCATCTTTGCATAAATCATTATTAATTGCCACTGTGTTACATAAGGCCCGTTTTGTTTACTTAGAAGCAACACATAATTACCCCCACACAATATTTGCCCCGCCACAAGGGCAACCTGAGGAGATTGTCCCCGACCCACCTCAAGCGTCCGCGCCATTACCTGAAGTGTCCGTTACCCCAGTGAGCCCTCTCGAATGTGGTGTCAATAATATCAACCAAGATGATTATTCACCCATCGAATGCATTAGTGAAGAGTGTAAATCTAGATTAGAAGGCAACGACTGTGAAGTAGACTCGTGCAGTGAATATGGTTGCAACGAAGCCTTGCACCATACCAGAAAAAGACGGAGAGTTTCTGATCAGGAAACAAAGGCTGCAGTTTACTCAATTTTATCAAAACGAATCAAAGATAATTTAGAACATGAACAATACTCAGGCTGTTATTTTAGCGACTAAAATTTTGTGTTGATGTGGATTCGATTTTACCTCTTGTCGGTGCTCTGAGCAGGCAGGCTAACGACGAGATTTTGCAGCATGGAAGATGACTACATAACTTCTCTCGTGATCAACTTGGAATCCTTGAATTTCTATAAAATCAGTCCAGCCGGTCTTCTTGTCGAATCTATTTTAAAACCGGTATTAATTCGTGAACATAGGCTAAAAGTATTTAATAGAATGCTTTCTTTAAAGTATTAGGTTTCTGTTGTTTGTGATCACCAAATCTAAGCATTTGTTTTTTCTTGTGTTTTCTGTTATTTCTTGTGTTAACTGAATATCACGTTTATTAAATAACTCATGTTTCAATTAGCGTTTCACTTTCTCCTTTGTGTGTGCACAGGCGAAAATTCTAAGCTCCGCCCACTGTAAGACCGTGAGTCATGTTGCTATCTGTGATTCCCTGCGTGATCAGTCGACTGCAGTAAGACCGAGAGATCAGACGTGTATTCAGAAGAAAAATCAGACGTGTATTCAAATGGCTACCTTTAATATTGTTTGTACAACGTTTATGAAATGGTATTCAGCAAAGTGCCAGGATGTGGTGGATACCGAAAAACTTCCTATTCCCCCCTCCTATGCCTCTTTTAAAACCACATTGGATTGTGTGAAGTTCCAAGATGTACAAATACTCTACGGATGTTCTGGTGAGACCATTGAAGGCTTTCGTTGCACTGACGATGTGCTGAAGTATGCTGCAGATCTAAACTTTATAAAGTCTATAAGTAAAGTAAAGAAACAACGCGTGCAGAAGAGAAGCAGCAGGTATGGATAATGAGTCTTGCGGATGGGTGGTGTGACAAGCGCATTACGTCATGCTACACCATGTCGATTACTCATACCCTACGACTGAAAATGTGAATCTCGTGATCATGGACAATCTTAAGTATTTTTATCACTATATTAATGTATATCATGACGAGGTTCGTAGTGAGGTTGTGGCTAGTGTCCTGCGTGAGTTTTTAACAGACTTTAGAGATGAGTATCGTTTGACGGGCAGAAAGGAAAAATATGAGCATATGTTCCTCTCAAATAGTGCGCCGGTGTGTGAAGATGTTTAGTAAAACATTATAAATATGCCTAGTTCGTGAAAATTATCCTGAAGAACTATTTCTTTATATAACGCGCAGTTGTCGTAACGATTTAGAAGATTATTTCAATTGCCGCTATGTTGAGTGAAGACGTGTTCACGATTGAAAAGCTCGGGTCGGTAGAAATAAACCCTCGATTGGAAAAGCGTGTTTATAAACTTGTGTTTAATAATGTAACTAACGATGAACTCTTTGTGCGTGCTTTTGATTGTATTCTAGACGTATTTAAAGATGACTTACCATCCGGTTGTAAAGTGGGAACAAAAATAGTACTGAACGATATGAAAGCCCTTCATATCGAGTACAGGTTTCTTTAGGTTTCTGTTGTTTGTGATCACCAAATCTAAGCATTTGTTTTTTCTTGTGTTTTCTGTTATTTCTTGTGTTAACTGAATATCTCGTTTATTAAATAACTCATGTTTCAATTAGCGTTTCACTTTCTCCTTTGTGTGTGCACAGGCGAAAATTCTAAGCTCCGCCCACTGTAAGACCGTGAGTCATGCTACTATCTGTGATTCCCTGCGTGGTCAGTCGACTGCAGTAAGACCGAGAGATCAGACGTGTATTCAGAAGAAAAATCAGACGTGTATTCAAATGGCTACCTTTAATATTGCTTGTACAACGTTTATGAAATGGTATTCAGCAAAGTGCCAGGATGTGGTGGATACCGAAAAACTTCCTATTCCCCCTCCTATGCCTCTTTTAAAACCACATTGGATTGTGTGAAGTTCCAAGATGTACAAATACTCTACGGATGTTCTGGTGAGACCATTGAAGGCTTTCGTTGCACTGACGATGTGCTGAAGTATGCTGCAGAGCTAAACTTTATAAAGTCTCACATATACCGTAAAGTAAAAGAAACAACGCGTGCAGAAGAGAAGCAGCAGGTATGGATAATGAGTCTTGCGGATGGGTGGTGTGACAAGCGGCATTACGTCATGCTACACCATGTCGATTACTCATACCCTACGACTGAAAATGTGAATCTCGTGATCATGGACAATCTTAAGTATTTTTATCACTATATTAATGTATATCATGACGAGGTTCGTAGTGAGGTTGTGGCTAGTGCCCTGCGTGAGTTTTTAACAGACTTTAGAGATGAGTATCGTTTGATGGGCAGAAAGGAAAAATATGAGCATATGTTCCTCTCAAATAGTGCGCCGGTGTGTGAAGATGTTTAGTAAAACATTATAAAATGTGCCTAGTTCGTGAAAATTATCCTGAAGAACTATTTCTTTATATAACGCGCAGTTGTCGTAACGATTTAGAAGATTATTTCAATTGCCGCTATGTTGAGTGAAGACGTGTTCACGATTGAAAAGCTCGGGTCGGTAGAAATAAACCCTCGATTGGAAAAGCGTGTTTATAAACTTGTGTTTAATAATGTAACTAACGATGAACTCTTTGTGCGTGCTTTTGATTGTATTCTAGACGTATTTAAAGATGACTTACCATCCGGTTGTAAAGTGGGAACAAAAATAGTACTGAACGATATGAAAGCCCTTCATATCGAGTACAGGTTTCCCTATACTTAAAGCGGTGAAATATTATTAAACCGTATATACTGCGTAATGTAGAGCAATAATGATGTAATTGTAAACTCGATTAAGTGCGAGTTTAGTATTTTGAAAAAAGTTAAATGTATTTATATATTTGTGTGATATTTCTCCTGTACTGATATATTGAAGGATTATATGCATATTTCCATTATTATTGAAATGTATATTTATTTCTATATATCGCCATAATTGTGTGTGTGTGTGTGTGTGTGTTTGTGTGTGTGTGTGTGTGTCCTGTACTGTTATATTGGCGGATTATATGCATATTCCTCATTTCTATTATCATTCAAATGTATATTTATTTTCTATATATTTATAATAAACAGAATGATGCAATGATGTTTTACTTAATTCTTTTGGTTAATTACATCATGTTACGCCTTCTAAACCTACTAGCGGAATTCTAAACCAACTTTTAAGAAAATAAATGGTACAATCTGTCAACTGTGTACCTGAGCAATGGTGTCTGTCAGCTCTCCATGATAATGTATACAATGGTATCTGCACCTCTTCTGAAGGCTCCACGCGCCACAGATCTTATAGACAATGCAGGTCCTGAGCTTTAATTATCTCGATGAAATAGTGAGCAATCGACGAGATGTATTTCTGAATCCACGTTAAACTGTGGGGATAAGGCGGAGTGAAAACCTTTCCAATTGCGCTAGGGGACAATTATTTGGTGTTTCATTTTTGGCACTGAGTTACGTTTCAGAATTTTCTGTTAAACTGTGGGTCTAAGGTGGGGTGAAAACCTTTCCAATTGCGCTAGGGGACAATTATTTGGTGTTTCTTTTTGGCACTGAGTCAGGTTTCAGAATTTTCTAATGTTAAACTGTGGGTCTAAGGTGGGGTGAAAACCTTTCCAATTGCGCTAGGGGACAATTATTTGGTGTTTCATTTTGGCACTGAGTCAGGTTTCAAAATTTTCTAATGTTAAACTGTGGGTCTAAGGTGGGGTGAAAACCTTTCCAATTGCGCTAGGGGACAATTATTTGGTGTTTCTTATAAAACTTTGGTACAAAGCAATTGATCGGTACAAGGCTGAGCTCACCTACACCGTTCACCCTGAAGAACTATTTCTTTATATAACGCGCAGTTGTCGTAACGATTTAGAAGATTATTTCAATTGCCGCTATGTTGAGTGAGTTCACGATTGAAAAGCTCGAGTCGGTAGAAATAAACCCTCGATTGGAAAAGCGTGTTTATAAACTTGTGTTTAATAATGTAGCTAACGATGAACTCTTTGTGCGTGCTTTTGATTGTATTCTAGACGTGTTTAAAGATGACTTACCAACCGGTTGTAAAGTGGGAACAAAAATAGTACTGAACGATATGAAAGCCCTTCATATCGAGTACAGGTTTCCCTGTACTTTAAGCGGTGAAATATTATTAAGCCGCATATACTGCGTAATGCAGAGCAATAATGATGTAATTGTAAACTCGTACAAGCATATCCCGTTATTTGAACAAAACTCTCTCTCTCCATAAATTTCTCTTCATTTGAAGTGAAGGGAGACTTATCAGGGATTGGGGGGAAGGTCTCTCGTTATGAGCTGCTGTTCACAACGAAGTCTTTTAGTTGGAGACAACTCACCATAATAATGGTAAAAAGTGGTATCTGGCAACCGAATTGAAGCTCTTCCGAAGAACAGAATAAAATAATTATCATCATGTTTTCACAGAAAACAGTTTTTACTTTTAAACTTAAATCATTGTGATTAAATAAGCACATATACAGAGATTAGTTTAAATAAGTTATCAATAAGAAGGAAAGAATAAAACGAAAAAAATTTTAATATACCCTTTATTTACGTTTGTTATTATTTTTTAATTTAATATGCGTCATAATTAGTTGGGCATCCCTTATAAAAATTCATTTTCTGTCTAACGAATTATTTATTGGGTAACTTTGTTAATTCTGTTATATTACTAAAATATATTGAAAGCTGCCTTTACTTTTAATCAATCCGGTTGATAATTAATTTATAACTTGGTAGTTAAACTTTTAAAAGATGCTGTAAACTATAAAAGCATCCTGATCTTAAGTTAGGCATATCAATAATACATTTTTAAGTCATGCGTAAATCTTTCTGAAACAGTGAAATCATTGTTGAAATGCTTTATTTGATGGACCTAATCGTTAAACACTATATACATCTATTGTAAAACACTATAAACATCTATATATAGATGGGCTCGATTGATTAACTATATAAATATATTATGGTTTTTTATAAGCTTTGTGTTGGGCATATCTAAGAAACAAGCGTGTGTTTCATAATTTCTCTTCATTTGAAGTGAAGGGAGACTTATCAGGGATTGGGGGGAAGGTCTCTCGTTATGAGCTGCTGTTCACAACGAAATCTTTTAGTTGGAGACAACTCACCATAATAATGGTAAAAAGTGGTATCTGGTAACTCAGTCTTCGTTAGAAAAAATACATTAATTATTAATTACAGTTTCATTTTAAAATAATACACATTTGGCATTTTTTCCTGATTTTCATACCTCGCGTAAGATTAACTACATATCCTATCTCTCTCTCTCTCTCTCTCTCTCTCTCTCTCTATATATATATATATATATATATATATATATATACGGGTTTGGGGAATGACGATCGTCGAATTGTTTCATAAATTTTCAATTCCGTTCGTTTTTCCCCACTGATATTCGAATGTTTATAAACAGAGTTTAATTGGATTCACGCCAGACCATTACTTCGGTCTTATATAATTATTTTAGGATTTATTTCTTTTAGTACTTGTGTTACCTTATTTCTATACAGTAATGTCTTGAAGTGCTATTGGATATGGGGGAGGAAATTATAAGCCGTGCTTTCAGAACATGTTAAAATAGTTTAATATCAGCTATTACACAACCAATTCTATACATAAGGCTTCTTTAGCTGAAAGAGTTCAGATATATATATATATATATATATATATATATATATCATAAGCTGCTTAAAAGACTATATATAATTATAGTAAACGAAATAAACTAGTTAACCATAAATTTATATTAATTATTTTCTATTATGAAGTTTTCGAAGGTAAACTATGTTATTTGTTTCGAAAAGTTTAAGTTCAATGAAGTTAATGTTAAATTTGCTTCTAAACTAAAATTAAATATTATAAAATAAATAATATATATATATATATATATATATTTACCTAACATAAGAAAAGAATGTGTATATATATACATATATATATATAATAATATATATCTAACAATCCGATCATTGCAAAAAAAAACTGGAAAGGCATGCAATTAATAAAGGTGTATTTAAACAGAATTTAATTGGAATAACTATCGTCATATTGTTACACAATGGATGATTAATATTTCTGGAATACATGGCGCTATCTGGCAACTGAACACATTGCGCTATCTGGCAATTCAGCCAGAATAGAGGCTTATAAAAGACCGCGAAGTTGGTGAAAGACTCATTCCACCTCGGCTCCCAGCCGAGGAAGGACCTCTGGTCCTTCTATTTCAGGCCCTTTGGTAAAACCCCTTAGTGGCCTCTTAGGTTAGGAAAACGAAAATAACTTGGGGGAGAACTCCTCTCTCTCTCCTTCAGGTGTCTCTCTCTCTCCTGCAGGTGTCTCTCTCTCTCCTTCAGGCGTCTCTCTCTCCTTCAGGTCTCTCTCTCTCTCTCCTACAGGTGTCTCTCTCTCCTTCAGGCGTCTCTCTCTTCTTCAGGTGTCTCTCTCTCCTTGGCTCAGTCAACTGGCTGATTCAGCCAACTGGCTGATTCTGGCTGATTAGGAGCCTATAAAACAACGCCTACTCGGCTGAAGTCTTAATGTGCACTTGGCTCCTGCCAGGTGAACACCTCTCCTCCTTTCTCTCCTCCTTTCTCTCTGGCCCTTTGGGGGGAATAGCTTGGGGGAGGCCTCCAAGTTGCATGCCCCTTGCAACCTAGGTTGGTGCATGCCCCTTGCAACCTAAGTTGGCAACAAAGGCCAGTACTCTTTTTTTTTCTTTCTTTTTTTCTTTTGTATTTTTTTGCAACCCCACCCCCCTTTGCAACATTACATAATAACCTGCAACATTCTTGCACTCTCCCCTTTTGCGGCTATACTACTCATGTCCTCCGTTGGAAAACGTTCTCAAAATTATCAGCTTACGATTTCCTGAACAAAAATCACCCGGAGTGTAATTATGCATATATAATTTATATTATGTGTTTATTTAAGTGTGAAATTCATCCAATATACGTGTGTGTGTGTGTGTATATATATATATATATATATATATATATGTTATAATGTTGTTATAATGTTATAATGTTTCGGACCAACAAAGACCCTAGGATCAACTCATGGCTGGTCTACCTAACTGTGTTCGTAATTGTGTATTGTGCATGTCCTCCGTGGTGGCGGAGGGGACCTACAATTTTACGTGGGTTCCGAACCACAAAGAACAAAAGAACATAAGAAATTTTTATAGTGGGCACACTAGGGGCCACTTCGGCCCATCGAGGTGTCTCCACTATGTAAAAACTGCCTGTACATTGGCAACAACCAATTTTTACAAAACTAAATAATTATAAATTTAAAACTAATTAATTATCAATTTAAAACTAAAGATAGAATCTCTGGATCCAGAGGATCAAGTCATAATAGACTACTATCCACAAATATGTTACACTCTATATCTATTTATAACCGACATGCAAATATATCAGATCCAAAGAATCCAGTCAATTTCATTACGGTATCCATCAATACCAGTACCTTGCCAACCAAAAATAAGTCACGGTCCATATCAATTGCGGACCAAGTCACAATTTACAACCATATACATTACAATATATATACTTAGGAGGAAAAGTGTAGGTGTGGCTGTAAAGACTGTACAGTAATGTAGAAATGTGTGTGCACCCATTTTGGGTCTCCCATTTAAAGGTGTTTGTGGGGCAAGTGAAGATCATGAGTTTTTCAATACCTCACAGTACTATGGGGGGCACCGCTCGGCAGAGGAATCTCTTTAAATGGGGTGTGTAAGGACAGAGAGTATCCCCTAACCCAAGATGCTGCCTCCCTATATCCCACAACACTTGTGTTGAGCTGTGGGATCTATCACCTAAATGTACATAATATATATGAAATAAACTAGTACCATTCATGCAATAAAAATGGGCTTAAACACTATCACCAGATGTCCCTTGCAGACATCAAACTATCCAACATTCTTTTGAAAGAATCAATTGTATCTGAAGTCACCACTTTTTCTCTCAGACTGTTCCAAAACTTAATTACTCTGTTTATAAAACTGTTTTTTTAAATTTGTTCCACATCTTAGCTTAAATAATTTCATACTACGACCTCTAGTCTGGTTATTATGATCTTTAATGAAAAGAGAATCAAAATCTATCTTATCCAACCCTTAATTTTACTACCTTAAACTATACCCAATCTATCAACATATGCGTCTAATCGATTTTTAAACATGTTTATAGACGTGCTACTAATTACTTCTACCGGCAAACTATTCCAGCTATTTACAGTTCTATGCGTAAAAAGGTTTTTGGCAACTGCTGTCTCGAACCTTCTACTTGTCAACTTAACCCTTTATTTCTAGTCCTATTATATTGAGATATTTCGAAAAAGTTATCTCTATCTACGTTATCGAACCCATTCATAATTTTGAAAAACCTGGATTAGCTCACCCCTTAGCCTACTAGTCTCGAGTGTAGTCAATTTTAACTCTTTAAGCCTATCCTCGCACGACTTTGACCTAAGCGACGGAATCATCTTAGTTGCTCGTGTTTAATGTTTATATCTTTGCGCATATGCGGATTCCAAAATTGAATCGCGTACTCCAAATGGGGTCTAACTAATGATTTATAAAGAGGAACTATAATATCGCGCGATTTGTACTCAAAATTCCGAGCTATAAAACCTAACACTTTGTTCGCTTTATTGACCGCTGCTGTACTTTGTTTCGCTACTTTTAAATCAACGGTGACTATAACTCCTAAATCTTTTTCCTGCTCTACGCTTATCAACTCTTTCCCTGATATACTATACGCAAAATTACCGTTACGCGAACCTATATGTAAAATTTTGCACTTATCGACGTTAAATCTCATTTGCCATGTGACTGACCAATCAACGATTTTATTCAGATCATTCTGGATTTTACCTCTATCTTCGTCATTAATCGCCCTACCACCCAGCTTCGTGTCATCCGCAAACTTTGAAACTGTACTGACTAGGCCGACATCTAAATCGTTAATATATATAAGAAAAAGCAAGGGCCCAATACAGAACCCTGAGGAACGCCACTCGCTACATTAGCCCAACACGACTCCGCTCCATCAACGACCACCCTCTGTTTCCTACCTCGCAACCACTCTTCTATCCAATTTATTACTACACCCCTGATTCCATGAGCCTTAGTTTTCTCAATGAGTCTTTTGTGCGGTACGGTGTCAAACGCTTTTTGAAAATCTAAATACACTACATCAACCGCCCGATGACTATCGTAAACGTCAACCACGCTTTGAAAAAATTCTAAAAGATTAGTTAAGCAAGATTTGTTTCGCCTAAAACCGTGCTGCGTATTTCTAACTAAGTTATGCAATTCTAAGTGTTCGACTATACGATCCCTAATTATTGATTCCAGTAGCTTACCTACAACAGACGTTAAACTGATTGGCCTATAATTTCCCGCCGCACCTTTATCGCCTTTCTTAAAGATAGGTGTTACGTTTGCTAACTTGAAATTATCTGGTACGCACCCCTCAGAAATAGACGCATTAAAAATCTTTGTTAGCGGCACAACAATGCTATCTTTTAATTCTTTTAGTTTATGGGATATATGGAATCCGGCCCCGGTGATTTACGCGTTTTCATTTTATCAATATAGCGCATTACCTCCCTTCACTAACCACAATATTATCCAAAATATTACCATTATCAAAAGGTATTATGTCTATGACCGTAGGGATATTCGTTACATCTTCTATAGTAAAAACTGACGTAAAGAATTCGTTTAGCAAGGTAGCCATTTCCTTGTTTTCAGAAACTAGATCTCCGTTAACATTTTTCAACGGCCCCAAGACACTTTTTACTGGATTTCTATTGTTGACGTATTGAAAGAATCGCTTGGGGTTTTCTTTACCGTCACGAGCTATGGAGATTTCAAATTCGCGCTTGGACTTTTTTATTACACTTTTCGCTTCACGCCTTAGAGATATGTAGTTGTTTCGTAACCACAAATTGTCTTTATCGCACTTATGTAGCCTATAAGCCCTATCTCTACTCTTTATAATGTCTCCTACTCTAGAAGTAAACCACAAGGCTTGTTATTTACTTTCGCACGCTTAATTTTGTACGGTACACATTCCTCATTTATAGTCCTAAATACTGTTTCAAACGATTCCCACATTAGTTTTGCGTTGGAGTTCCCCATTACGTTTTCCCAATTGACGTGTGACAATTTATTTCGAAATTTACAAAAGTCTGCGTGCTGGAAGTTAGGAATTTTAGTCGAGTTAGCTGGTTTCGAGTGACTTACTGAGAGGACAAACTCTACCATATTGTGATCGCTATTGCAACGGTTCTATTACTTGAAGATCAGTAATTAGCCTATCATCCGTAGTTATTACTAAATCTAAAATACTGTCCAACCTCGTAGGTTCCCCAACCTTTTGAATAAGAAAGCTATCCTCGAGAAAATTAACTAAACGATTACCTTCCGCGTCTCCCTGCATTGTATCGTAATTCACGTTGGCGCAATTAAAGTCACCCATAACTAAAGCCTGCTCACTACCTATTATTCTCTTTAGTTCACGATATAACGCTTCGTCCGTATCAGCTGTTTGATTAGGGGGCCTATATATAACCGCAACAACAAGTTTGAAATCGTTCAATTTAAGTTCTGCTATAGTCGAATCTATTGGTTCTGGAATTGTGTGCTTTACTTCTATAACGTTCGCAATATTATCTTTGATATACAACATAACACCGCCTCCTCGCCTACCTATTCTGTTTTTAACAAAAAGTCTATAACCTCTAATTTGATACTCCCCTACAAAGTCACGTGTTTCAGTGCTAAGCCACGATTCATTTATCGCAATTAAATCATAGTCTTTACAAGCAATTAAAGAAAAAAATTCGTTTATTTTATTTCGTAAGCTACGAGCATTTAAGGATAGAACCTTCAAATTGTTTGTAATTGCGACACCTTCGCGAGCGCAGGGGAAATTTGTGGAATTTACGCTGGGACCGTTCGAGTTACGGCAGCCTGAAAAGAAGAGACAGTATTATGAAATAGTCTTCCTAAACGCGCAGCTCCAACGTCATTAAGATGAAGTCCATCTCCGAGGAACAAGTCCCTCCTGCCGTAGAAACTGTTCCAAAAATTCGCAAAATGCACTCCTTCCTGTTGGCAAAGAGACTTTAGGTTATTGTTAATATAGGTCGCCTTGCTGTAGAAATCGTTACGTTGGATAATTCGAGGAAGTATACCTGTTAAAACAATCTTATTAGTTTTTTCCTTTAATCGCTCTAGTAAGTCCCTGTACCTAGCCAGCAGTTCTTCCGATCTAGAATTTAAAACGTTATTAGTACCGACATGAATAACATACGTTGTGTCCTCGGCGGTACCGTCTGTAAAATGGTCAACACTATTAGTTATATCCTCCACCCTTGCACCAGGGTAGCAGTAACGGCGCCTACGACGAGGGTTTCTCCACAGAATTCCTCGAGCTGCCCTCGAACAATGGAATCGCCAACGAGTCGTATTTCCGGTTCATCAGCATCTTCGAAACCTAAAACAGAAAACTTATTGTTTGTTATTACTGGTAGACAAGTCTTAGGTTTTCTCAATGGTGCTCCATTACGCACTCGAACGAAGGGTTGGGAACTAGGGGAAGAGAGAGGGCTATTAGTACTTTATATTATTAGTAGAAACTGAGGCAGGAGGGGTCGTAACTGGAGTCTCAAGGGATTCTAATTTTGCCGTCAGGAGCATCACGCTTTCTTCAAGCCTCACTCTGGCCTCCCTCTCACGTTCTAACTCGTTCCTCAGGACTTCCATGCTTGAGCACCACCTGCAAACTAACTGTTCATTATTATTAGCCATTGTAAACGCGTAAGCGGCAAATTTCCCTTCACAGCGACTGCAAGTACTTGGGGGTGCCATGCTTTTAATTAGTTAAAAAAAAAAAAAACGAGCGTTTGGAAATTAATAAATTACAACGTAGGTCTACCGCGTGCTTATTGTGCCGTCACCTGCCCAAACCCGCAAAAATGTTCTTGAAACGCAGAAACAGGTTCTTGTAACACAAATTTATACTAAATGAATATATAATTAAGCTACCGACGAAAGATCTGTAAAAGAAAGAGTATTAATAATACTTATCTGATCGCGATTCGACCGACTTTTTTCCTTTTTTCCCACGGTGTGTGACCACACTCTACCTGATCTCCCGAAGGAAGGGAAAATGAACCTTATGACTCCTCGTTTTCTGATAGATTTGAAAAACAAACAAGGCAAGCCACGTGCACTAGCCTTGGTTTAATCAAATAATATAGTACTGAATAAAGTCAATAAATGAAATATATTCGTTAATGAATGATTAGTAACACGAAGTAATTTAGTTAAGAATGCACCAAACACTATTTTTTTTAAAGACACCTCAACGAAAACCACATATTCAATTGATAACACTGGACACTCGATAAAACACGTCTGTTCACAAGGAAAGACTGATGATCACATATGAAAAGACTGATCACATATGAGAAAGACTGATCACATATATAATTTGATTAACTTTATAAAATATGATAACTATATATGATTTATTCATTTTGTTGCGTAAAATCATCACCAGTATTCAGCTTATACTCGTATGGGAGAGTTCAAACTGTGTTCAGGTTAGCTTTATTTATAGAATTATAGGATTGTTTAATACATGTTCCTGAGCAAAGCTAAATTGATCAAATTTTAGTTAATTTTAGCTTTGCTCAGGAATATGCATTAAACAATAATTGGAGCAATCCAAGAATAAGCACCCTCAAATCATTTTAGGGTGCTTTTTCTTGGATTGAGGTCGAATGAGGGTGCTTATTCTTGGATTGTTCTAAAATGGAGTTAATTGCTCTAAAATGATTAATTGAATGCCCGGTTAGGTTAATTGTACGCCTTTGACGATTGGTTAGGTTAAGTCGTGATATTTTCATTAGTTTTAACGAAAATATCACGACTTAACCTAGCCAATCGTCAAGGGCGTACAGTTGACCTAACCTGGTATTCAATTAACCTAACTGGGCATTCAATAATTTTACCGTAGGTTTCGAGATATATATATATATATATTAGTGGTGGACCGGATATCCGCATCCGCACTTCTAACTGCGGATGTTATGCGGATATTACCTCTAATAAATTATGCAATTCACAATTAAATTAGCTTATAAAGTAACTTATAAGGCACAGTCATGCACATTTCATGTAAAGTATTAATTATTAATGAACAAACAAATATATAAACCTCAAAATATAAATACCTGGTAACACAGAAAATTGAATGAAACTTGTTTCATTGAATTTTCTGTGGCTGAAACTCTTGAGAAAGTTATTATTTTTATCATAATGAAAACATTAATATTAATTTTAATTCTTATGCATTGCCTGCCATAATAGTAATATCACGAAATTTGAAAAATTATGTCATATATTCATAATTCTATATTATATTGATAAATTAACTAAATATCCGCATCCGCAGATATTGAAATTAAAGATCCGCATCCGCAGATGTTAAAAAACTGACATCCGGTCCACCACTAATATATATATATATATATATAGTGGTGTAGTGCTGTGGGAACGCATGGGAACGGCGTTCCCTTACTTTTTTTGGTAGACGGAACGGCGTTCCCTCACTATTTCAAATAAATCCGAACTTACAAATCTCTAACGTCATGAAATTTTAATTCCCACCCCTAGGAGAAATATGAGAAAGAATCATTAACTGTTTCATTTCTTTTAGCTTCGACTGAGGCAATGCTAGCCTATAAAGATCTGGTGAAACAGTCACCACGGCGTAACAGTTGTTAACTTTTTTTAGTTAATCATTCCAGTTGTTAGCTATTTTTATTGATCGTACTGGATGTCATATATCTAATGACACTGGAAATACTGCATCTTCAACTTTGGAATATATCCTAATATCCAGTGCATATGACCTCAAAATATCCCTGAAATTGGTCAGATTTCAAAAGATTTCCCGGGGGGCTTACAGTGCCCTCGGACCCCCAGCTGTATGGGCTCGCCGCGCTCGCCATTGTCCCCCCCGCATCTGAGTAACACTTTCAAAATGCGTTCCCTCACTTCTTTATTTGGCACTACACCACTGTATATATATATATATATATATATATATATATATATATATATATATATATATATATACGGTCCTATTCAACACCACCCACCAATAATACAACAATAACAGTGGTATCACGGGCCGCAACCCCAATACTCCCAAATGCAGCGGCCCAACCAATAACAGCAAAGAGGAACCGACATCGACCAGGAAACGACCATCATTTAGGAAAATCGAACACGAAGATTAGAAACCCGGTAAATGTATTATACACAAATATACAAGGCCTCTATATGGACCATGCAGACTGCAAATTACAATACTTACAAAATTTAGCTACGGAAACCAGCATAGATATCTTATGTCTAACGGAAACACACTTACATAACTTCATAAGTGCGAAAAAGGCTGTGAAAACTGCATCGAGAATACTGAAATATCATTGCTGGACTGCAACATATACAGAGCAGATAGAGTGGCTAGACGAGGAGGAGGGTGTTGTATCTACGTGAAAAACACTTACACATGTGAAGTGAGGGTAAAGAAATCAAACAGCACAGTTGAAGTTATTATCAGTGGCGACCCGTGACTAAAAATTCTAGCGGTGCTGTCTATAAGAATGGGTTGAAATAATTACTGAAATAAAAGGATGAGCATTGAGCAATGAATAAAAGTTTCAAAAGTTATTGAAAAAGTTATTCAGTGAGCTCATCCTTATATTGTTCTTGATTATTTCAATTGTAAATAAAAAATTTAGGGGTACTGCAGTTCCGCAGTGCCTACCGACGAGCCGCCACTGGTTATTATAGTAGAAGTAAAAGAACTGAACCTAACCATTATGAACATCTACAGACCACCAAACACCACAAAAAGTTAATTCCAATTTGCTACAAATGAAATAGAAAACATATTAAAATTACTTAAAACTCCAGCAACAAATATTTTAATTTTCGGAGATTTTAATTTCCCATTCATATCATGGAAGGAAAATGACGAAGTTATATATGTTGAGAAGTTTCATGGCAACATTACTAAAGATGACAGAACCCAAGCAACAATGCTATTAGATATTACGGAACATTACGCCCTTACCCAGGAAATCGGTGAAGTCACGAGAAAGGAGAACGATTTGGATTTAATCTGGACAAATAACAACGAGAAAATAATAAATAAAAAAGTAACGCACACAAAGTTCTCCGACCACAACCTCACGGATATACAATTGAAGTTAGCACCCAGAGGTCCGAAAACGCATCCTAGAGAGACAGATGGAATATTTGAAGGCTTAAACATAAATTCAAAGAATGTAAATTGGGAAAACGTAAATAAAGATTTAAAGGAGGTAAATTGGGAATTGCTACTACACGAGAAGACTCCACAAGAAATACTATGTATAATAGAGACGGAAACCAAACCTATAATACTGAAACATATTCCAGAGAGACAGGAAAGAAAATGTAGCAAGCTCGAGAGGAAAATCAGGACTCTATTCAGGCAACGAAGACAAACCATAAAACATCTCCATAGATGCAGAACTGATGCAAAGAGATTCAAACTAGAGAGAAAACTTGGCGAAATAGAAATGGACCTAAAGCAAACATTCATACATAAGACAAACGAGGAGGAAAACAAGGTAACAGAAAACATAAAAAATAACCCAAAATACTTCTACACTTTTGCGAAAAGGAAAATGTAGTGTAAGGAGAGTATTGGACCAATGATAGCCGGGGAGGCCGAATACACAAATGACCAGGAAAGAAATAAGTGAACTGCTTAGGGAACAATTTAAATCTGTGTTTAGCACCCCTAAGTCCGAGATGGAAGTGGAAAACCCAGACGAGTTTTTCGACATTGATACAGATCAACCAAGAACAAATCCCGGCACAAACCTATTAATGGACTTCGAGTTCACGGAAGGAGATGTAATTACGACCTTATCACAGATGCGAGACAATTCAGCGCTAGGGCCAGACACATGGCGTGCTACATTTCTAAAGAAATGCAAAGAGAGCATTGCAAAACTGCTATACTTACTATGAAGGAAATCACTCGACACAGGACAAATTCCACTCCCCTTAAAGAATGCAAACATTGCTGCCCCCCTAGTTAAAGGTGGTAACAGAGCAATGACCAAAAATTATCAGCCAGAGGCTCTCATCTCACACCTTATAAAGTGTTCTGAATGCATAATTAGAGGCAAAACTACCTACTACCTACAAGAAAAAGACTTATACAACCCAAATCAACATGGCTTCAGGGCGGGTAGATCATGCCTGTCACAGCTGCTAGACCACCAGGAGAAAATATTAGGAACATTGTGTCGAGGACAAAATATTGATGTAATATATACTGACTTTGCTAACGCCTTCGATAAACGTGACCATGGAATCATAGCACACAAACTTAAGGATACAGGAATTACTGGAAAGCTAGGAAGGTGGATATTTAATTTCTTGATGCAAAGAACGCAAAGAGTAGTGGTAAACGAAGTTAAATCGGAAGTCTCGGAAGTCGTGAGCTCTGTCCCACAAGGGACAATATTAGTTCCCTTGCTGTTCATAATAATGATTCCAGATATTGATGCAGATATTAAGGACAGTATCGTATGATGCTTCGCAGATGACACAAAGATATGTAAGGAAATATTGAACGAAGATGACATAAGAAAACTACAAAACGACATTGAAACATTATTCCAGTGAGCAGAAAACAACAATATGAAGTTCAACGAAGAAAAATTCCAACTTCTAAGATATGGTAATAACAAAGAGCTACAGAAAAAAGGGTACAAAACTCCGCAAGCCAAACAGATAACACCAAATCCACAAGTCAGGGATCTTGGAGTAATAATGTCGTCGGATGCAGAATTCAGAGAGCACTATATAATCAAAATCACAACGGCTAGAAAAATAATGGGAATCATCTGGAGGAGCTTCCGCAGCAGAAAAGCAAACATCATGCTCAAATTATGGAAGAGTCTAGTCCTACCAATAATTAAGTATTGCTCAGTACTCACAAGCCCACACAGAAGAAGAGACATTGCGAGCATTGAAGCTATACAAAGGACTTTTACGTCTAAGATAGAGGAAACAGAAAGTGAAGACTACTGGTCTCGACTACAATCCCTGGAACTCTACTCTCTTGAAAGAAGGCGCGAGCGGTACACAATAATATGGTGGTGTAGTGGTTAGCGTCGCTGACTACGAATCCATTGGCCCCGGGTTCGAGACCCGACGGCAGCCGGCGCGCAGCAAAACCCAGCTGTTCATCCTTCCACACAAAGAAAGTGGTTGGTAGATAAATGGGTACCCTAGGTGGCCTAGTGGTTAAGATGCTGGGCTGCTGATCGGGGGTGGTTCGGATTCCACGTTAAACTGTAGGTCTAAGGTGGAGTGAAAAGCTTGACCTTCGTCAGAATGAACAATTCGGGCGGAAGCTAACCAAAGGTAACCAAAGGTATGGAAAATACTTGAGGGCTCTGTCCCTAACCTCAGAAATTAAATAGAAACAAACTGGAATGAGAGAAGAGGCAGATTTTGTAAGGTCCCAGCTGCGGTGGGACAAGAAGCCATGAAAACGAGGATGGAAAATACCCTCAGAATACGGGGCCCAAAGCTTTTCAATGTCCTTCCAAAAGAAGTGAGGAATCTCCAGCACACCGACCTGAATAACTTCAAGAACCAGCTGGACAGATTCTTGTGCAAAGTCCCTGACCAGCCATGCGTGGCTGGCTACGAGGGTAGGAGGAGATCAGAGAGCAATTCCCTCCTTCACCAAGTCCCGCAAATGAGGCGGGATGCTGCAGAGGGGTCGACCGCAGGTCGATCCTGAACTGTCGTTCAAACTCAACAAGAGTAACAAAAGTAAGTAAAAGTATATATATATATATATATATATATGAAAATTATTTCACGAAAGTAACACGTGAAAAATATTTATGATGAATAAAACCACGAAGGAAAGGAAACACAAAATGGTGCTCAAGCGCTTTCGTCTAATGACATCCTCAGGAACACTGAAGTACATAAAAAGGTTAAGCCTATATATAGGTTACAGAAAGAAAAAAAGAAAAAATAAATAACATACATACACACACATATATATATATATATATATACATACATATCTATATATACAAATACATACATACATACATACATACATACATATATATACAATAAACAGAGAAGTAAAAATAAAAATTAAAAATTAAAACCTTAAAGGATTACCAGTGAGGCGTACAGATTTGTAAGGAAAAATATCGATTTTTAGCACAAGATCAAATGGATTATAAAAATACAAATTTATACTGGAACTCTGCCCGGGTTTTAACACACTGCTGCCTATGGTCAGGTTTCGATATATAAAAAATAAAATGCAAATTAAAAGTTAATCGATTTTTAGCAAAAGATCAAATGGATTATAAAAATACAAATTTATACTGGAACTCTGCCCGGGTTTTAACACACTGCTGCCTATGGTCAGGTTTCGATATATATATAAAAAAAAAATAAAATGCAAATTAAAAGTTAATAAAGTAGAAGACAAGTTTACCAAAGATTTAATGTTTTACCCTTCTTATCTAAATCTGTTTTAAAAGAATTCAAAATAACAGGATCGAGTTGAAAAAGACCTTTGCTTATGTTGAAGTTATTTGAAAGTTGGATAATGGCAGACTCAAGAATATTTCTATTAACAATGTTGCTTGAATGGAATAAAACTGAAGCATTATTCCAATCAATACAGTGGGCTAACTCTGACAAATGGACAAAAAGGGCACTGGACAACTGTCCTGTTCTAACGGAATATTGATGCTGTTTTATACGTGTGTGCAAATCCTTTCCCGTCTGACCTATGTAAAAGGAATCACATTGTTTACAACCAATTTTATAGATAATGCCTGAATTATTGGTAGGGCTATTTTTTACTATGATATTTTTCACAATATTGTTATATGAAAATACTACATTAATATCCAAAAGTTTAAGTACATTAGCAATGCCTAAAAAGCATGTATGTATGTATGTATTTGTGTATATATAGATATGTATGTATATATATATATATATATATATATATATATATATATATGTGTGTGTGTGTGTGTATGTTATTTATTTTTTTTTTTTTCTTTCTGTAACCTATATATAGGCTTAACCTTTTTATGTACTTCAGTGTTCCTGAGGATGTCATTAGACGAAAGCGCTTGAGCACCATTTTGTGTTTCCTTTCCTTCGTGGTTTTATTCATCATATATATATATATATATATATATGAGACAATCCAAGAATAAGCACCCTAAATCAAGTTTGAGGGCAAGATGACAGCATCAACTTTTCAAACTGAAATGTTACCATTATTGGTTGAAGATCCATTGCCAGTAGTAAATTGATGTAAGGGAAAAAATCCTATTAAAAAAGTGATGCTGTGTGCTACGTGCGATCAAGCAATTACCTGGACAAAGTTTTCGAGGAATGTTGATGTTAAAATCCTTTAATTTGGATTAAGGTCGAACTGGGGTGCTGTTTCTCGGATTGGGGTCTAACTGGGGTGCTTTTTCTTGGATTGAGGACTTTTGGGGTGCTTATTCTTGGATTGTTCCCAATAAGTCCATAAATAAGGCTATTGGTTTTTATAATTTTCTAAATGCATGTTTATCCATACATCATAAATACGAGTATAAGCTGAACACTGGTGATGATTTTACGCACTGAAATGAATAAATCATATATAGTTATCATATTTTATAAAGTTAATCAAATTTTAGCTTAGTAACAAATTAAACACTGGTATGGTTTCTTTATTTATATATATATATATATATATATATATATATATATATATATATATATATATATATATATATATATACCCACAAACGACTTTTAATTACCTCGCATGTTTCACATTTACATATAGAAATATGAAAGAAAGATAACTGAACTTACATAATGTATGTACAGTATATACAACATATAAATATGTGTATGGGAGAGTTCAAACTGTGTTCAGAGGTATTCTAAGAGCACGTATAACCTTCGAAATCAGAAAATAAACTGAACCCTTGTTGAATTACGGAGATATTTATGCGTGGCTGTCCAATGACAGAAAACATTCGCAAACGTTGAAAAACGTTCTCAAAATTATCAGCAGACGATTTACTGAACAAAAATCAGCCGCAGTGTAATTATGCAGATATATATATATATATATATATATATATATATATATATATGTTTAGTTAAGTGTGAAATTCATCCAATATACTAGTGTGTGTGTATATATATATAGGGTGTCCCAAAAAAAACTATATACTCTTTATAACATCATATATTTTATAATTAAAAAAAAACCAAACAATATATTGTTATAGAACTTATTGCAATTGCCAATGAAAGGTAAATTAGTAATCTAAGTGATCAAAATGTTATAGCGAGTTGTTTGCATATCAAATTTAATTAACTACGCCAAGTGCTCAAAATGACAGAAAACGTTCGCAGAAGTTGGAAAACGCTCTTGAAATTATCAGCATACGATTTCCTGAACAAAATTCAGCCGGAGTGCAATTATATATATATATGTATATATATATATATATATATAATATATATGCATTTAAGTGTGAAATTTATCCAATATATCCTGTCCCAAAGGTGGATCCTATAAATATGTGTATGGGAGAGTTCAAACTGTGTTCAGAGGTATTCTAAGAGCACGTATAACCTTCGAAATCAGAAAATAAACTGAACCAGTGCTCCCACTCAGAAAATTTAAATAAACCTAGCCTCTACCTCAAATAAACCCAGATTGTTCAAAAATAACCCAGATTTTTAATACAAATTTTATTTTAATGAAACATAATAGACAACACAAATAAGAGAACGAAGCTTGCTTACCAAACTTCTTGAGATGCAGAGAGACTATATTACTCCTAATTCATCTTCGGAATTTGTATCAACTTCAGATCCTTCCTCTAAAGTTATTTTCAGCAGATCTCTTTGTTTTTGTAGACGTGCTTCATAACGTCGATGACATACTCCCTCCATTACTTCTTTCACCAATTCTGCTTTAGGTTCCCAGGTATGACAATTTTGGTGAGCCCTTGTTATTGCCTGTTTTGCCATCAGTCGATCTTTCACAGTTTCTGTTTTAAGTGAATTTGTCCCCTTTGTCTTTACACGGTTAACTTGTGAAAAAATTCTTTCTACACATGCTGAAGAGTGGGGTAGAATAGTTAGCTGTGTCATGAAATTAGATAGGAGCCCATCTTTGATATTATGCAACAAATACCAAAATTCAGGGATGGTTTTGTAAGAGGGAGATATATCTTTAGATAGTCGAAATGATCTCCATTCATCATCTAAATTATCTATTTTGTCTTCAGGAACAAGTAGGGGAAAATTCATTGCTAATCTGAAAATTGATGATGGTGATTTGGCAAGATCATGTACTAAAGCTGGATCTAAAATCCTTAAACTGGCAATAATTCCATCCTCATCCAGCGGAAATCTTTTCTTGATTTGCATACATATCTCAACAAGAAATTTTAAGCAATCATCTTTGAACCTATTATCACTATTTTCACCAAGTGGCGCCGAAACCAAAAGTGACATACACCACCCACCTAAATATAGATCACTGTATTTTATGATGTAGTTCATTGCTTGGGTCAATTTCTGATAGTTTGGATGAATTAATGACATCTTTAAGGAAAAAACAGAGTATTTTTATATTCTACAGAAACCATTGAATGAAGTAAATGTAATCTGAAGTGTTCAGACTGGAATTCAATGTTTAAAGCATTCACTTTTTTCAATACATACCCCAAAAAAAGAAGCGCTTGATACGCGTATAAAATAATTATCTTGGATTTGGACCCATCATATAAGTGTTGCCAAATAAACTATTTAATTAGTGCTAAACTATAATCTAAGACGGAAATATGTAATCTATTTTATTTCATAGAATTCTAAGAAAAATGTCATTTAATGTTTTATTGTTTTTTAGATAAATTTTATATAGGCTAAAATATTATTTTTTTACCAAAATTTAGGAACACAGAAAAAACCCAGATTATGGCAAAATTCTCTTTAAAAAACCTATAAACCCATGTGGGCATCAAGAAACCCATATCTGGGTTTAAAAACCCAGGAGTGGGAGCACTGAACTGAACCCTTGTTGAATTACGGAGATATGCGTGGCTGTCCAATGACAGAAAACGTTCGCAAACGTTGAAAAACGTTCTCAAAATTATCAGCAGACGATTTCCTGAACAAAAATCAGCCGCAGTGTAATTATGCATATATATATATATATATATATATATATGTGTGTTTAGTTAAGTGTGAAATTCATCCAATATACTAGTGTGTATATATATATATATATATATATATATATATATATATATAGGGTGTCCCAAAAAAAACTATATACTCTTTATAGCATCATATATTTTATAATTAAAAAAAAACAAACAATATATTGTTATAGAACTTATTGCAATTGCCAATGAAAGGTAAATTAGTAATCTAAGTGATCAAAATGTTATAGCGAGTTGTTTGCATATCAAATTTAATTAACTACGCCAAGTGCTCAAAATGACAGAAAACGTTCGCAGAAGTTGGAAAACGCTCTTGAAATTATCAGCATACGATTTCCTGAACAAAATTCAGCCGGAGTGCAATTATATATATATATAATATATATATATATATATTATATATATATATATATATATGCATTTAAGTGTGAAATTTATCCAATATATCCTGTCCCAAAGGTGGATCCTATCTGCTTTGCAGATAGCTGGTGAGAGAAGCTATATTTTTTGGGCCTCTTTGCGAATGACCCGTTGCCCACGTCGGGTTAACATCATGAAAGAGAAAAACTAGTGTTTGTCATTTGCCATTACTTATTCGGACTATAGTGGACTTAATTTTCTCAGAAGAGTTTCTTGTTCCATGCACTGTCTGTGTGTATCATAAAAAAACCTCAGGGGACCATTCTGAGTTCAATCCCATACATATATATAAACGTCACTTCACTTTAATTTTTCTTACGTTTAATTTTAATTCATTCGTGTGAACTGTGTATGAAAATTTAGATTCTGAAGAATCATATATTGAAGAATATTAATGGTGACTGGAGAGACGGTAGACTGATAAAAAATCTATATCTTGGCCAGACTGTGAATGTTAGAGTTGCAGGAGGAGAATCGGAGCCTGGATTGGTTCGGAGAGGGGTCTGGAAAGGATGCTCCCTGTCCCCTGTGTATTTAACATCTATGCGGAAGCAATGATAATAGAAGCACTCTCACATCTGGAAGAGGGAATCAGAGCGGAAGGTAAATTGGTCAAATCTGTAAGGTTTGCAGATGACAAGGCATTTGTTTGTAGTACTGAGGAAGGACTGCAAAGAATGGTCAATAGTTTGACAACAACGGCAGAAGAATTCGGAATAAGAATTAATGAGACTAACACAAAGGTAATGAAAATTGCAAGAAGGAAAGGAGCACAAATGAACCTAACGATAGGAAATCAGACCTCAGAAGAAGCTGAGCAGTTTAAATATCTGCGAAGTTGATTAACCAATACCGGAGATTGCAATAAGGAAGTAAGATCTAGAATTGGTATGGGTAAGGTAGCTTTTGAGAGACAGAAAAGATTACTTACAGGTAAACTCAACTTGAAGCTGAAGAAAAGGTTAGTAAAAAGCTTGATATGGAGTGTGGTACTGTATGGAGCAGAAACATGGACACTGAAAACAACTGAAAAGAAACTCCTGGAAAGTTTTGAAATATGGATTTGGAGAAGAATGCTAAAGATAAGCTGGAGGGAACACCAAATTAATGAGGAAGTACTGCAACAGGTGAGGGAGGAAAGAAGACTTATTAAGGTGATAAGAGAAAGACAGAAAAAATGGATCGGACATGTGTTGAGAGGAGAAGGATTGTTGAAGGAGGTGATAGAGGGTAGATATGAAGGTAGAAGGCCGAGGGGAAGGAAAAGGAAAGCAATGCTGGATGATTTGAAGGCAGGCAGGAGCTACCATGAGATGAAAAGGATAGCTCAGGATAGAACACTTTGGCGGGACACATGAGTTGGACCTGCCTGATAAACAGAACACGATGGATGGATAAGTACAGTATATGTTCTAGTCTGTAAGTTCTATTTAGTCTTTTAAGTCGATTATAAAAATTTATAAAAATCTTTAATCATATATATTATACGAGTATAATTCTATCTAATTATATATCTTTAGTAAATTTCGGCCTGTAAAGCTTGCACGCTTGCTAAAGGCAGTTTACGGCTATATACAGCATCTGTAAGGCGCCGTTCAAAAATTACGTATCGCTATTTTTGCTAAAACCTGACCCCCCTCCCCTGCTCTAACGTTTCGTAACGTGTGGGGTGTGGAATGGGGGAAGTGTTACATAACATCTTAGCGGGTGCCTGGTCTAGCGTTACAGAACGTTCCTGGGGATCTGGGGTGTCAAGTTTTAGCAAAAATAGCGTTACGTAATTTTTGAACGGCCCCTAATTAATAATGAAATTATACTCATCTATGAAAACTGTACATATTTGTAAATAAATTTGGTGTGAAATCGTAGTGATTGAAAACATGTGTATTGCTTGAATTTTCGGGTGCAAATACCGGAAAAAATTTAGTCGGGTTAAATTTAGGGGGTCAATTGACCCCCCTGAACCCCTGCCTCCTACGCCTATGGTTACTAGTAGTGCTAATAAAATTCTTAGCGCTATATAAACATTATAAACATTATTTTATTTTCATATACGTATATAAAGCAAAATTTCTCTTGGAGAACGATTTGAAATTCCTCTTGATAAAGCTTTTAACTCCGCGCCATCTGTCAAAGCAATTTCCAAATTAATTCAACGTTTTCTTACGTAATTTTGTTCAGAAATACATATATTCCCTATATTAAACCAAAATCCAAATACGAAATTATATTGTAGTAATTGCTGAAGTCTTTCATTTACGAATGATATAGCAGTGTCAAGAATCATACTGAAGAAGTTTACTTTAAATTGATTTTCAGCGTCTACTGGGTCACCAGGTCACTCAAATTGTCTCTTTGTCCATTGCTTTCCTTTATCTCCTTCTAGGGAAATTACCCTATTACTTTAATTTTTTCAGCAAATTTTCCAGCTGTTTGTTTCAGCTGTAAAATTTTTTCTTCAGAGTTCTATAAGCCTCTAGGAAAGACTTTGTTCGTTCTAATGACTTTATAGCTGCAGTTGCATCAATTGAAACCGCTTGCAGTAACTTGCTGGATATATTAATTTCATATAAAACACCATACCAGATCATAGTGCAGCATATAAATCTAAAAGAATATATTTCTGCAGCAATCCCTTTTGCTTCTACTCTTGTTTTGTTACCATTTTAGCATTTAGTCTCGAGGAAAGGGGTCAGAAACTTCGACAATCTAAATGTCCAAACTATCCATCAGTCGGGCTTTATGTTTTCTAAACTGTGGGATTCATGGTATGAAAATGTTTGCCTATATATTCACTCAAAATCGTTATTGATATTTTCATTACCTGTTGTATTTTTGTTTTTATTTATTATTACTTTTATTAATATTATTCTTATTGGATTTAGTATTTTTTCAGTCTTATTTTTGTTTTTCATCTTCTTATGATTACTAGCTGTATTAGGAACTTATTATTTTCATTTTGCCACTAAACTTTCCTGTTTCATTTCCATATACAGGGTGGCGCAAAAGTCGCGCATCATAGGAATTTTCAGTGTTGATTATGATATATTATTTTTTTTCTTTTAGGTAAGGGATGACTGCGAAATTAACAATAGACGAGAGGGTGAGCTTGGTTTTAATGCATGGAATATCAGGTACTACAAATCGATGAATCGGTACAGAATTTAAATTCTGTACTGATTCATCGATTTGTTGTACCTGATATTCCATACATTAAAACCAAGCTCACCCTCTCGTTTATTGTTAATTTTACAGTCATCCCCTGCCTAAAAGAAAAAAATAATATAGTCAACACTGAAAATTCCTATGATGCGCGACTTTTGTGCCACTATATATATATATATATATATATATATATATGCAGGAATGATGAGGAATAACGAAATGTATTGCTGAATACACGAAAGGCCTTGGAATATTTTTTTTCTTTTTTCTTGTGGGTTTGCATCATTCATTCATTTCATGTGTTTAAGTGTGAAATTCATCCCATATATATATATATATATATATATATACACACATATATACACACACACAAACTCAGAATATAAAAGTAAAGAGGCTGTGAGGATTTCTTATACTTTAGAGTTTAGAATATCTGAAAGGAAAAGAAGAAGAAACAATTAATATTATCTTTTACAAATTTATGATACAGTACATCTCAGTCTACACTTTGGGTATTTATTTATTTATATATATACATACACTATATATTTTTTTGGTAAATTTATATTAGGAATTAGATTTTTAACGAAATCGTAAATTTGTGATATGGACTTGGCTACCTTTTTACGTTCTGACCCCATATCGCATTAACTACGTCAATGCAGGCCAAAGATCTATGTAGTCTTTAGAGCGCAGTACCAACATGAGAAGTCTTACGTAAATAAGTTTGGTAGGAGTGACTACAAACCCTATTGGAAGCAGAACAAGTGATGCAAGTTTTTCATCCAATAATACCATAAATACAAGATTAAAACTAGGCCTAATATTTAGCTTGAAAATTGGCGCACCAGATTTCGCAGAACTTCTAATTTTGGCCTAACACTACCCTAATTTAGGCAAAATAAAATTTCCAGAATCCAGAGCAGTTCGGAGACAAGAGTTTAGTAATAGATTAGGTGAGATGAAGGTAGGTTAGTTATGAGGTTACATTACATTTCATTTGAAAAACATGAAGCCACTTGGGCCTATCGAGGTTATCCAGGTCACGAGCTATATTTTATAATAAAATTGTGCAAAATGTCAATCTGAAGTCAGCTAAGTAACATAAAACTATTTACAGAGCTACCAAAGTAACCTACATAACTTAATACCTAACTTAAGCTAAGTATATACACTAGTTACAATCTACAGACTATCTCATTCGTAAAAGTTTCCATATTTTTTTTAAAACTCATGGTAAATGTACAGTATTACACCCGTCTCCCTTTCGAGGTGAAATTTATGTTTTTCCTATGGTTTTTGATGTGTTTTGAACGAATCTGACTTTCAAAACTGTCGGAAATGACTCGTTTTTGAGATCCCCCTCCCCCCAGCCGGCAATGTGGGGGAAATCATAGAAAACGAGTCATTTCTGACGGTTTTGAAGGTCAGATTCATTCAAAATACTTCAAAAACCATAGGAAAAACAAATTTCACCTTCAAAATTGACCTAACCTATCCTGACCTAACCTAACCTATCCTGACCTAACCTAAAAGAAAAATAGGAATTACCTTTAAAATCTAAGACAGAATAATCATAGTACTGTCTTTTCTTCGTTTTAAGCACAATGTAACTTTCTACAACGTCACAGTTTCTGGTCTTGACGATATGTGCACTCCATTTTACAATGTGGACACTTCACTACTGTCGGTAGAACACTGTGAGCACGCAGAAACTTAACACTTTTTTCTAAATTTTCATAGAAAGCCATTCCGGTAGCAAACTAATTCAAATTCGAAATGGATGGAGTATTCTGATTGGGCAGACATGTGATGGCAACACAAACGAACACACAAATGAACGTACAAACACACACTAGATACACACCAAAAAAATGTTTATATCTCGAAAACAAAGCATTTGCGACGGAAATGCTATAGAAGGAAAGTGTCTTAGAATTAAAAAATCTACTTAATGAACATACAATAATTGCTGGACGTTAGACGGGTGTAATAGTAGAATAATACCAAACTCACTAAGGAGCTACTATTTGCCATATTATATGGCAAGTCATTCTAAAAATTGGTTAATATTCATTTTAATGCTCCTTTCATTTTCGATAAAATGAGATATTCTATGATAATTTAACATATAAATTTGTATTCAGGATAGTAAATTTATAGTTTCAACCACAACTCATTTTGAAAAATAAAAATTAGGTTTTCCGATGGTTTCTGATATGATTCATCCGAAAATGACATTCATTTCCGTCGCAAATGCTCATTTTTGTGATCCCCCCCCCTCACAATATGGGGGAATGCGTGGGAAATCAGGGTTTTTGGGTGAGGGGTATCAAAAATGAGTGATTTGTGATGGAAATGAATGTCATTTTCAGATGAATCACATCAGAAACCAATGGAAAACCTAGGAACCCTATACCAATCAATTTGTGATTGTGATCTTTACGGGGGCTCTGCCCCTGTACCCCTGAGACCTAAATTATACAAATGATAATGTAATAATGTTAAGTTATGCACTTTTTTAGTTTTCATCTAGGGCACATGACGAATCAAGTTCTCAAAGTCGAAACCACATGAACAGCATGTCATAATTCTATCATAAACACGACCAAACTGAATCTAATTAGAAAAAAAAAAATAGCCAGAACAAAAATTAACCAACTAATTAAATCGCAGAGTAGCGAAAAAATAGCCTAATCAAGAAAAATATTTTTTGAAAAAAAGTCATATTTGACGTGATGGATATCGTTAATTAAAATTTGAGAAGCAAATATCTCCATAAATATGATCGACTGGAAAAATTTTTACTTAAAGGAAAGGTTTTATTTATTATTCTCTGCGCATTGCAATAATTTTTATTAGAAACTGAGGTGAGGGGGTCATTTCTATTGCAAATCACTCGTTTTTGACCCCCCCCCCCCCCCAAAAAACCTAGATTTCACAAAAACAAGTAATTTGCGATAGAAATGAATGTCATTTTTGGATGAATCATATCAGAAACAACTGGGAAACCTAATTTTTATTTTTCCAAACGAGTTCTGGTTGAAACTATAATAATACCTTCAGGACACCTTGAAACCTCAGGGAAACTGATAAAAATCAAGGAAATATAATTATTTTTTATGAGAAAAAAAAAAATTACATCGATAACCAGCCATTACAGGCCATTGACCCAGTGTTTCTCTCTCTCCTTGGTTAAAATTTTGCCGCTCTCCATCCTTCTCCAGGTTTTATGGGGAGATATCTCGTGGCGACATTTGGAAACATAGGTCAAATCAGCCAATTAAATCTGGTTTTTGTTTCATATGACCTTATCCAACCAATCAGAGATGTGCATTTTGAAATTGCGAAAAAAATGTAGGTTAGGTTAAGTTAGGTTAGGTAAAACACATTTTTCTGGTGTTTTTTGTTTAAATTTAGCCTTCATTTCTTTGGAATATAAGCATTTTTGAGAAATTTTAAAATTTAAAATTTCTCAAAAATGGCTCATTTCCCAAAGAAAAAGTTCAGAGTTGAAGAAATCATACAAAAAAACACCAGAAAAATGTGTTTTGGTCCAGAAAGGAGAGGGAGTACTAAAATGAATAATTACCCAAAAATCTACTATATGATGAAAAAGTATTGGTAAATGTGGAGTAAACCCTGGGGTAATGATTTTTTAATGAGAAGTGGTATTTCTAGAGATAATTTTGCTCCTGAATCCAGTGGTGATATTCATTTTGGTAAATTTTCACAAGTGTACATTACAGGCTTTGTAAATCAAAACTGTTTTTCTGATGGTTTTTGATTCGGTTTGAATGAATATAACCTTTGTTTCTATCAGAAATCACTAGTTTCTGAGATAGACCCTTCCCCTCACTATAACCTCAGAAGGTAGTGATTTGTGATAAAAACGAAGGTTAATTTCATTCAAACGTAAACAATCGGAAAAACATAGTTTTAATGTATAATATAACATAACATAACATAACAACAACAACCTAACCTAGTTTGTAAGGGAAATGTTATAGAAGAAAAATGTCTTAGAATTGTCTAAACTATTGATTGCAAAGGTGAAATTCCTCAAAAGCCTGTAATGTACTCTTGTAAAAAAATACCTTCAATTGTTTCTTGTTTCTTAAATGGCTAGTGTTTGAGATATAGGCTGTTTCTACTCCAACAATCTGGATCATATGAAAGTGGGCAGGGCTTTGAAGAAGAGGGAAATTGAGGGGTAAACACAAAAAAAAATAGTAATAAGTAGAGATGTGCCGATACTGATACCCACTTTTCCACTGATACCGATACTCTGATACTAACAAATGGCCGATACTTTACTGATACCAATACTTTTTGATTAATGCTTAATCTGTTAAATTATAAAAAAAATATAAAGTTACTTTTATTTTAATATTAGAAATAGGGGAAGTTGGAGACAATGTTATTGGATTAAATTAACAGTTCAAAAAAATTCAAACACAGTCATACTGTCGAAATTGAAATAGAATATAGTTTTATGAACTTTTATCCAGTATCCACCTGTTTGTTTAGCTCAGGAGTCAGGACCCTGGGAGCGTAACTTCCTGTACAATGCTGAGCTGAGGACAGTTTCCATGACCTCAACTACCAAGCATGCCCTTGGGAATAACAATATTTCTTGACTAAGTTGACTTGTTAATCTGCATTGTGTGAATAATTTAAAACACAAAAGATAATGTTTTCTTCCTTTAATCACAAAAAAACTAAAATTTTGAACAAATTGCAAAATGAAAAATTCCATTGTAAGGTATAAAAAAATAAAAAATAAAATTTCCAGTAAATAATGAGAAGATTAATAGAAATTAGAAAAAACTAAAATTTTGAACAAATTACAAAATTAAAAATTCTATTGTAAGATACTAAGATATAAAAAAATAAAATTTCCAATTTTCTAGTAAGTAATTATTATTAAGATTAATAGAAATTAGAAACATATGGATAATTAAACATTAAATATATTCTTAATATTCAAAATAAAAAATTTGTAAGTTGTAGTGAAGGAACATTAACATTTCGCGTCTTTCTGCACTTAGACGATTCCTGTGTGGAGTGTAAATATTGCCTCCAGTGCTAAACAACCTCTCACTTTCAATTGATGAAGGGGGAAAAGACAGGTACTTATTTGCAAGATGGCTTAATGTTGGAAGCGTAACTGCATTCTGTTTCCACCACTTTAAAGGGTCTCCATCCCATGATTGTAATTCCAAAATTTGATACTTGGTCATTTCATCTTTAATCAGAAATAATGATGTGCAGTGCTTCTTATTCTTAGATGAACTTCCTGGAGTTGATTTTTTTGTTCCACTTCCCTCACTATCATCACGGTCCTCTTGAACCAATTGGTCCATGCACTTGTCAAAGTCAAATTCACTGAACTCATCACTTATAATGTTGTCAGAAGCACTCACAGTCTCTTGCATATCTTCTTCACTCGTAGTACTTGTATGTCCACTTTCTTCCTCTTGAACAGCTTTGCTCCTTTTCTTGATGCTATCTATCATTGCTCTCTCCAGGTTGCTTTCTTGCATTTTGGAATCTTCACTAGATTTATTTTGGAACAAGAAGGTCTTATAGTCTTATATCTGGGGTCTAGGTATGTGGCTAGTATTGGATTGTAATCATCCAGATAGCATTTAAAGCGACTCTTCATTGATGCGTTAATAGCCGAAAGAGTACTTCCAAGTCCAAAGAATCTGATGTCAGTTGATGCTTTTGCTATGAAGACTTGTAGAAACTTTATTTGAGGTATTATTTCTGAGATAGTAGCAGACCTTTCACTCAACCAAACAGTAATTTATTTTGTGAAATATTTTCAGCAGCGCAGTAAACTTCCCAATCATCAAAGTCCACTTGTTGGCATCGAGTACAGGGAGTTTGGGAGTATCAAGGCAGTAGTTGGCAATTGCATTTTTTTGCTCAAACATAGATTCAATCATGAAATAGGTGCTGTTCCACCGAGTTGGAACATCCTGTATCAGTTTGTGTTCAGGCAAGTCATGCTGTTTCTGTAGTGCAGCTAGTTTGTTGTATGCAACTGCTGAATGGCTGAAATGTCCAACTATTTGCTTGCAACTTGCGATCATATCCTTAACTATTCATTGTTCGAAAATACTGTCATGAACCATGAGTTGTAGAATGTGGAGGAAGCACGAGAGACTAGCATAGCCTGTGTCTTGAATACCTCAGACAATATTAGCTCCATTATCCCGTACAAAAACGTGAATCTTGTAGGATTTTAAATTCCTGAACAACACTTTCAATCACCTCAGCAATGTTTGAAGCAGTATGGGATCCTGGAAAAGGTGCAACTCTAAGTACAACAGTTTTTCGCTCAAAACTGATGTCAATACAATGTGCTGTTAGGCTAATAAAAACTGTATCTGAGCTGCTTGTCCAAATGTCAGTAGTAAAACTGATGTTCTCTGCTTCTTCCAATGCAGTCTTGACCTTATTCAGTACTTTTGTATGAATATCGGGAAAATTTTTTGTAGAGAAATACTTTCTTCCTGGCAACTCATAATTAGGTTTTAGCTTCTTCATTAGTCTTTCAAATCCAACATCTTCAACAATAGAGAGTGGTTGGCAGTCAGCAGCAATCATTTCTCCAATGGCTTTGTGAATGGTTTGCGACTGGGGATTGTTGATGTCCCAAATTTGCTTCCAAACATAAGTTTCATCCAGAGTTATTTGAATTTTATTTGTAGAACTTGTTGATGTTGATGCACCAGTATTCTTTTCTGCAGGTTTGTTGAAATATCCCTCCAGTTTCCTCTTGTTCCATAGCCTCTCTTTTTCTTCTTTAACTTGAGCTTCTTCTTTATTTAATTCTTCATTCTTCTCCTTGTGCTTGCTTTGCAGGTGTTTTTTAAGATTTGTTGTATTAAAAGATTTCCCCTCGTTTTCTCCACGTGACAATAATTTCTTGCATTCTTTGCAGACTACTTTAGACTCATTGTTTTCATCTATGTCTAAATACTTCCAGACAAGAGAGGATGTACTTCTTTGACTAGTAGAAGCCATGATAATGAAGCAGAATGCAAGATTTATCAGCCTCAGCAGTGTCAGCACTCAGCACATTTGTCACTGCACATAAGATGATGTGTGACAGCAACAAATAACACAACCGCACTCTGTAGCTGGTGCAGTCAAACTAACACGCAGTGTGAGACAGCTCCACTTTCCCATTGCCTAACACTCCTCCCCCTTCCCCGAACCCCACTAGTGGGCATTGGTCAATTTAGCAGTGTAGTGTATTGTATCATAGCTCTATGAAAGAATACATAAGCACACAAAGTAATAAAAGTTATAAAACCAATATTTTAATATACTCATATTATTATAGGAAATTATAAATACTACACATGCGAACATTGCAATTTTTAGATTTGAGATAGCCTGATAGGTGACATGGACACCATCGGTGAAACACTTTTCATTTTAATTCGCTAATTTATAATTGTTGGGAATATGCGGTGCAGTGTCATTTTCAGCTGATTATATTTATCATTATTTATTATATTTATCTCATAAGAAGCTGTTTTATATATAACAATACTGTATTATACTGGTTTGAAGCGTAAGTTGGCCAAAATTTCAATAATGGTCTATGAAATGACCATTGGAACTTTGCTTCATGCGAGTTACAGAGGCACTTGAGACCAAGTTTGGCAGGCTAAAATGAACCTTATTTATTATGGTATAAGGTCCAAATTTGCGTGCTACATAGAACTCTCGTCTTTTTCAGTTGAAGGGGAAATAAGAGTGATATTTGCAGGATTATGGTATGGATTGGGAAAGCCGGTGTTAGGGTAGGAGTACTGTTAATGTAGGAGCACTATAATAATTAATAATATTAATATGATGATATAATAATATCATCTGTGTTAATCAATTACTATCATTAAACATAGCTTTGTCTTGAATCACATAATAAATAAAGTAGAAAAGTATCGGCCATATTTTCACCTTGCCAATACCGATACCCAAAAAAGGCTGATACTATCGGCACATCCCTAGTAATAAGCACACAAAAACCTAACCTAACCTCTTCTGAACTGCTTGAACAAATGAGAGATTGCAGCCATCACACACCATGACAAACAAAGTAACAATTGTTGTGCACAGGGGCGGAGCTAGCTAGGGGCAGGTGGGGCAGTGCCCCAGGGCCCGGGCCTTTGGGGGGGCCAGGGTCATTTCAACAAGTGATGAGAAGTTATTTGAGAGAGCAACGAAGCTAGTAAATAAATATAAAAATGATATTTCCTCTGGATTTCCAAGTCAATTACTCTCTTTTCAAATGTGCTTAAAAACAGACATTGAAAAAATGATGATAATCCATGAGCTATATTCATTTCTAATTAAAGACAACCGTACTTTGTGCTCAAGTGTTCCCGAAGTTGTGACTGCCATAACATTATTCCTCATAATTCCTGTGACAGTTTCAAGTGCAGAGAGATCATTTTCAAAACTTAAACTAATAAAGAACTATCTTTGAAATTCTATTAATGAAAAAAGATTAAGTGGACTCTCATTTATATCAATTGAAAACAAGAAAGCTAGAAATATTAACTTGGAGGATTTAATTAATGAATTTGCTGAAAGAAAGGCAAGAAAAGTCAAGTTCTGATGATGTTGACTTGTCGTAAGTAAACTTTTATTTCATGGTATCCTTTTTAAAGTTCAATATTTTGCATAATGTTTTGCCTTCTATGCCTCCATGCGTACAAGTAGTATCATAATTCTTAAATATATGCTAAATAAATAATGCAAAGAAAAGCAATATAAATGTATAATGCTGAGAATTTTAGAAAAATATGCTCCAAAATCACAGCCAAAAGGAAAGAGGAGCTGGCTAGAGAGGCAAAAGAGAAGACTATTCCGCCAAAGAAAGAGAGTGGAGGCGAAGTTAGGTAACTGCAGAGATAATGACAGGAAAGCAATAAAAGAAAGACTGGAGGGTATCAATAGGGAAATACAAGCCCTGATGAAGGACCATACAGAGAGGGAAGAGGAAAAGGCGGTAGAAGCAATAAAGGAAAATCTAAAATACTTCTATAGCTATGCAAAAAGGAAGACAAAGACGCGTGCTGCTATTGGGCCCTTAACCCTTTAACGATGGATGGTACCTTAAGGTCCACCAGAAATAATAATGTAAATTGTACTACAATGCCTCATTTCTATAAATGTTTCTACATGTTTAGATATAGATGTCATTTAGTTGTCGGGAAAGGAACCCAAAATGTGTATCATTTCAGTGACTAGTTACTAAAATATTTAGTTTTGAATGACAATAAAACCTATATGTTCTGGTAACATGAGTGACCGCATATGCTGCGGACTCATCCTTAAAGGGTTAAAGATGGGAAATAATGAACTAACCGATGATCCAAAAGAAATATCTGATGCATTGAGAGCTCAATATGAATCAGTTTTCAGTACCCCAAAAAGTGACAAAGCGATACCTGACATAAATGCATTCTTTGAAGAGGAATTGCAAGGAGAGTACATAACAGACTTTGATTTTACACCAGAAGATGTAGCGAGAGCTATAGGACAAATGAAACCACATTCAGCTGCAGGTCCAGACAATTGGAACACATTATTGATTAAAAACTGTAAAAATGAAATAGCTACACCTTTATACTGGATATGGAGAAGATCCCTAGACACTGGGGAAATACCGAGCATCTTGAAAAGAGCAAACATTGTCCCTATATATAAAGGAGGGGACATATCTCAAGCAAAGAACTATAGACCAGTGTCATTGACATCCCACCTCACCAAAGTATTTGAAAGAATAGTTAGAGAGAAAATTTATGATTTCCTGGAGACAGGAAAGATTCAACGAAAATCAGCATGGATTCCGATCAGGTAGATCATGCCTATCACAACTAATAGAACACTACAACAATATCCTAGATGCATTGGAAGACAATGACAAATACAATGTTATATACACAGATTTTGCTAAAGCTTTTGATAAATGTGACCATGGTATAATAGCACATAAAATTAAATATATGGGAATAACAGGCAAAGTGGGAAAATGGATCTACAACTTCCTTAGAGATTGTCTGCAGGTCATCAAAATTCAAGGTATATCATCATCAGAATTGGAAGTATGCAGCTCAGTACCACAAGGGATAGTACTGGCCCCACTCCTGTTCATAATCCTGTTAACAGACATAGACAGTGGAGTAAACAGCAATAGTATAGTAACATCCTTTGCAGACGATACAAAGATCAGCAGAAAAATCAGCGATGTACATGATGTGGTGGCCTTGCAGAGGGACACGAACAAAATATACAAATGGTCAGAAGACAATATGTCATTCAACGCTGAGAAATTTCAGCTCTTGAGATATGGTAGAAAAGAACTTAAACAGACTGCATATTATGCTCTAGATAGACAGGAAATTCAGAGAAGCACGAAAGCGATTGATCTCGGGATAATAATGACAGATGATGCAAAATTTGAAACACAAAATCAGATAGCGATAAATAAAGCAAAAAGAGTCGCCGGACAGGTACTAAGAACTTTCAAGAGAAGGGACAGGACAGTAATGATTCCCCTGCTAAAAACACTGATTATACCAAAACTTGAATACTGCTCAGTTTTGACATCCCCATATAAAAAGGAAGAAACTAATAAACTAGAAGAAACGCAAAGGCATTTCACAGCCAAGATTGATGGCTGCAAAGAACTCAACTACTGGGAAAGACTATGTAAACCAAATCTGTACTTACTGGAAAGAAGAAAAGAGAGAGGTACATCATAATCTACATATGGAAAATGATCGAAAAACTGGTACCAAACCTAAAACTAAACCCAATTACCATTCAAACAACACTGGAAAATAGGAAAGGCAGAATGTGTAGTGTTCCCAAATTAAAGGCCCGACAAGGGACCTCCTCAACCCTGAAGGAAAATAGCTTGGTTGTCAGGGGGCCAAGACTTTTCAACTAGCTTCCTAAGGACCTCAGAAACGTAACGGGGGTCAAAGTTGAAGTCTTCAAGAAAAGACTGGATGCCTGGCTCAGGACAGTACCAGATGAGCCGGGCGTGCCTGGCTATGTACGGTGGAGAGCACAAGAAAGCAACTCGCTCCTCCACCAGGCCAGACCTAGAGGCGGAGCCACCAGCTTGATCTCCGTGTGAAGAGAGACCAATGCACAAAACAACATAAGGTTCATAAGGTATAATAAAAATTTTGTTAGGTGGCCCGTAAATAAGTTTTGCCCTGGGGCCTGTGACACACTTGCTCCGTTCCTAGTTGTGCATCCAGCTAATCTCATCAAGAAACAAATGTGCTGATTGGATGCAGAATATAAGAATTTTTTATTAGATGTAAAATTAAAAATTGAATAACTTCAAAACTAGCCATTACCCCAAAAAATGAATATCACCACTGGATTCAGGAGCAAAAGCACCTTGAGAAATACCACCACTTATTAAAAAATTGTTACCCCAGGGTTTTTTCTACATTAGCCAAAGTATTTTCTCAGATCAAGTCTACAAGTCTGTTTTCTAATTTTCTTATTATGCTGTCTAGTTATGGTCATTTTTTGATAGTTGCTGGACAGCATTTTTTAATTTTTATTTCTTGGCAATCCATACTTTAGACAATTCTAAGAAGCTTTTCTGCTATGAGTTTCCTCAGCAGATGACTGATTACTGAGATATCCATAGATAAAATTGCTATATATCCAAGAATTTTTCTAAGTCCAAAACTGTCTTCTCTGTCTTTTGGGACTCTCTCATTCGTTCATTTGTGTGTTTCTCAAGGGAATGTAACTGCGCATGCCCCACTGATTTTAATTTAACTAATCACAAATGGCGTCATTATCTTGGCCAATAAAATTGAACCACCCTTGTGCCAGGCTTGATTTGAATTTGAATAGCTCACTTTAGCCATGACATCAGTGTGTGGAGGCTGCACTCTCACTTAGTACAAAATTATAGCTCGATTCTACCAAAAGAACAGTGAAACAGTTGCTTTTTTTGGGAACACAGTGTTTTGCCACAGTGAAAAATGTTTTTTTTGTGTTTTTTTAGGTGATTTGAATGATTTTGACTTGTTAGGTTCCAGGGATGGGTTCAAGTACTGGCAGCAGTACTTGTGGACAAGTACCTTGTCGGGCCTTTAATTTGGGAACACTACACATTCTGCCTTTCCTATTTTCCAGTGTTGTTTGAATGGTAATTGGGTTTAGTTTTAGGTTTGGTACCAGTTTTTCGATCATTTTCCATATGTAGATTATGATGTACCTCTCTCTTTTCTTCTTTCCAGTAAGTACAGATTTAGTTTACATACAATAGGCATTTGATAGTGGAGTCTTCTTTTGATGCACTCAAGACTGAGATGCAGAGGGAGATAGAGCTTGCATTTCCAGATTATCGTGAAACTGCCGAAAAGATAAACCTATGGGTGGATGCCTCCGCTATCGGCGCCGGAGCATGCTTAACTCAAGTTCAAGATGGGAGGGTTAGGATTATCGCACATGCCTCCATGACCTTCTCGAAACCCCAACGTAAATATTCTGTGACTGAACGCGAACTAGCCGCAATGCGATGGGGTGTGAAAACCTTTCGCGCCTTCTTATATGGCATCCCTTTTGTCTTGAATATGGACCATCAGGCTCTATTTTACCTCCACAACATGAAACTGGTAAATGATAGAATTGCTCGGATGCTAGAAGACCTGGCCGAGTTTGATTTTGAACTCCATTACATACCAGGAAAAGAAAATCAAGCTGCTGACACTTTATCACGTCATTTCCAGACACCCCAGGAAGATGGGAAAGAAGTGACACCCACTGATTTTCCAAAGGGATTAATGGTGCTTTTTAAACCAGAAGGAGGTGGTGACTCATTAATCGAATGTCTCTTGCATGTCCTGACTCAAGTTTTGGAAAAGGAATGTCCTGACAGTGTCACCTCGCTCAGGAAACAGCTCGTGGGTGAACTGATGATGAAACCCTCACGATATAAGATCCAATTGAATGCAAAGAAAAAGCAAAGTCTTCGGTTGATGACGTTGGCTGGTCAGCCAATGACTCTTGAAGTTTTGCTGGTTTGCAGTCATTTATATAATCTGGATATTGTCCTGCATTTCGGTTCAACTCATCCCCTCGTGTTTCAAGTCCCCGCAGGAGTGGGTGATGATAGCAGAGAAAGGGTACACCTTCAGTGCCTGGGTGGGATACACTTTAACTTGTTACAGGAAATGAACACATTCCACGCTAATAACCTGTCGCTTATAAACACCATTAATTCTTATGACGCCACTGACTCAGATCCGGATCCAGTGAACCCAATTATGGATAGCCATGAAAACTCTGATCCTCAGGGGCAGGAGGTTAACCTGCATTTTCCTGAGTATCAAGTGGATATCGTATGTGCTCATTCATCTCGATCTAGAGCAATTGTTCCTCTTGAATGTAATGGCCAGACTTATTGTGCTCTCGTGGATTCCGGAGCTGAGATTAGTTTGGTGTCTGAGACTACCTGGAAAACCATATTAGGTGAGCAGGAAGATTACTCAAAAGACATAATTGTAAATATACAAGGGATGGCTGAACGTCGGGTCATGGTGACCAAATTCGTAAATTTGGATGTATCATTGAGAACGCAAGTGAAAGCAAAAGACCATCCATTTGCTATCATGGATGATGGTTCTCTCCCATCATGCTTTTTGCTTGGAGCAAATTTCATGACTACTTCAGGACTAGTGCTAGATCTATCCAACGATAGTGTCCTGAAGGAGGGAGAAGTGGTCGCTACCTTCTTGGCAACTGCAGTAGACCCATCAGAGGGTCCTGAAGTGATCATTATCGGAAACGTTAGGCCGTATTCTCTTCTCGAACGGGTTAATGTCGAAACATTGCAGAGAAACGATCTAGAATTGCGCAGGCTTAGGAATTATCTAGGGAGAAGGAATGCGAATGCCCGTTGCCCGAGAAACTTATCTCGGTACAACCGCTATCTTAAAGACATCTATATAGAAAACGGGATTCTAGTTAAATACGACTCGTTAGATCTTGAACTGTATCCACAGAACTTGATCTCATTTAACTTCCTGATTGAACTTGCCATCAGTGTCCATCTTGAAATGGCCCATGTTGGCCGTAATAAAGTCCTGGAAGTTCTTTCTCGAGACGTATTTCATCCTCGATTGTATCAGGTTGTACAGGAAGTGGTCACGTCATGTTCACAGTGCCAACTGAACAAAGTCTCAAGTCAAATTAAGGGTCCACCTACCTTAAAGATCATGACCAGGTCACCTTTTGAATTGGTGGCTGCCGACTTGGTAGTGTTCCCGAAGACGTCTCGAGGGAACATTGGTTGTCTGGTAGTCGTAGACCACCATTCAAAGTGGGTGGTAGCCATCCCAATCATGAATAAGACTTCCAGCACCATTGCAAGATTGTTCGAGACCCGTGTCCTGCCTACTTTGTTGAGGAGGCCATGTCGGTTATTAACCGATAATGGGCCTGAATTCAGGGGTCAAGAATTTGAGCAAATGTTAGCTCAGTATGGCATCGTTCATGTTTTTACGACACCAAATCGTCCTGAAGGGAATGGGGCAGTCGAGAGAGTCAATCGTACCATTGGCGAGTTTCTTAGAAACCTTGTTCAAGGTCCTAGCTCATGGGATTTACATCTTCCCAGAGCCATCATATCATACAATGGTACTGTGCATACGGAGTTAACGATGTCTCCAGCGCAATTTTTATTGGCTAACTCGCATCCAGACCCAATTCCAGCCCTTATCTCGGCTCAGATTCAAGAACAATGGGTTCCTGGTCACCCTAGTTTTTGTTCCTTCTCTAGAGGACAGCTGGTGATCAGGAAGGTAGTCCAAAAGGGGCACCTTGTCATGAACAAGCTTCTCCCCAAATATTGTGGCCCATTTTGTATTGATCGGGTAGAGTCAAATGGAGTCACTTATGTGATTTCTCCAGCCTACCCAAATGACCAACCATTCTTAACAACATCACGTGCCCATCACACACAGTTACGCGCTTGGAAGGAGGCTCCTATTTTTCTCAGGAACCATCCAAGCTACTCCCGATTGGTAAAACTTCCCTGGGTTATCCCAGAAGATCAGCCTGATGTACCTGATCAGGAATATTCTTGTCCGAATGAAGTCCCAAACTATGCCTATCTGTTCGAAAATTCATCCGAAGAAAGTTCGTGGGATTCTTCTAGTGATTCTCATGATGAGGTGGAATCGGGAAAGCAGGGGGTACCCTTGGTGCGTCCTTGGATTTCTGTAGCGCTGGACTCTTCTGGGGAGTCTTCCAGTGAATCATCGGAGAGTTCACTTGGTTCAAATGAACCGGATTTCTCAGGTTTTCCTGGCACTTCTCCAAGTTTGTCAGAGTCTCCTGATAGTCGTCGAGATTTCTTGGGGTTTCCTGACAATCCTCCGGATTTCTCAGGATTCCCCGATGCCTCTATTGTTAGGCCCATTCTCAGACCGGAGTCGCGAGTGGAAAAAGTCACATTCCGAGATTGTCCTGAACTGCCCAGTAGTGATTTGGATAATGCGATTGGTGAGATGTCGCCGATTCCCCATGTGACTGGCCGGGCACGGGAATCGCCCGTGGATGATAAATTGGTTAGTTGTGATAGTCCACCTCACCATAGTTCCCCTTGCAGTGTCGCTGGGTCAAGTGGTTTATCTTCTCCAGACTCTTCCTCCCTAGTGAAATCATTAGAGGTAACTCTAGAGTTCATACAGGAGGATAGGGAGGAGATATACCAGTTATTGGAAGGCCAGATAAGTTTGTGTGAACAGGGTCTTGATGCTGGTCATGAGGATGGGCGCCCGACTAGATTGAGTCTGTCACCCATGAGAGAGCTGGTTTTAGAGGGACGTGCCCTGATTCAGGAAAACCGGAGGAGATCTCGAGAGCGATTGGTTGCCACCCGAAGACGGCTGGGGGAGGTGCTCCCGGCATTAACTGGCAGTTCTCCTCCACAAACCCGCTCCCGCGGACCAGTCATGGATCTTTCCCACGTCCCGAAGAAACCAGTTGAGTATGACCATGACTTGCATCGGTAGATTCCGGAATATTATCATGTGAATGTGTTTGGGTTATTTATGTTTAAACTTTTTAGAATTGCCATTTCAAAATCAATAGTTCCATGTATAATAAAGTTAGCTAGTTAGAATCTATGTAAAATGGAAAGGAAATTCTAAGGATTTTTGTAAATTAATGTAAATAGATTATTGTAAGGTATTGCTAAATGGAAGGAGAGATTTTGCTAGGGATGGTATTTGGATCTGTTGGGATGAGAGTGGTTCCCTGGTGGATTGGTCTTTTTGAGTGGCTCTGCCGCTCAAAGGGGGGAATGTAGTAGGGACCACTGATTATCAAATCATGGTAGTTGTGTGTATTAACCTTCATTCTTTCTCTCCCATACAGGTTTGAATGCCATAACCCCCATAAAATCTAGACCCATAGAATCTAACGTCAGAATTGTGGCTTAATGTTATAAAAAGATCAAACAAAACACAAAAAGGGGTTTTTGTTTAAGAAGTCCTAAACCATTTGCTTAACTTATTTTGACTTCAGTTTTTGCTCAAGCTAGAAGTTAAGAAAGACAGAAATTAAATGACATTCATCTAATGCGTTTGACTTCTTGAACTCGAACAATCATCCCAGAACCTTCTGAAAGTTTAAGTGGTGGTACCTGCACATCAGTTAAGGCCAGGTATCAATAACACCTTGCCCTCCTTTCCATTTAGCCTAGTCAGGGTTATTTAGGGTATAATTATTGTATGTGAACAAAAACAACTAAAAGAAGGACATTTAAGTTTCAAGATAAGGAATCAGGAAGCAACTCATCATTGTTTCTTGATTCATCTTTATTGTAACCCGAAGGAGCCTCTCTTGACCATTGTAATGCGAAGATAGATCACTTGCTTTGCCTAAGTCCAGTTGTCTGTGACCATGTGTTAACATATATATGAAAATGTGCTCTTGCGATTGACACTGCGTGTACACTTGTAAAAGATATACCTTATTGCTTGTCTGCCCACTTACCCTAATGTCTTTGCTTCACCCTGCCTAACCCCCGTTTCTCTGACTTTTTCCTCCCTTTCATGTGTTGTATAGAATGTAATCTCCCCTTTCCAATCAATAAAAATTGTTCATGGTTTTTCCTCTAGTGTGTTTTTCCAACCCGTTGAGGTTACAGTTTGATTGGCTGCGGCATTGTCATCGGGAATGTGGTGAGCATTTTTGTTTCCTTTTTCGTGGAATATTGGGAGGTCCTGAGGTTGGGTCAGTCCGGTGGGCATTGGGACACTTAACTAATCGCATTGTTTCTCTGTTCTGAGGATAATGAGATCATGCCTGGAGGGTCGCGTTGGGATCAACGAGACTCCGGGAAAGTTTACTGCATCAGGGATTATTAGAAGCCCGTCCTCCCTCAGCCAACGAGCCACCTTCGGGTGTTTGGTTTTGAAGTAAGTCTTCTCCCCGTACCGGTAGAAAATAATTGCATGAAATAAAAATGTTGTCGGGTGGTTCACATTGACTCGGAACTTCATTGGTTTATTGGATAACCCCACCGCAACAATGCAAAGGCATTTCACAGCCAAGATTGATGGCTGCAAAGAACTCAACTACTGGGAAAGACTATGTAAACTAAATCTGTACTTACTGGAAAGAAGAAAAGAGAGAGGTACATCATAATCTACATATGGAAAATGATCGAAAAACTGGTACCAAACCTAAAACTAAACCCAATTACCATTCAAACAACACTGGAAAATAGGAAAGGCAGAATGTGTAGTGTTCCCAAATTAAAGGCCCGACAAGGGACCTCCTCAACCCTGAAGGAAAATAGCTTGGTTGTCAGGGGGCCAAGACTTTTCAACTAGCTTCCTAAGGACCTCAGAAACGTAACGGGGGTCAAAGTTGAAGTCTTCAAGAAAAGACTGGATGCCTGGCTCAGGACAGTACCAGATGAGCCGGGCGTGCCTGGCTATGTACGGTGGAGAGCACAAGAAAGCAACTCGCTCCTCCACCAGGCCAGACCTAGAGGCGGAGCCACCAGCTTGATCTCCGTGTGAAGAGAGACCAATGCACAAAACAACATAAGGTTCATAAGGTATAATAAAAATTTTGTTAGGTGGCCCGTAAATAAGTTTTGCCCTGGGGCCTGTGACACTCTTGCTCCGTTCCTAGTTGTGCATCCAGCTAATCTCATCAAGAAACAAATGTGCTGATTGGATTGCAGAATGTAAGAATTTTTTATTAGATGTAAAATTAAAAATTGAATAACTTCAAAACTAGCCATTACCCCAAAAAATGAATATCACCACTGGATTCAGGAGCAAAAGCACCTTGAGAAATACCACCACTTATTAAAAAATTGTTACCCCAGGGTTTTTTCTACATTAGCCAAAGTATTTTCTCAGATCAAGTCTACAAGTCTGTTTTCTAATTTTCTTATTATGCTGTCTAGTTATGGTCATTTTTTGATAGTTGCTGGACAGCATTTTTTAATTTTTATTTCTTGTCAATCCATACTTTAGACAATTCTAAGAAGCTTTTCTGCTATGAGTTTCCTCAGCAGATGACTGATTACTGAGATATCCATAGATAAAATTGCTATATATCCAAGAATTTTTCTAAGTCCAAAACTGTCTTCTCTGTCTTTTGGGACTCTCTCATTCGTTCATTTGTGTGTTTCTAAGGGAATGTAACTGCGCATGCCCCACTGATTTTAATTTAACTAATCACAAATGGCGTCATTATCTTAGCCAATAAAATTGAACCACCCTTGTGCCAGGCTAGATTTGAATTTGAATAGCTCACTTTAGCCATGACATCAGTGTGTGGAGGCTGCACTCTCACTTAGTACAAAATTATAGCTCGATTCTACCAAAAGAACAGTGAAACAGTTGCTTTTTTTTGGGAACACAGTGTTTTGCCACAGTGAAAAATGTTTTTTTTGTGTTTTTTTAGGTGATTTGAATGATTTTGACTTGTTAGGTTCCAGGGATGGGTTCAAGTACTGGCAGCAGTACTTGTGGACAAGTACAAGTACTAAAGGAAAATTCAAGTACAAGTACCAGTACAGAGTTTTTGCATAATACTTAATTCCAAGTCCAATTATATAATGATGTACTTAAGTACAATTACAAGTACATTTTTATAGGTAGTTTAATAAAAATCTTTATTTCAGATCTACATACTCGTAAGTTTATTTCAAATTAAACAGTTAAGGAATTAATAATGGTAATGATTAATTTATTGATTAATATTTATCCATAACTGAATACTGGTATCCAAGTTTGAATGAAAATAATAAAACACAACTGTTTGTTCAGTGCATTCCGTGCTCTCTGTAGTAATTCTGAAAATAAAGAAAATATTCTCATTGGTCAGCAGTTACACAAGGGTCATTCCAGCTCAGTTGGTACAGGGGTAGTTGGGTGACCATCTCCGATTTTCTTCAAATTTTCAGGGTTGATTCATACACCATTCAATAGCTTAAATCTAAAATTTTAGCTTCCTCAGTCAAAAACTTTTAATTTTATGGTCGCTTAAATGGCCCCCCACCTTCGACAAAAAATGCCCATGTTGGGCTTGATCAGCCAACGCCTTCATTTTGAGAGGCTTTGAAAAGTGTCTTCTAATAGGAGTAGAAGCTTCAAATTTGTCATGCCAATACAGCTTCTGGTGGGCCTTTCAATTTTGCAAGCAAAAAGGCTGTGGAACAAATAGTTTCTAAGTTACAAGGGCTTAAATATGGCTCCATTTTGAAGCTTGCATCAATTCCTCCCACTTTTACGACTCTACCATTTTCAAAAGTTTTAGTTCTACATCAATCACAGCTGTTTTAATACTCCTAATAGTCTCTATGGGTTGTAAATTTATGAGTGAAATAAAAAAATAACCAAAAAAGGATTTATTTCTATTTTTTAAAATTTCCAAAAGTTGATATTTTCACAAAATTTGCAAAATTAACATCAACTTTGGGGCTTAATATAAAGGTGTCTGAAATTAGTCAGGGAATTGATACTTCTAGTAAAGAAAGATACATATGTGTAAAAAAACATATTAAGGAATAGATCTCAACTCAACTCCTTCATATAGTTTTGGTGATTCAAAGAAAAGTGCTTTTTGTGAAAAATCTCAAATTTTTGCAAAATTGTAAATTTTTAATTTCTATTTATGACATTGAATTGTAATTTTACTTCCATTTTATTACTTATTAAGTTGATTACAATTGTAATAATATGTAAATAAGTGTAAAACACAAGAAATTTAAATATGTCTCAAACAACCAGCGACTCGAAGGGCTCTGGGTAGCTCATTTCGCTTGTATATTCTTATGTGAAACTGATGTTAATCATTAATGTCCAGGCCTATTTTATAGATCATGATCTTTTATTTTCGAAAATTAACTAGAGCAATTAACTTAATTTTACTGCCTGTAATAATGGCTTATTCTAATCAAGAATCAAAGTGCAGCTTTGGTATGTACTTGGATGATCCATGTCATGAACACAGACTCACCAGGAAGGTGGGTGGAAGGTGGGTATGTATACCTTACATGAGCTGACAGATGAAACAAGGAAACTGCTATTGTGGAGAACAAAAGCAACCGTAATCAACCCAAATAGTGCTACTGTATGCTACCACCATGAAAAAATGTCTCTCACTAATTGTTCCTTCACCGTATACTTGACAAGCTTTCTGCTGTTAACTTAGCATTGTTGCCTTTTCTAAACTCCCAAAGCATAACGTTGCGAATGTGCTCTTTTGACACTTCCATAATATTCATCATTTAACAATAAGGGCACATTAAATTAACAATAATAATACAAAATTAATAGCTCAGAAAATGATGACTAAGGTATGTCAAAAATGTAAGCCTTGGGTTAGGCTAAGCCATACAGGTACCTAGGCTTCGAGTTTAGTAGACTAGGCTAGTATAAAAATAAACCTGCTTTCAATTATTTCTATCCGTAAAATAATGATAAACATGGAAAAAAAAAAAATTAAAAAAATGCCGCATTACTTATGGGATGACCTAATATATACGCTTTACAAAAATAAATATCCAAATGACAAAATCTCCAAATCAAAGTTTTTTTGAACTGAGACCAAAATGGTGTATGGGTGTGGGGAGTAAAGGATCACACAATGTATGCATTTGTGAAATACACTAGAACTTTAATAAACCCATTAAATCCTGAATTAATTTTTTTTTAAATTTGTATTTTTAGGGATAAATATTGCGTTGCATATATGCAACACTAGGTTATAATGGGTACTTTTATGTGAATCACTTCCCGTCAAAGTAGAATTAAGAGAGTTACTAGGGAAAATAGTCTGCAACACTGAAACCAGAAACTGCATGATTAATAACTGCAAACATGTCCTGGTTTAAATGGAATTACGGGATTGGCTTCTTTACCATTTTTGAAAACAATGATTATGACATGGATGATGAGGTTTCCTTTAAGCAGTGGCTTCTACAGACATACCCAATGGTCACATGACAAAAAGTGTTTCGATGTAGTAGAAGACATATGTGAAAGTGCAAAAAAGTTGAAAGTACACCATTTCATAGCAAAAGCCCAATCAAAATATTTGTCTGAATGTAAAGAAAACCTCAATGATTCTACAGCATTAGTGCTTGTTGACTTCTCTGAAAACTATAGTTTTATAATTCAGGATGCTGAAGGGCATCACGGGACAATACCCAGGCTACCTTGCATCCGGTAGTCTGCTATCAAAAGTTGATGGTGAACTAAAAGTTACAATTTTTTGTGTAATATCAGATTCACTTACACACAACACAACTGCAGTTCATTCTTTTTTATGTGAAGCTTGAAATTACTTAAAAGTCAGAATCCTAAACTAAAACATATTTGTTACTTTAGCGATGGCACAGCAAGTCAATAAAAAACTATAAAAACATCATTAATTCAGTGTTACATGAAAAGATTCCAACTAACATGTGAATGGAACTTTTTTGCCACCTCTCACGGAAAGAGCCCCTGTGATGGTGTTGGTGGCACCGTCAAAAGGTTAGTTGCCCGGGCAAGTCTACAAGCAACAAGTAAAGGTCACATCACCAATCCAAAAGAGATGTTCGATTGGTGCAAATCTAATATTAATGGTATACAATTTCTGTACATTGATTCAGCTAAAATTGAGGAAAATGCTAATTTATTTGAGTTACAAAAAAAGGTATTCCTTAATTAAGACAATCCCAGGAACCCGTTCATATCACTGCTTTAGACCTTCATCAACAGGCATTAAAATGTACAAAATTTCTAGTGATGAAAATTTCTTTAACGTACAACTTTCCTTCCTCAATGCTACACAAGAAAATGTGGCTTACCAATATAAACCTGGTACATATGTGGCCTGTTTCTATGAAGGTGACTGGTTTGTTGGAAACATAGTTGAAGTATGTGATACTGAGAAGGATCTATTAGTAAATTTCATGAAAAAGAATCCTTTTAAATGGCCTGAACAAGAGGACATTTGCTGGATTCCATTCCAACATGTTTTGTGTTCAATTGAACCACCTACAGTTATTGGGAAAATGGGGAGACAGTACAAGTTATCAAATAATTGTTTATCTAAAATTGAGGAGTATTTTAAAAAAAGCCTAAGTAACTACAGACCTGTATGAAGCTGAATAATAAATTGCCAATTTATGGTTGTGAGGCCATGGAGTGTTGAAGACAATCAGACTTAAAGCCTGAGTACAATAATAAATTCCTGAGTCAGTGTCTAAACATAAGAGTTATTAGCTATATATAAGTTTACATACGAATTTACATAAAACAACACACATTAAAAAAAGAATATGAAATTATAGCCAATAATTCACATGCTTAAAAACTCAGGAATTCATTATTGTATATAGCTAAGTACTGTACACTTGTATTAAGGGAAGTAATACAACAAAGCTACTTAAATTTAAGGTTTTGTACTGAAAATGGTGGTTACTGCTAGTTTATCTGTACTAACTGCATAATTTAAATTACTAGGAAGTGCTTAAAGAGCAGTAGAACACGGTTCTACATGATTTACTTAGGTAGATCCAAGTATTGAGCCTACAAGCTGGTCCATCTGTTGTGTTAACTGCAAATGTAGTAATAATCTAGGTATATACTATTGTCTTTTTTATGAGTAAAACTTATTTAGATAATTTAACATTTGTGAATTAACTTACCAAGTAATAAAATGGAAGTAAAATTACAATTCAATGTTGTAAAAAGAAATTTAAACATTTCAAAATTTTGAAAAAATTTAGAATTTTTCACAAAAAGTACTTTTCTTTCAATAGCCAAACTATATGAAGGAGTTGAGTTGAGATCTATTCCTTAATATATGTTTTTGTACACATATGTATCTTTCTTTACTAGAAGTATCAACTCCCTGACTAATTTCGGACACCTTTATATTAAGCCCCAAAGTTGATGTTAATTTTGCAAATTTTGTGAAAATATCAAGTTTTGGAAAATTTTAAAAATAGAAATAAATCCTTTTTTGGTTATTTTTTTATTTCACTCATAAATTTACAACCCATAGAGACTATTAGGAGTATTAAAACAGCTGTGATTGATGTAGAACTAAAACTTTTGAAAATGGTAGAGTCGTAAAAGTGGGAGGAATTGATGCAAGCTTCAAAATGGAGCCATGTTTAAGCCCTTGTAACTCAGAAATTATTTGTTCCACAGCCTTTTAGCTTGCAAAATTGAAAAGCCCACCAGAAGTTGTATTGGCATGACAAATTTGAAGCTTCTACTCCTATTAGAAGACACTTTTCAAGGCCTCTCAAAATGAAGGCGTTGGCCGATCAAGCCCAACATGGGCATTTTTTGTCGAAGGTGGGGGCCATTTAAGCGACCATAAAATTAAAAGTTTTTGACTGAGGAAGCTAAAATTTTAGATTTAAGCTATTAAATGGTGTATGAATCAACCCTGAAAATTTGAAGAAAATCGGAGATGGTCACCCGACCAACTTTCTGAAATCTGTACCAGTTGAGCTGGAATGACTCGCTGTAATACAGTACCGGTACTCAGAATAAAAGGAAGGAAACAATTGAGCAGTTTGGTTTGCAATAGCAGGCTGCAAATTAGTGTAACTGACATGGGACATATTTTGATAATTAAGTGTAGGACTTATTATATTTTACAAACATTACACATTCAAAATTCTTGTCTGTAGGCTGACATCTGCCAATTTTAATAAATAATAATTTATAATAATAGAAATAATTTATCAACAATGAAAATACAATTGCAATAAAATAATTACTTTGTTGATATTAAATAAACATTTAATTTTGTTTACATGCAACATGTACTTGAAAAGTACTTGAAAGTACTTGATTTTTCAAGTACTTATGGGCTAAGTACCAGTACAAGTACATTGACTATTTAAATCCCAAGTACCAGTACAAGTACACAAAATTTTGCACTTAAGTACAAGTACTTGTACTTGAACCCAAGCCTGTTAGGTTCATTGAATGCCCAGTTAGGTCAACTGTATGGGTTGGGTTGGGTTTGTTAAACTAACAAAAATCACGCTAACTCAAAAATGAGTGATTTGCTATGAAACGATGGTCAAAATCATTCGAATCACCTAAAAACACAGTCTGGTGACTATCAAAAATTGACCCTAGTTATTCCATCAGTATCTAATGAGGAAAAGTTGCATATAAATTGTCCACATCTGAAATTTTTTTTAATATCTGTATCATATCTCCCCTCAAACAACGTCTCTCAAAACTAAACATACCAAATTCATTACATTACATTTCATTTGGAAAACATGAAGCCACTCAGGCCTATCAAGGTAATCCAAGTCATGAGCTACATTTCTTAATAATAATAAAATCTTGCAAGATGTCAAACTCGAGTCAGCTAATTAATAGGTATACAATTATTTACTACCACCATAGTAGCCTATATAACTGAAGCAAAGAATATACACTATATACAATCTACAAACTATCTCTCTCACTCATGAAAGTGTCTAAAGTTTTCTTAAAATTAACTAATGAGCTACTGTTTACCACATCACTTGGCAAGTCATTCAAAAAATGTACTATATGACTGAAGTATTTTTGTAGATAAAGTTTGCAAGTCTGTTTTCTGATTTTCTTCTTATGCCCACGAGTTATCCCATTAGTATCTAGTGAGAAAAAGTTATGTACATCTAAATTGTCCAAACCTGAAAACATTTTGAATAACTGTATTATATCTCCCCTCATACAATGTCTCTCAAAACTAAACATACCTAATTCCTTTAATCAATCCCTGCATTCCAATCTTCTTAGGTTAGGGATAAGCTTGGTTGCCCTACATTGCACACCTTCAAGCATATCAATATCATGTCTAAGGTGAGAGGACCAAGCGTGAAGCCAAACATAAGAATTATATAATTTATAGATTACTTCCTTACTCTTGTAACTACCATTCCTCTTAATAATACCTAACATTTTATTTGCTTTATTTCTAGCCTCTGAACACTGCTTAGAAAATTTTAGATCACTACAAAGCAGGGTTGGCAAAAACCTGGGTTTTTCACAAAAAAACAACACCCCAACTGGGTTTTTTGGTTTTTTGATGGGTTAAATTTTTTTTAGAGAGGTTCGATAATTATGTAGTGCCTAATATATCTATTATTTTATTAATTTATTTATCTAATCTACAATATGTATTAAAAAGACATCTTTATTTCACAGAAAGTTCAGATATGAGAGCTAATAATGACATATTAGAATTTTCTCCATTTTAATTTTAGATCTTTCCTTTATTTCTTAACAGCAGATTTCAGCTTTATTTAGACCTAACTCAAATTAAAATTTTTAAGATGCCAAACTCAAAGATTTATAGATGTGGAAGATCTAAAGCTAGCGAATGGGATGAGGTGACTTTATTAAGTGATTAGCCTACTAGAGTACTATGCAATTATTGCAAAGAAAGTATCACTCAAAAAATTGAGAGAGTGAAACATCATCAAGAGAAATGCAGTAAAAGAAAAGTGGAATGTTTTGAAAATGAGGCAAGAGGTATGCCGAGACTCAAATTTGGAGGAGCAGTTGAAACTGATTCACTTCCTCCAACTTTGGCTTCTGGCAAAGATGATCCAAAGATTATAAATGAAAATGTGCCTGAAATGAGTGACACCAGTGCAGGTTCTTCATCATCCACATTCTGTCATTCAACACCAATAAAGCATAAAAGGCAAAGATCAATTACACCATTTGTGGTAAGAATGACTGTGGACCAAAAGGAAGAATTAGATTTACAAGTTGCAAGGTTCTTTTTTTCAGCTAACATACCCTTCAACATTTTAGAAAATAAAGAATTCATAAAATTAATCAAAGGTCTAAGATCAGGATATGAACCACCAAACAGGAAAAGGTTGGCATCTGATCTGTTAATAAAAGTTAATGATGAAGTAATCCATGAAATGAAGAATGACCTTAATTTTGATGATTGTACCATTACCCTTATACAAGATGGCTGGTCTTGATGATTGTACCATTACCCTTATACAAGATGGCTGGAGTTCAGTAGGTAATGATCCTATTATTATGCACAGTATTCATAATGGAAAAAAGCCATATCTGATTTCAGCAGTAGATGCTGGAAGTACAAAAAAGACTTCATTCACTTCAACCACTTCTGAATCTTCCATACCATTTTTTCATTCTATTCCAGCCAAGAAAACGCAAGGTCAGATAATGCCATATGTGGTTAGAACAACTGTAGATCAAAAAGAACAACTAGATTTGCAAATGGCCAGATTTTTCTTTTCAGCAAATATTCCATTTGTAGTTGTAGAGAATAAAGAATTTATTAAATGGGTCCAAAATTTAAGACCAGGCTATTGTCCTCCAAGCAGAAAAAAATTATCTGATGACTCGCTAATCAAAGTGAATAATGAAGTAGGTACTGGATTCAATGAAAAAAGACTTAGTCAATTCTACTGTAACTTTAATTCAAGATGGTTGGAGCAATGTATCAAATGATCTAATAATTGCTCATAGTGTTTACAATGGGTGCAAATCCTTTTTAATAACTTTTCAATTTTTCATAATCTTTATTTACACATTGCATAATTAAAGAATTGTTTTATAAGTCAGCTTACTTGAAATAATCAACATGCCAAATTATTCTAATTAGCTACAATTGAACAATGTGGCAATCAGAAAAATTTAAATTATTTTAAAATAAACATCTCAGAACAAAAACCCAAGAACCCACTGAAAATTCCAGTGGGTTTTGGGTTGGGTTTTTGGGTGCCAACCCTGGCCTACTAGAGTACTATGCAATTATTGCAAAGAAAGTATCACTTGAAAAATTGAGAGAGTGAAACATCATCTAGAGAAATGCAGTAAAAGAAAAGTGGAATGTTTTGAAAATGAGGCAAGAGGTATGCCGAGACTCGAATTTGGAGCATCAGTTGAAATTGATTCACTTCCTCCAACTTTGGCTTCTGGCAAAGATGATCCAAAGATTATAAATGAAAATGTGCCTGAAATGAGTGACACCAGTGCAGGTTCTTCATCATCCACATTCTGTCATGATTTATTTTTAGATATAGGTAGCCAATTAGAAGATAGATAAATTAGATAGAGTATTAGATATAAGGTTCATAATGAAACGTGTTAAATAGTTTCTGGAAATTTTAGTTTATATTGGCCTTATCACATTAATTATAGTTTATATCAGGTCATCCCATAAGTAATGTTATTTTTTTAGATCGGAATTTGAAGGACAAAAAAAACTCGACTGAAAGTTTTTAATTTAGTATATATTTTCCATCGGAATCAATGACACTGCCAACATCCTACAAGCTTTTCAATGCCATATTTATAAAATTCAGGTGGTTTTGAGTCAAAAAATGTACAAAGACTGGTGTGCAGGTCATCCAAAGAAGTATACTGTTTCTCGTCAAGATAGTTTTGCAGACTCCTGAAGAGATGGTAATCTGAAGGTGCAAGGTCTGGAGAATATGGAGGATGTGGAAGTTTTTCCCACCCAAGCTCCTCAATTTTTGCGGAAGTGATCTGAGTGGTATGAGGACGTGCGTTGTCGTGGTGGAACACGATTCCTTTCCGATTAACCAAAGGAGGTCTCTTTTCTTTTGGTGCAGTGTTCAATCGATCCAGTTGTTGACAGTAGACTTGAGCGGTGATTGGTTGTGTGGTAAGGTTTCAAAGTGTATTACCACCTTTATCCCACCAAACACTAAGCAACACCTTCCGAGGGTGAAGATTTGGTTTTGACTGTGGTATCACTGGTTCTCCGGCACAAACCCACTGTCGATGGCGCTTAACATTCTGGTACAGTATCCACTTTTCATCACCAGTCACTAAACGGTGCAAAAATGGATCTTGGAGTTCACAGGAATGAAGAGCTGTGCTAATGTTTACCCGCACCCTCAGATTGTCGACTGACAATTCATGTGGCACCCATTTTCCTAACTTAGGCACTTTCCTTAGTTGCTAATGTTGATGGATGGTGGATGGGGCTGAATTGAGTTTCTGGGCCAATTCTTCGACAGTTGTTAAACAGTCTTCTTCAAGTGCGGCTAACAGTAGGTCATCATCAAACTCAGCAGGGCGTCCAGAGCGTGCTACATCTGTTAAACAGCAGTCACCATTCCTAAACTTTTGAAACCATCTTTGACATTTCCTCACATGCAGAATATCATTGCCATAAACTTCAATAGCACTATTCCCTATTTTGAACTCATAAAGCATTATATGCCTGATATGCTCTTCTGATACCACCATGTTTATGAGGGGTTCACATAAAGCAAAACGCACATCTGCACTGGTCAAGGTCTGTAAAGTATGTAGCAAAACACGATAGATCTTCTCTTAGATATAACCTTTGGAAAATTTATGCTTAAACCGAGTAGGACTAGTTTAAACTTAATCTATCATAAAAAAGGACATTACTTTTGGGATGACCTGATATATATATATATATATATATATAATTAAAGTGGCCCTTAGTATATATATAGAGAAAAATGAAAGTTGGACATTTGTTTCTATAACCCCCCAATTTGTACCCCTACCCCCCCAGATGTACAAAGTATTTTTGAAATCAAAGAATATTAAGAGATCACTCTTGTCCATTGAAGTTTACTCAGGCAGCCAGGTCCCCCTTCTTCAACAAGAAGTATTAGCTGCTCAGTGGCGGGGGTCTCATGGAAGCCTACTCCACTCATTGTTGCCTTATTCGAGGTGCATGTGTCATCTTCTTGCAGTCCAGGAACTGTTGCCTGTGATCAGCAACAACTTGGAGAAGGAATTGCAGCTGCTCCTCTCCACGAGTCAACATCTTGTTGAACTCTTGAATGAGAGCTAATCCTCTCTCTGTTCAGTCATTGACCACGGCGAAGCTTTCAACGACCTGCAGAGCTTTCTTGAAGGAGTCCTCCACTGGCCAACTCTCTGGATCTTTGTGAAGGAATTCATCTGGAAGCTGGAAGTGAGTGAAGAGGGCCTTGGTGTTCATCATCACAAATTGCTCAAGGCCCTTCTTCTCATTGCCAAAGGCACTCAAGGCAACTCTCAGACTCTTTGGTAGATGGTCAACAACATCTTCATCCAAGGCTTCGACCATGAGTTTCTTCATGGCTATAGGTACTCAAAGAAGACCATCCCCACAAGCTCCTCCTCTGACAGGTAGCAGAGATGGTGTGAAAGCTTCTTGCTAGTGGCAGTGGAAATCCCTGGATGTGGGTAGTGCATCAGCTCCTTCATGAGATGGAAGTTGTTCCATGCTCTCATGTAGATCATCACAGCAAAAACTGCGAGATCACACACTCCTCTCTCCTCCAATGGTGTCATCTGGAACTGCTCCTGGAAGAGCCACATTTTGATTGCATATAGCACCTTTGCCATCCATTGAGCGCAATGCATTGCTCTGGGATCTGTGAACTTGATTCCATGCTCTGGTGTGCCTCCAAGGAAGATTGTACTGAGCTCAAGGAACTGCTAGTAATCGTTGCGAACATGAACCGTTTGTCTTCTTGAGAAATCAAGCAGTTCATCCCGCGAAGATGCCACTGAGCTCTCCACACAGAGGGATCAGTTGAAGCTGGCTTGAACTTGTCTTGATCAATGAACTGCCAGTGACCCATGAACCTTTTGTACAGGAGTATCTCAGGTCCCATCGATGATCCCCCAATGGTTGTCTCGAAAGCAGCTCCAATCACAAGTTTCAACACATGGTGCTGACAGGCAAAGAACAGAAGTTCTCTGCCAAGTTTCTCCTCAATGAGAGCACCAGATTGATGACCAGTATTGTCAAAGCTTAATGCCTGAACCCCATCAATCTTCCAGTCTTCGAGACACTTGATGATGGCTGCTGCTTGCACCGCTCCAGTTCTGGATGAAAGCTTTGGAACACCCGAGAGTTGCTCAAGTCCGAGGCCAGGCAAGCAATCAACATGTTCTTGGGATGTCAGATCCTCCATGATCTTGCCATCCCAATGAATGGTAAGGGGGACATTGGTGGAGAACTCCTCCTTCAAACCTTTCGATTGGGCCAAATAATAGTGAGCTCTTTCTCTGTGGATAGAGTTTCGGTTGATGTTCAAGTCGATGACATGGCCAAGGCTTTCAGCAGCCTCAGTCAGAATGTAGGTTGCATTTCTGGAGGACATCCGCATCCAGTTGAGGGCAGCAGCCAGTTGAGGTGTCATGATATTCTTCCTGGCTCTTTTTGGAGCAAACGCAGCAGCAGCACCCCCAACTGCACCTTCCTTCTCCCAGTCATCATCCATCTCCTCTGCTGCACTTGATGATGATGATGATGCCAGCACCGCTTGGCTGGTTGGAGCTTCTTGCTCCTCCTGTGCCCTCTTCCATTGCCTGGTCTCCTGCTCTGACCTCTTCTGGGATTCCTCATCCTTCTGGGCCTGTACCATATTTACAGAGCCAATGCAGCCTGGCCTCCCCTTCTGTCACTGAGCCAGAAGGAAAGCCCAGTCCTCAGGATTCTTCATCAGGACCAGTACATCTGTATGAGCAATGTAGAGGTAGAGAAACAAATTTCAAACTTTCATTTTTAAGGGCTACCCAAATATATATATATATATATATATATATATATATATATATATATATATATATATATATATATATATATATATATTATAATATATATATCCCCCTCCCCGCGGGCGGTCTTTCTGGGGTGGATTGCCCGCGGGCTCCTGCCTACATGTGGCGAGGGGGTCAGCCGCGGCTGGGGGCCCTGCCGGGTCCCCGCCCGGTTGCGAAGTGGACTTTTAGCATACCCTGCTATCCTACAGCCCCCTCTTTCCTGTCTTCCCCTCTTTACCCTCTTCCTTGCCCCCTCTGTTTTTTCTGCTTTCTCTGTTCACTTCGCGCGCCCCGTGGGCTGCCGGGGCTGGTCGCTGGGGGTCTCGCCCCCATGGCCGGGGCCGGACTAAGTTGGCTGGTAGGGTGCCCAGGCCTGGGACCCTGGGGGGCCTTGGTCTTTGCTGCCGGCGGGGGAGAACTCTCGACGCTGCAAGGGCCCCTTTTGAAACGGGGGTACCTGCATGGGACGAGGCACCCACCCCCCGCCGGCGTGCGCTTGGTCCCCTTGGGCCCCGGGTAATCGGTTCCCCGCGGCCCCGGGCGCGAAACTACAATAAAAATTTTCTATGGAAACACTTACAACTCTAATGGACCTCGTTGACGACCCGGCTTGTGCATCTGACCTCCCTCTGACTACCTCTTTGGACCGTGGGTCTGGTAAGGGCAGTCGGCAGCCCTCGCCCACCCCGTCTGCTCTTCTTGCCGACGCCTCCTCTCCCTCTCTTCCCCAGGCTCGTGGCGCCGCTGCCCGACCCCCGCCAGTAGCGGATGGACCTGCAGTGGACCCCCCGACCCCTGGATCCCCCCATATTCCACGTCCCGATAGGGACCCACCTGCTTTTTCGCCCTCAGGTGGGAGGCCCGCGGCCCCGGTCGCCTCCCACTCCGGTCGGGCCTCATCGCCCCCGGCCCCCTCGGCCCCTGGGGGACGTGGGACCCGACGTCGCCGTCCGCCTTTCTCGTCTTCTCGCCCCCTCGAAGTTCCGGTGGTGTTTGGCCAGACGGCTTCACTCGGCCTTAGGATGATGGACAAGTTCCTCGTCCTCCGCCCCTCCTCCTCCAAGCCCCTCCCCACTAACCACGAACGTCTCTTTCGAGCGATCCATGGGAAGACGGGGACGGCGCGTTTTGACCTTCGGCCTCAGAGGGATGGCTCCATTTTGATAAGGTCGCGTTCCTCTGCCGAAACCTCCTCTCTGCTCGCTATCCCCGATGTCCTGGGCTGCGGGATCACGGTGACTCCCCACCCCCGCCTCAATCAGTGCCAGGGCACAATTTACGCTGCTCGTCTTCTACCCATCCCGGTGGAAGACCTCCAGATTGACCTCGCCTCCCAGGGTGTTGTGAGGGTGTACCGCTTTCCCGACAGATCGCGGTCCCCAACTGCCCCTTCTCCTCGCCTGCTCCTCACTTTCGACTCACTGGTGCCCCACGTTTCGGTATTCTGGGGCTTTGGTGAGAGACGTGCGAATTCTCAGTACGACCATACGTGCCAGATCCTACGCGCTGTTTTCAGTGTAATAGGTTTGGCCACGTGAGCAGCTCCTGCCGTCAGCTGGCCCCGTTGTGTGTCCGCTGCGGCGGTCCTCCCCACCCCTTGCCCTGTACTGCTCCGCCTTCCTGCACCAACTGCCATGGACCACACCCTGCTTCATCCCGCTCTTGCCCGTCCTTCCTCTTTGAAAGGGAGGTTCGGCCCTCTGTTCATCAGAGTTTCTCAGCACTCGGGAGGCGCGGGAGCGGTTGCGTGGCGGCGAGGCCCGGCGTGGTGCCTCGTACGCCGAGGCTCTCCGTTCCCGGACCCCGTCCTCACCGGCGGTTCCCAACGCGCCTCCACCCACCGTGTCCGCTACTCCCAGTCCATCCTCTGCCCCAGCGGACTCCTACCGCGGCTCCCCGTACCACCAGCGCGTCCCCACGTGCTCCCTCCGCGAACGCCGATGCTTCGTCGGCAACCCCCCCTGCCCCTTCTACGCCCTCTCCACCGGCGCCTTCGGCCACCCCCATTCTGGATCGTGACCCGCCGTCACCCACGCGGGCCGCACGACGGAGGGATAGGGGCCGCAAGCGCCGCGCCAGTGGTGACCCCGAAAGGTTCGACGCCATAAGCCTCGCATCACCTTCCTCTCCTAAACACAAACGCCCCCTTCGCCCTACCGCCCCGGTGTCCTCACCGTCCCCACTGCGCAACCGTTATGCACGCTCCCCCCTGGTGTCCCCGTCGGCCCTCGTGGTGGAGGCTGAGATACACCCCTCTCCGGCCCGGTCGATGGACCCACTGGAGGGGGAACTCGCCCGCCTGGTCGGCGTGGGTGGGACGTGCACGCCCCCGCGTTTGACCCGCCCCATCTCTCTCCTCGACCTGCCAATGCCTCTGGGTGAGGTATTATTTTCCACTCCCCCTCGTAGTCCTGCCTCCCCCGCACCTCCGGTGAAGGGAGGGGCATTCTGGATACCTCTCACATCCCCTTCTCTGCATCGCTCTCCCCCGGACGTCCGGGAGACTCCTCCTCTGGAGGACTTGCCGGCGTCTGGTTCCACATCGCCCCTTCGTCCGGGGGACCCTCGCCTTCGCCCTCGTTCGGCGTCCCTCACTGAACTCCGGGGCTTTCCGATTCCCTCTTTAATCTCGGGCCGCCCGATCGGCCCACCCACCCCATAATCATCCTTTACGCTGACCTTCCTCTGCCTCCCTATACCTCGCTCCTGCAGTGGAACATCCGCGGGCTCCTGGTAGGCCTCGAGAGTCTCTCCTCTCTCCTGGCCTCCAGGTGTCCGGCGTGTTTCTGCCTTCAGGAGACGATTCTGGGATCCCGTTCCCTCCCTCGAGTGTCCGGTTACTGCGGGCTCCCTTCCCCGCCTCTCGATGGGGCGGGGAGGGGGGGTGCCGCGGTCTTCGTGCACCGCTCCGTCCCTTTCCGCCCCCTCCCGCTCCGTACAGTCCTGCAAGCTGTGGCCGTGCGCCTTTTCTTGGGGCGCCAGCTCACGGTCTGCTCTCTTTACCTCTCCCCTAACGTACGCCCTCCACCCGATTCTCTCCGTGACCTAATTCTCCAGCTTCCCCGCCCTTTTCTGATTCTCGGGGACTTCAACAGTCGGGACCCGGCCTGGGGGGACGTTTGCTCCACCTTTCTCTCTGGGACCCTTCTCTCCCTTATGGACGAGCTCGAGTTCACCTTTCTGAACGATGGCTCCCCAACCTGCCTTCACTCGGCCCATGACAGTTTCACCTGTATCGACCTTTCCCTGGTTTCCCTCGAAATCGTGACGGAGTTCACCTGGGAGGTCCTGCCGGATTCTTCCGGCAGTGACCATTTCCCAGTGTGTCTTACCCCGACCCGTCTCCTCCCCCCCCACCTCTGTCCGCCCGAGCAGACTGGGCCTCATACGCGAGGGGCACGGCGATCTCGCCATCAATTCCTGCCTTTCCCTCCGTCAATGAGGCCCTCGCCTTCCTCGAGAGTAAGATCCTCTCGGCTGCCGCCAGTTGCATCCCCCGTACCTCTGGCTCCCCCAGACCGCGAAGCGTCCCATGGTGGACCCCAGAGTGCTCCCATGCCGTTCAGGAGCGGCGCCGTGCCGGCCGCCGCTTCTACCGGACCCGCCAGCTGGAGCACAAGATAGAATTTCAGCGCCTGAAGGCAGTGGCCCGTCGGGTCCTGAAACTGGCCCGGCGTACCTCCTGGCGGAGTTACGTGTCCGGGATCTCCTCCTCGACTGCCCCCTTGACTGTTTGGCGCAAGGTGCGTAGCTTTGAGGGGACCCGTGTCCCCCCTCGACCCCCGGTGCTTCGGGTCGGGGACGACGAGTTCGTGTCCGATCCGGAGGCCGTCGCGAACGCACTCGCGGCGCACTTTGCAGCCATCTCCAGTTCCGATTCCCCCCACTCCCGCCGCGACCCACCGGAATTTCCACCTCATAGGAATGACCCCTATAATCACCTCTTCCACATGACAGAGCTTCGGGAGGCCCTCCGCCCCGACGCTCCTCCGCCCCCGGCCCCGATAATATCCCCTATGACCTTTTACGGCATCTCCACCCCTCTGCTCTCAGCTTTCTACTGGACCTCTATAACCGGATTTGGTTGGAGGGTTCATTTCCGGACCGATGGCGTGAGTCCATCGTCGTCCCCATCCCGAAGCCCGATAAAGACCCCTCACTCCCGTCGAACTATCGCCCCATTTCCCTAACATGCTGTGCCTGCAAGGTGATGGAGGCGATGGTCGCCTCGCGGCTGTCCTTTACCTTGGAGGCGAGTGACCAGTACCCTGCTACCCAGGCTGGTTTCCGGCGCTTCCAGTCTACCACCGACCCCCTCCTTCTCCTTAGCCATGACGTGCAGGAGGCTTTCTCCCGGCGTCAATTTGTACTCGCCGTCTTTTTCGACCTCCAGAAGGCCTACGATACTACCCGGCGGAGCGCGGTCTTCGACTGCTTACGCTCCCTGGGTTTCGTAGGCTTTCTCCCTTCCTTTATTTATAACTTCTTGTCCGCCCATTCTTTCCGCGTCCGCATCGGTTCTGCCCTCTCTGACCGCTTTCCGTTGGAGGAGGGTGTCCCTCAGGGTAGTGTCCTTAGCGTCTTGTGTTTCTCACTCGTGATGAACACAGTCGCTACGGTCCTGCCTACATCCGTTCGTAGCTCCCTCTATGCCGATGACCTGGCTATCTATTGCTCTGGCCGCCTCCCGTCTTTGGCTGAATGTCGGCTCCAGCTAGCCATCAATGCGGTGGTTCGCTGGGCGTCCTCGGTTGGCTATGCTTTCTCACCCTCTAAGTCTTCCAGTATGCTTTTCCGTCCTCGGCGCCTCCGTCTGTCGCATACCTTCGCTCTTACCCTTGCCGGCACTCCTCTTCCCCTCGTCCCATCCGTTAGATTCCTGGGTATGACCCTCGACGGATTTTTCGGTTGGGTTCCACACCTTAGGCGGTTGCGGCAAACATCTCGCCGCACCCTCTCCCTTTTGGGTCATCTGTCCCACACGACCTGGGGGGCGGACAGGCGTACTCTGCTGCGCCTGTACACCTCCCTGGTGCAATCCCGTGTCGACTACGGCTGTGTGGTCTACAGTTCCGCCTCCTCTCTGGCACTCCGTATGCTGGATCCTCTTCTCCACCGTGGCCTTCGCCTGGCGTCGGGTGCCTTCCGCTCGTCCCCTGTCGCTAGTCTTCAGGTGGACTGTGGACACCCCCCCCTGCCCCTTCGCCGGGGCCTTCTCATGGCGAAGTGTTACCTTCGCATCTGCCACCTCCCGAAGTCCCTACTCTTCTCCGCGATCTCCCAGGCGCTACCCCGGCCTGACACGTGGCATTTCGCTGCCTCTCTGGCCGAGATTTTCTCGTCCCTGGGGATCCCCCCACCCTCTATTCTGCCGTTCTCCTTCGATCTGTCGCCCCCCTGGCGGACCACCCCTATCTGCCATTGCCAGGCGCTCCGTGGCCTGCGTAAGGAGTCTCTTCCTGCCGTCCTCCGGTCTTCTTTTCTGGCCCATCTTCCCGTCCATTCGGACGACGTTCCCGTCTACACCGACGGCTCGCGCTCCCCTGCAGGTGTCGCGGCCGCCGTCTTCTCTCCGTCATTGTCACCTACCTCCCGGGGTATCCCCCTGCCGGTTCAGGCCTCCATCTTTTCCGCGGAGCTCTTTGCCCTTCTGGAAGCCCTCCGTCTGGTATCAGGTTGTTCGCGGTCCTCCTGTACCATTTTTTCGGACTCGCTGAGCGCCCTTCAGGCGCTCGAGCGCTATGATTTCCCGGACCCCCTCGTACGCCTTATTCAACAGGAGTACCATGTCCTGCACACCATTCACCGGATCCGGATCACCTTCTGCTGGGTTCCCACCCATGTTGGTGTTTCCGGTAATGAGGCGGCGGACCGCTTAGCCCGGTCCGCCGCCTCGCTGCCTCCCCTCCCCCGCCCGCTCCCCTTCTCAGACTATGTGCAGGTCTTTCGTTCCTTTTACGATCGCATGTGGCAACAGTCCTGGGACGATGCCCCCGGAAATAAACTCTGGTCCATCCGCCCCCGTCTGTCATATTGGGTGTCCTCTTTCCACCGCTCCAGACACAAAGAGGTCGTCCTTGCGCGGCTTCGCATCGGCCATACGCGCCTCTTGCACGGCTATCTTATGTTCCGGCAGGAGGCTCCTCGTTGCGCCTCCTGCCAGTCGCCCCTCACCGTCTCTCACATCCTTGTGGAATGCCCCACCCTGTCGTCAGTACGTCGTCGCGCTTTTCCATTCCTTTCTGATTTCCCCCTCCCCGAACGTTTACGCCTTATGCTCGCTGAGAGCCCTCTCTTCTCGCTTGACCGTCTTTTCCTCTTCCTCTCCCAATCTCGCATCCTATCTGAGCTTTAGGTGGCTTCTCACCTGTAGTCCGCTGTTCTCCCTTTTCTAGTGCCTTTTCTCCGTCTCCGTTTCTCTTTCTCGTATTCCGCCTCGCCATGATATCCGCTACCATATAGCGGGAAATGGCGGTAAACGCCCCAATACAAAAAAAAAAATATATATATATATATATACAGTAGACTCCCAAAAATATGGAGTCCAGAAATCCAGACCACCCGCAAATCTGGACCTTTTAAAAATCCTGCACTTTTTTAATTTCACATGATTTTGAATTTGCCGCATTTTGTTCGAAGTGCCACAGATGCGCAGTGGCAATGAGCAGCAACTCAACACACGCTGATGTTCATTGCGCCATTTGTAAAGTGAACTCACACTGTGACGACATTCTACTTCACTGTCCCACTGTTTTCCTTTATACAGTATATTTTCAAACATTTATTAACCCATCATAATGGCTCCTAAAGTAGATAAACTTTGTCCTGTGAAGGAAAAATACGTTAAAATTGAGTGAGAAACTTGAAATAATTAAGAAATTAGAATGTGGTGTAAGCAGGGCTGTTCTGAGGGAGATTTACAACATAGGAAAGTCTACACTGTATGATATCAGAAATGCAAAGAAGAAAATTTTAGAATTCACTGCAAGTTCTGAGCCTAACAATAAAATTGCTGAAAGAAAAAGTTTGCATAAACCAAGATTTGAAAATCTTGATAAAGTGTTACATGAGTGGTTCTTGTTAAAACGATTGGAAGGTATGGCTATTTCTGGCCCTATGCTTATTGCCAAAGCAAAATATTTTAAAGAGCAAATGAACATCGAATCAGTGTTCATTCAGTGAGGGGTGGCCTACTAGGTTCAAGCTTCATCATGGAATTAGGCATTTAGATATTGCTGGAGAAAGACAGTCAGCTGATGCAGAAGTAGCAAAAAAATATACTGCTACATTTGAAAAAATTGTTAATGATTATGATCTCACAGCCAATCAAATTTATAATGCCAACGAAACTGGGCTTTATTGGAAATGTTTGCCAATAACAACTTTGGCTGGAGGCAACGAACAACATGCTACTGGCTTTAAGCTGAACAAGGAACACTTAACAATTCTTATGTGTGCAAATGTATCAGGCCAGCACAAAGTTAAGCTTTTAGTGATTGGCAAATTTCAGCATCCACAGGCCTTTAAATGAATTTTGCACTTGCCAGTTACCTATAAAGCACAAAAAAGTGCTTGGATGGACAAAGACATTTTTCAAGATTGGTTCACTAACCATTCTGTACCCTCAGTTCGTCAGAACTTAAGAGAATTGGGGAAGCCTGCAAATACTAAGTGCCTGTTACTTCTCGACAACTGTAGGGCCCACCCTCATGAATCAGATTTTGCATCTGATTGTGGCAATATTTTTGCATGTTATTTGCCACCAAATGTCACATCACTTATCCAGCCAATGGATCAAGGAGTTATAAGGAACTTTAAATGTCATTATAGAAATGACTTTATGATGAAAATGATGAATAAGGGCGTCGATCCGCAAGAATTTCAACGCACTTTTACTATTAAAGATGCAATATATTCACTAGTGACTGCATGGAATGCAGTCAAGCCCGTTACTATATTGAGAGCGTGGAGAAAGCTATGGCTAAACGTAATGTTTGCTGATTTTGAGTCTGATCAAGACAAAGATTTTGAAGGTTTTCATGTAAGGCAGAGGGTGCATGAAGTGGAACAACTACTGGAAACTTAAATTATGTACAGATGACAGCCCTCTACACAAACTTAATGCTGATGATATTGAAGAGTGGATCAGTATTGAAAATGACGTTGAAGTTGCACCCACTTTCACTGATCAGCAAATCATCGAGAGTGTTACCACTCCCAAGAAGGTAGAGGACTTTTCAGAAGATTCTGGTGAAGAAGAAACAGTTTAAGAAGAAAAGATATTTTGGGCTACTCTAGAACAATGCATGCAAACTGTTATAAAATTCGTGGAGCAGAATCATAACTTTTGTGTGCAAGATGTTATGCATGCACATATGATGCAGAACAAATTAATCACCAAGAAATTAGAATGTCATAAACAAGGTGACATACAAAAATATTTAAAAAAAAGCAATTACAAACTCTCATGAAAATGTTCCATCTACAAGCAGTGCAGCAATGAAAATGATAGAAGTGGCTGCAGATAAAACATCAAACTCTCACGAAAGTGTTCCATCCACAAGCAGTGCAGCAATCAACAAAATAGAAGTGGCTGCAGATGAAACACCAGCAGAAGTCATTAGAATGAATGATTAATTATCCATTGTACTGTAAAATATTTCGGCATTCATTTTTTGTCAATCACTTAGTGTATTTATCTATGAAAAATGTTCGTTTTTACATATGATTTCAAAAGTTAAACATGCTGTTAATTTTGTAATTATAAACTTCACAAATTTTGCATTGTAAAATATTTCTTCATTCGTTTTTTGTCAATTCCTTAGTGTATTTATCTATGAAAATGTTCATTTTTACATATGATTTCAAGAGTTAAACATCCTGTATTTTGTAATGAATAAACTGGCAGAATTTACCTGTTCATCTCTTATTTATCCCACCTTAAATTTGCATTTTAAAAATACCCCTTAAGAATCCGGAAAAACCAGAAATCTGGACCCCCCCAATCCCCGAGGTATCTGGATTTTCGGGAGTCTACTGTAGTTTGTTTCTATCTCATGCTATATAGATGTTTTGTTTTTGCTCTGTGTAATATTGAAATAACTAGTGTTTATAAGTTCAGCGGTAAATTCTATCTTATACCAGTAAATTTGCGATAATAAATTAAGTGAAAGCTGGTGGCATATAGCTTGCACAAAGAAAAAGCATCAAATTGAAACATAAATTGAAAACACCTCAAATGAAAAACAGCTCCTGAGATTTGTACATTAGGCCTATAGAGTGAGAAAGGTCAGAGCCATAAAATGAAGGTTGAGTTATCGAGAGAAATTTGAGAAGCGAGAAGAAGAGGGTAATAAAGGAGAAAATGGCATAAAATATGAAGAAATGTGTAAATTGCAGGAAAGTCTAAAAACTGAATAGAGCCAGATTATGTGTAATGGAATGCATGGCACATCAGCTCTGTGATTGCAAAAATGAAGCAAACCAGACCTTGGGTTTAAACTGCATTCTGTGCAATACCTTTAAGCACTATGAATGCATGAACTTAGGTAGAAAAGACAGGAAAATGGTAAATAGAATAAATAACAAACTCATAGGCATTTATGGTTTCTTGTGTGTCAAGCAGAGCTGGGCAATAAATACATTGAATGTATTTAAATACTAAATACTAAATACATGGGAGAAATGTATTTAAATACTAAATACTAAATACATTTTACGAATATATTTAGATACTAAATACAAAATACATCAATTGTATTTAAATACATTTGTAAATACATTTTAAATACATACAAATTTTAACATATGCATTCACTAATTCATGAGTAACAACAAAATAAAATGCTTGATAAAGGATAAAGAAATAGTACAATCTAATTTCTGATTATATATTTCCCTTTTTAGAACAAAATAAAAACAAAAGAACTTAGAACTTACGATGTTCAACCAGTGACATATTATACTCAACTTTTGCACAATTTGAATCATGCCAGGGTGGACACGCTGTGAAAAAAATAAACATGAATTACCTAATGAATAATGATCGATAATTAATGAATCAATAATCATTGATATCAATTTTTGATAAATTTCTACTTTAGGGGACACGGTGAATTTCGAAATAAATACACCACTCGATAGATCAGACGATTTTAAAAGCTTTTTCATCAATGAATTTTCCATCGCAAATTGGATTGATTGCAACGAGTTAGTTACACAGGCCCACTTAAGGCAGAGCCATTTTGTACGATTATTCTGTCAATTTCAAGATATTTTTTGATGTCTAAAAAAACACTTACCTTCAGATGAGTGTACAGATTCATTGTAGCATTGCTTGCAGCAGAGACTTCGTGTTTACACAGCAAGCAGGTGCACTTTACCTTATTACCGTCTTTAGATTTAATTTTAAAGTATTTTCCATCAAACAGAGGGTGCACTAAATTGTTATCTGCAGATATATCACTGTTTGATTCACCAGATTTGCTTGTTGAAGCCATGACACGCACACGATAAAGAAATCAACCGCTTTCGACTAAGAGTGGCACACAACTGATTGAACTGACACGTTGAAACATGAACCATGTTGTACTACACTGTCGACGCGTCGTACTGTGCTAGTACAGAATGTGTATTAAACCAGTAAAAGTATTTACATTTTTATATTTTGAGTATTTAAATACATTGTATTTAAATACTCATTAAAGTATTTAAATACTATATTTAAATACATGAAAAACAATGTATTTATAAATACAGTTCTAAATACACAAATGTGTTTAAATACGTATTTAAATACAAATGTGTTTAAATACTGCCCAGCTCTGGTGTCAAGTGCATGGAAAACAAAAGAAAATTAGTACAGAGGGGAGTACAAAATGTTGAAATAGAAGAATCAAGTACAGCAGTTTTACTGACAGAAAAACAGGAAACAGAAAACACTGGCATGACTGAAAAGGAAAGAGAAAATGAAATGGAAAACACACTATAGGGAGGGGTGAAAGCAGCCTCAGATAATGAAATACCCACAGTAAAAGAGGGAGATACAAAATACAAGCTGAAGAAAACAACCCCACCGAGTAGTGAAGAAGTGGTAGTGGAGCAGGAGGAGGAAATCAAATCACATAAGACTCAGAGGGAGTTTAAACAGTGGGCCATATGTGAATATTATAAAATAGGTTCATGCAAATATGGCTCAAACTGCATACACAATCACCTGACAAAATGCTTCTATATGATGAGGAATGGGAAGTGCAGGTACAGACCAAACTGCAACTTTTTTCACCCTTGTATGTGCAGACAGTCAATTACTGAGGAAAAATGCCTGAACCTAGAGTGCCTGTATTTTCGCATAAAGGGTACACAAAGAAGAGAATGGGAAAGAACAGATCATATTCAACATAGAAGTAATAACAAGAGTAATGAAACACATTTTTTTAGAAGAAATGACGATAATAAAAGTACAGCTTGCCCTTCTAACAAGGAAAAACAGAATGCTGCAAATATAGGCACCATAACATTATGCACATCACCCTCCTATTCAACACCACCCACCAATAATACAACAACCACAGTGGTATCATAGGCCACAGCCCCAATATTCCCAAATGCAGTGGCCCAACCAATAACACCAAACAGGAATTGACATTGACCAGGAAATGACCATCATTTAGGAAAATTGAACATGAAGATTAGAAACCTGGTAAATGTATTATGCACAAATATACAAGGCCTCTATACAGACCATGCAGACTGCAAATTACAATATTTGCAAAATTTAGCTATGGAAACCAGCATAGATATCATGTGCCTAATGGAAACACACTTACATAAGTGCAAAAAGGGCTGTGAAAACTACATCAGGGATACTGAAATAGCATTGCTGGACTACAACATATATAGAGCAGATAGAGTGGCTAGATGAGGGGGAGGGTGTTGTATCTATGTGAAAAATGCACACACATGTGAAGGTAAACAAATCAAACAGCACAGTTGAAGTTATTATCTTAGAAGTAAAAGAACTGGACCTAACCATTATGAACATCTACAGACCACCAAACACCACAAAAAGTGAATTCCAATTTGCTACAAATGAAATGGAAAACATATTAAAATTACTTGAAACTCCAGCAATAAATATTCTAATTTTCAGATATTTTAATTTCTCATTCATATCATGGAAGAAAAATGAAGTAGTTATATATGTTGAAAAGTTTCATGGCAACATTACCAATTTAGGCCGGGCTGAAACTATAATTTTTGTTTGATTTTAATTTATCAGAGTGACTAACAGTTGGCTTTTGATTAAAAAATAAGATTCCTGAAAAAAATAATTGGTGGCCACCAACGTGTGTCCAGCCCCCCCTGTTTTTGTAAAAACATCTAATGCCACACTAGCAAAATCAGGAAAATGGCAATATCTCTTCTTCTGAACATGCTAGAGAGATGCTTTGCATACCGGTACCAAAAGATGCAGAATTTGATTTAGAACAAATTATTAAGAATGGTATTTTTTCATAAAACATTTAGTTTTTGAGTTATTTTAGAAAAACTAATTTTTTGGGCCCATAGACCCCCTTTCAACTGAATGTCAACACAGTAAAACATTCTCAAGCTGCAAATTGACATGTATTAGTGGTTTTCAATCAGCAATCAAAATCAATCAAAATTAGCCATTTTAAATTCATTGAAAATGCTTTTTGACATTCCAAAATGCCAAACATTAAATTATACAATTAACAAATTGTCATTTTGTCATATTTTAGCATGATAAATAATAATCTAGAACTTAAAATATTTTTTAGACAAAATCTTTCATTAATTTACGTGATCTAATTTTGTTTCTAATAAGACCATCTCTACGCTCATGACCTACAACAGCCAAGGATGCTTCAGTGACAAGCTTGATGTGCCTTTCAACATTCTGACTGTGGCACTCGTGATCCAGTTTCAATGCGGTATTAATGATATCACGCAGTTCATCATTACTGAATTCTTTTAATACAGGTGGAACAGTTTCCCATTGGGACATAGCAGACAGCTTGTGGTATGCAGAAGCTTTGAAATTGATGATTGGCTTTCTAAAGACCCTAACATTCTCATCTATAGCAGGATATTCATCAGTACCACCTTCATGATCCTCTTCATTCTCATCATCACTTTCAATTATTCCACCTGCAAAATCATTGCTACTACCAGATTCATCATCAAAATCCTCTATAACTCCCCTCAGACACAGAACTTTATTGACAGCACACCTCCTCACCTCTTCATCAGCCAGCATCCCAACTAAAATATTTTCACCATGAGCAAAATAGTGTTATTGTTTAATACGTCATAACAAATTTCTCTAATTTTCCTGTCAGGGAATTTATTTACTCTTTGGATCATATTGAATAGGTTTCTTGACCCATCACTTAGCCTCTTATTAGCCTTGATATTGAACCAACTGTGAAAGTATACTTTGATGATGAATTCTACTATGATTTTGAGGTTCTTACTGGGTCTTTTTTGTGAAACATAAAAGCGAAGAATTCTACAGGCTAAGGTGAGCCATCGAGAGTGATTTAGCAGGCCAACTTCTAAGAGTGCAAGGTCTTCATCCACTTCACCAGTAATAATTGCCCAGCAGATGCAGTATCCATAGTATTGGTCTGTTGATAAATTATTGACCACCTCATTTGGTAGAAGCACAAATGCAGGATAAGGTATAGATTTGAAGTCCACAACATTCCATTCTGACACATCCCCATTGAGCTGAGAACCAATAGGGCCAGAAAATTTGTCTGGACTTTTTGTTGTCCCATCTAAAGTTATGAAGATGTGTCTAAGTGGCAATTCATTTAGATGCAGAAGACAAATATCCCACTGAAGAGGTTGCCCTAAAAACATTTCCAAATATCTGATTGACCCATGCATATGTCCTGTGTTAGTATTTGTCCCATCTGCTTTAACTAAGTTTAATTTGGCCTCAAGTTCTGTCCCTTTAATGATCTTATAAATGCCATGAGCAATGTCAATGCCTTTGCCACTCTCCGGGGTAAAATGGTCGAGGTAGAAATCATCTGAAAATAAATGTAATTAATTTTACAATTAAATAAATGTAATTAATTTTACAATTAAATAAAAATGAAAAAGGAAGGAATAAAGTTAACTGGACAGTTGTCACTTAAAAAGAAAATTTTTTAAGTAATTGAAATATTACTTTATAGTACAGTAATATAACAGCATAACGCCTATAACTGTATGACAATCATTTCCATTTACCTGGCTCTCCAGTAATGACATAATGTTCCTCTAGGATTGTGGATGTATAATACTTTTCATTTACTTTGTTAACAGCAAGTGTAGCATCCTTTCTACCGTCAAAGCCAATGCCAGTCACTTTTTCAAATATCACTTCTTCTTTCTTCTTCCTTTCAGCTCTCAATTTAGCTCTCTCCCTTCTCAACTTGTTTCTGAAAAGTATTTCAAAAATATTGGCCATGCATTACTGCATTAGCATTATACAAATATACAAAATACAAATGTCAGTGTTGTCCTGTTTGAAACTAATTAATATAAATACAAAATAGAAATTTTGACGCTAATTAAAAATAATAGTAAATCTGGTGATTTAGAACTTATAGCAGAAGCTAAGAAATGTAATATCTAGAGTGATTAAAAACATACTTATCAATAACATTTTGTATGTTATCTGGGGTGATTACTCCAAGGTCCACCAATGTAGCAGAACCAATAGCCGCTCCTGCTCTATCACTTACTTGATATCTGTTAGGATATTTAAAGTAGATTTACATATCTATTGTCAATGAATAATTTATTGGTAATCTTAATCTCTTAGTCACAATGATTTCACTTTAAGCTGTATTAAAAGATTTATCTTTCAGTAATATACCTGTCACATGCTTCAGCTAATGAGCGTAATCTAGTTCTGTTCTGTAATGTTGAGACTTCTGGAACATAGTCTGCATCAAATGAATCATTACAACTGTCGCTATCTGTCAACTCAGGAATGTCTATAGGTTCAGGATGAGGAGGAGGAACTGATTCTTTTGCTTTTTGAGATTGAATAACCCGTGATTTGAATTTTAAGTCAGTGGCTGTTTCTGGGACTTCTTTCAGTGTACAGTAACCATACCTAGTTGTTTTCTGGTCCTACAAAGTGATTATATTTCATTACACTATAATGTATCTTTTATCTATGGGTCTCTATATGTAAATTGAAATTCTTACAAAAATGAGAAAATACTAAAATATTACTTATCATTAACATCATTAATAGTGTATTATTGATATTACTAACTTATTAAATGCACTTTAAAAATTGTAGCAAATTATTAATAATTGATGATAATAATAATTGATAGTTAATTAATATTAATTAATAATTTACAACTTGAAATTCAATCAACAGACCTACCTCATAAAACTGGTAATCAGATTCAGTCATTTTTAGTAAGTGCTTTTTCTCTGTATCTGCCAACAGTTTGTGATCATGTTGATATATGTCAAATAAAACGTTTACAGTTTTCAGAAAATCATCCAGATCTTGATGATATTTAGGTCCCCTTTTCTTTTTGTCATACTTCAGAAGGCGGTTGAATTCCTTTATTTGGGTTTTCAGTCGGCTCTGTATGGCATTTACTGATATTGGATAAACATTATATGTGACCCACAATTTATGCAATTCCTCAGAAGTAGCTCTCAGTACAGCATCTGTTTTATAGTCTCCGAAACACAAACACCTTTCAATAACTTGCTTCAACATAGGCAATTTCCCTAAAGGAAACTGTTCTGCTGGCATAAAACGTACATCACCAGGTACTTTAGCAACTGTTTTCCTTGTAGAAGTCATACTTTATATTGCAAATGTTGAATTCAATGACAAATTGCAGTTGGAAACTTATAAAAGCACCTGAAAAAAAAACAAGTTTTCAATTTATTACGTTTAAAAAAGTTCATGAAGCAGCCCCACCCTCTATTCTTTAATCAAGCATAATGGATGCAAGATAACAAGGAAAAGTCATATCATGTGATCACTATGTCCATGTCAACATCCTTTTAGGGCAATGTTAGGAATCAAAAAGCCAAATCATGCTTATTTTAGAATTTCTTTTGTCACTAAGGTCCGTCGAAAGGGGGTCTATGGGCCCCAAAAATTAGTTTTTCTAAAATAACTCAAAAACTAAAGGTTTTATGAAAAAATACCACACTTAATAATTTGTTCTAATTCAAATTCTGCATCTTTTGGTATGCAAACCATCGCTCTAGCATGTTCAGAAGAAGAGATATTGCCATTTTCCTGATTTTGCTAGTGCGGCATTAGATGTTTTTACAAAAACGGGGGTGGCCACCAATTATTTTTTTCAGGAATCTTATTTTTATATCAAAAGCCAACTGTTAATGACTCTGATTAATTCTATCTTGAGTTTCAGCCTGGCCTAAAATTTATTTACCATACTAAAGATGATAGAACCCAAGCAATAATGCTATTAGATATTATGAAACATTACGCCCTTACCCAGGAAATCTGTGAAGCCACGAGAAAGGAGAACGTTTTGGATTTAATCTGGACAAATAACAAGATAATAATAATAAATAAAAAAGTAATGCACACAAAGTTCTCTGACCAGAACCTCATTGATATACAATTGAAGTTAGCACCCAGAGGTCTGAAAATGCATCCTAGAGAGGCAGATGGAATATTTGAAGGCTTAAACATAAATTTAAAGAAAGTAAATTAGGAAAACATAAATAAAGATTTAAAGGAGGTAAATTGGGAATTGCTACTTCACGAGAAGACTCCACAAGAAATACTATGTATAATAGAGACGGAAACCAAACCTATGATACTGAAACATATTCCAGAGAGACAGGAAAGAAAATGTAGCAAGCTCAAGAGGAAAATCGGGACACTATTCAGGCAATGAAGACAAACCATAAAACATCTCCACAGATGCAGAGAGACAAAAACTACAGTAGAAACTTCGCAAAATAGAAATGGACCAAAAGCAAACATTCATACATAAGACAAATGAGAAGAAAAACAAGGTAGCAGAAAACACAAAAAATAACCCAAAATATTTCTACATGTTTGTGAAAAGGAAAATGCAGTGTAAGGAGAGTATTGGACCAATGATAGCTGGGGAGGCCGAATACACAAATGACCTGAAAGAAATAAGTGAACTGCTTAGGGAACAATTTAAATCTGTGTTTAGCACCCTTAAGTCCGAGATGGAAGTGGAAAACCCAGACAAGGTTTTTGACATAGATACAGATCAACCAAGAACAAATTCCAGTACAAACCTATTAATGGACTTCGAGTTCATGGAAGGAGATGTAATTACAGCCTTATCACAGAATGCGAGACAATTCAGTGCTAGGGCCAGACACATGGATTGCCACATTTCTGAAGAAATGCGAAGAGAGTATTGTAAAACTGCTATATTTACTATGGAGGAAATCACTCGACACAGGACAAATTCCACTCCCCTTAAAGAATGCAAACATTGCTGCCCCCCTAGTTAAAGGTGGTAACAGAGCAATGCCCAAAAATTATCAGCCAGTGGCTCTCACCTCACCTTATAAAGTGTTTTGAACGTATAATTAGAGGCAAAACTACCTACTACCTACAAGAAAAAGACTTACACAACCCAGATCAACATGGCTTCAGGGTGGGTAGATCATGCCTGTCATAGCTACTAGACCACCAGGAGAAAATATGAGAAACATTGTGTTGAGGACAAAACATAGATGTAATATATACAGACTTTGCTAAAGCCTTCGATAAATGTGACCATGGAATCATAGCACAAAAATTTAAGAATACAGGAGTTACTGGAAAGTTAGGAAGGTGGATATTTAATTTCTTGATGCAAAGAATGCAAAGAGTGGTGGTAAATGGAGTTAAATTGGAAGTCTCAGAAGTCGTGAGCTCTGTCCCACAAGGGACAGTATTAGCTCCCTTGCTGTTCATAATAATGGTTGCAGATATTGATGCAGATATTAAGGACAGTATTGTATCATGCTTCATAGATGAGACAAAGAATATGTAAGGAAATATTGAATGAAGATGACATAAGAAAATTACAAATTGACATTGAAACATTATTCCACTGAGCAGAAGACAATATGAAGTTCAACGAAGAAAAATTCCAACTTCTAAGATATGGTAATAACAAGAAGCTACAGAAAAAGGTACAAAACTATGCAAGCCAAACAGATAACACCAAATCCACAAATCAGGGATCTTGGAGTAATAATGTCGTTGGATGCAGAATTCAGAGAGCACTATAAAATCAAAATCACAACAGCTAGAAAATTAATTGGAATCATCTGGAGGAGCTTCCGCAGCAGAAAAGCAAACTTCATGCTCAAATTATGGAAGAGTCTAGTCTTACCAATAATTGAGTATTGCTCAATATTCACAAGCCCACGCAGAAAATGAGACATTGCGAACATTGAAGCTATACAAAGGACTTTTACATCTAACATAGAGGATAGAGGAAATGGAAGGTGAAGACTACTGGTCTTGACTACAATCCCTGGAACTCTACTCTCCCGAAAGAAGGTATGAGCGGTACACAATAATATACATATGGCAAATACTTGAGGGCTCTGTCCCTAACCTTAGAAATTAAATAGAAACAAACTGGAATGAGAGAGGAGGCAGATTTTGTATGGTCCCAGCTGTGGTGGGACAAGGGGCTATGAAAACAAGGATGGAAAATATCCTCAGAATACAGGGCCCAAAGCTTTTCAGTGTCCTTCCAAAAGAAGTGAGGAATCTCCAGCACACCGACCTGAATAACTTCAAGAACCAGCTGGACAGATTCTTGTGCAAAGTCCCTGACCAGCCATGCATGGCTGGCTACGAGGGCAGGAGGAGATCAGACAGCAATTCCTTCCTTCACCAAATCCCGCAAATGAGGTGGGATGCTGCAGAGGGGTTGACTGCAGGTCAAACTCACCAAAAGTAGCCAAAAGTAAGTAATTAATAAACTGACAAATACAGGGATCCAAGAGCCATACAGAAAGATATTACATATGATATTGGGACAAATGTGTATTGAAACAGATAAAGAGAGGAAAATTCTTGGAGGATCACAAGGCAACAAAACTGGCACCACCATCGGTAAATGACTCAGAAACACAAATATATGAAAATGATAGGGAAAAAATAAAAATTATTCTAGCTAACATTCAGGGCCTTAAATCAAACTATTCCCCGGACAGAGTTTTATACATGAAAGGACTCATGCTGCAAGAATGACAGCGAGGGCTGCCCCTAGGCATTAGGCAAGTCAGACAATGTCTGAGGGTGGCACAAAATTTGCAAAAAAAAATTCTTCTGTTCAAATTTTATAGTTTTCTATATTAGGTGTTTTTAATTATACTTTTTCTATTGCCAAATTGTTTATATTCTGTTTTCAAACATTTTTTCTATTTATATTTCCAAAAAGTCATTAATCCTTGAAATGCATTTATCTGCAGTTTCTGAAAATAAACTAATTCCTAAGATATACACTGCTCCATAATCCTGATAAAAAATTTGAAATTGACTTTTTTAACACAATTGTAGACACGACTATTAACTCACTTAGAAGATCAATTTGAAAAATTGGAACATCATAGTTCATATTTCAAGTTTTTGTATGATATCAGCTCCTCAGCCAATTTTAGCATCAGAAACACTATTATAGCAATGCAAAGACTTGGAAATTATTCTCATGGATAACACCACATCTGATATTGATGCAGTGGAACTCTATAAAGAATTAAAATTATTGTGCCTACTTGTTTAACCAAAGCATGGACCACAAGATGTGCTAAAATTAATTTATGACAGGCATTTAAAAGAAATTTATCCAAATACAGAAACTGCATTATGCATTCTTTTAGCGATACCAGTAACTATTGCCAGTGCAGAGAGGAGTTTTTCAAAGCTAAAGCTCATCAAGAATCATCCAAGGTCAACCATGACTGAAGAAAGACTAGTAGGACTCTCTATTTTTATCTATTGAAGCCAAAATGGCTTATAATCTCAATCTGGAAGATATTATTAAAGATTTTGCAGCAAAAAAAGCAAGAAAAGTAGATTTTTAACTGTTTTTATAGATATTTTATATTGCATTAGTAAAAAAATAAAATTATAATAATTTTTTTATTTACTTCTATACAAGAGGTGGCATTTTATTTTTTGTCTAAGGGTGGGAGATCTCCTAGGAATGGGCCTGACAAGAGCAGACTTTGCTGCCTCATGGAAGGCATATGGCAGAAATGACTATAAGTACTTCAAACAGCTACGTAGAATGTGTAGCAGCAAATGTTGAAAAATTAAATATGGTACTAATTGTAATGTACAGACCCCCAAACACGCCAACCTCAAAATTTTTATAATCTATTACAGAGGTAAGAAACTGCATTCTCCAATCCCAAATATTCTCCCCTGTGGTGATTTTAATTTTCCATTCATGAAATATAAAAGGATAGGAAAAAATATATGTATACACCAGGACAAGGGGTGCACATCGGAAGACCAGGAGCAGGTAAAAATGCTAGCTCTAGCTAATGAATTTGTTAACACAAGAAATAACAGAAAACACAACAAAAACAACTTCCTAGATTTGGTATTCACAAAAAACAGCAACCTAATTGATAATGAAATATCCATAACTATAATATTGGATCACAACATTATTGAAATAACAACCAATATAAAAGTAACAGGAAAGGAAAGAACACAAACAACAGAAAGAAGCAAGTTTAAAATTTTTAATTTTCACTCCAAAGCTATAAACTGGGAAGGTGTTGCAGCCAGCATGAAAGTAATAGATTGGAAAACCATCTTCAAGGCCAAGACAATGGAAGAGATGCTAATGACCTTAGAGGAAAAGATCTATGCTGGAAATTGTGAAAAGACATGTCCAAAAATACAACAAAGATGAAAGAGAAGCAGGTTCAAGAGACAAAAGAGGTCATTGTTCCGAAAGAGAAAAAGAGTGACTGCAAAATTAAGTACCATATTTTTCAGGGCATAAGACACTTTAAAAAAAAAAAAGAAAAAGGGGGGTCTCAAAATCACCCTGCGTCCTATACACCGAAGGTCATAATATTACCTTTATATGGGCTAGAAGAACTGATGGATTTTTACAAAAATTCATCATCTCTTAGTCCCTCCTGACGGTGTATTGGTTTGGCCAATTTTACACTAAGTTTCTACTCTTCCCAACCCACTGATAACAAGAAAAATAGTACGTATTGCATAATGACTTACTTTTATGTTTCATAACATATAGTATAGTCTCCCGTATACTTAATACTATTTTCTTATAATGAGTATGGGTGAAAAAAAACGTATCACCATACTTTTGATGGAGGGCTTTAACAAAAGTCAGCCTTGCTGGTAGAAAATTACACTGGTATGCATATGAAATGTTTTTGTCTGCTGTGAGGGTTTTTTCAATTCATATTATATAATTTGACCATGCTGAATTCGAAAATGACATTGGTTTTCCTCAATCAGGTCAGGTTTTTTCTCTATTGGCCATTTATTATAAGTCCAATTTTATCCCCAAATTTATTGATTTTTTTTAGCTTAAACACTGTAGATACGAGTAATATTATAAGAACACTCGTGAAAAATGAAAACATTGTGTGAATAAATACTTTTATTCATACAATGAATATGGAAAAAAGTTTATTGAGGAAGGAATGAAGTTTTTTTGGCTTTCCGTCTGTTTTTCTTCAGGCACGTCTCGCTTCAAACACCAGCAATAGTCCGCCAGCATATTGATATCCCAGTTTCCCTGGTACCTCTCTTCCATTATTTTGATATCTTGGTGAAATCATTCACCCTGTTCCTCACTATAATCCCCGCAATTTTCAGGAAAATAGTCCAAGTGGGACCACAAAAAGTGCATTTTTATGGACACGCATGACCCATGAGCTTTGAAAGCTTCCATCAAGTTTTTGATAATGGACTCATATTCTGGACTTCTACGCTTGCCAAGAAAATCAGTTAGATGATGTAATTTCACACCAGGCAGCATCACTGTTCTTAACAGCTTTGTAAATATCATATTCTTGAACTAAGGATCACGCTCGTGTATCTATATATCTATGGATCCATGTAACTTGGACCTGTGTAAGTTGGGGACTTACTGTGTGTATGTATATATATATATATAACTTGATATACTATACCTAACCAATCATCAAGGGTGTACAGTTGACCTAACTGGGCATTGGCATTTAATTAACCTAACCTGGCATTCAATTATTACAGCATTTTAAAACCTAAAACAAATTGTTAACAAATTTAAAATTGAGAAATTTTATTTATTTTATTATTAATGTAAATGTAGATAAAGATTATACCAAATTTTTAAAAACAATACAAAGCTCACAAAACCAATCTATATGTGCACAGGACTGCTGGCTAAATAGCTTGGGAGACTATTTAGCCAGTGCTGGTCAAATAGCAAATCTACATCTAATGCCATATAACATTGCTTTATTATTGATTTTCATGAGTATATTATTAATATTTTGTCCTGGTGCAGTCCAATGACGTCTAGTGTGGTAATTAGTGATACTGCTTGGTTGCTCTATGTTGCACACCTTCAAGCATATCAGTATCATGTCTAAGGTCAGGAGACCAAGCTTGAATGCAGTATTCTAAGTGAGGCCTAACATAAGAATTATATAATTTACAATTTACTTTTGTAACTAACATTCCTCTTAATAATACCTAGCATTTTATTTGCCTTATTTCTAGCCCCTAAGCCAGAGCTTTCCAAACTGGTGTGTCGCGACACATTAGTGTTTTTTGTATTTTGAAAATTTTGATTTTTCTATCAACAAAATCAGCTACAAGATAAACCACCTACTGAAAAATTATCTGATATTTGATAACAAAAATTAATTAATGTGTCGTGAAAACTGTTATGCTTAAATAGTTTGTCGCCAACGTTAAAAGTTTGGAAAGCTCTGCCCTAAGCACTGCTTAGAAAATTTTAGATCACTACTAAGTATAATACCAAGATCTTTTTCCTCTCTAACAATCTCTAACCAGTTCCCTTGCATTTCATAATTAAAGTTTTCACTATTTCTACTGAAATGGATATCTTTGTATTTTTGAACATTGAATTCCATCCACCATTTACTAGCCCAAGCAACTAATCTATCAAGATCTTTTTGCAGTTTATAAGAATTTTCTCTATTTGTAACTGGGGCAACTACTTTTGTATCCTGCAAATTCAGAAACTTTACTACCTATTCCCTTCTCTAAATCATTTAGATATAAAATAAAGAGGGGTGGACCTAACACTGACCCCTGTGGTACCCAACTTTTTACTTTCTGCCACCAGGATTCATGACCATTTAACCCATTAATTCTAAGATTTTTATTTTCATATCTTTTCAATGATTTGTAATATACTAGTTTGTTATATAGTTGTTTGTTTAATTTTGAAGTTTGAAAAAATTTCATGGACCAGAAGTTTATTTTTTGGTTTGGTAGAAAAATCTACCATTCAGCATTTTAGCTTTTCCCAAACATCAGCTAACAGTTTTTGGTGAAAACCCATTTTTTTCTATAATATTTATCTACTCTATATAAATATTTGATAAAAGGATACATAAATAAGAAAAACTTGTACAGTGATCCCCTGACATGCATGAGGGTTCCATTCCTGAAAAAGTTTGTGCAGTGTGAAATTGTGCAGGTCAAAACTATCTCCCCATAATATAAATGGGGTTAGGGGGATAAAGTTTAAAAAAATCATGTATAAAGTCATTTTTACCTGAATAAATGCTTTTAAATCATTGTACAATAAATGTATAATAATATTGCATATAAAGTAATATATAACAAGAAGTACATATAAATAGTAAAAACTTGGAAGAAGACAATTTAAAAAATATCACTATAAAAACAATGTAATAATCTAGAGGAGCACGAGAAAGAACTCAATATAAACTAACTGGTTGTACAAGAGATGTGCTACTGGGCATGTTGCTGCCAGCTGCAAATGCTAAAGTATCATACATATCATATATGTAAGTATTGTATTGTATCATACATATTGTACTGCATATGTGAAAAAGTGTTAATAAGTCATTTTTTGTATTTGCCACAATTTTTTAAAATTTGTGCTGATCTATCTTTGAATCTTAGTTTGTGCAGATCGTAAAAAAGCTAGTGAAATCTCCTCATCCTATCTCTGAATTTGTGCCAGTCAAGGGATCACTGTATTTTGGTCTGTACAGGAATACCTTGAAATTCGTCATTAATTCATTCTGAAATAACAACGAAATTTGAGGTAGATTATAACATGTTTCAATGAGAAAACATTTTACTGTATTATGTTATTAAACAGATTAATTAATCAAATTCTACTCATTTTTCAGCAAAATATAATGTATATTGCATTGGTAAACAATTGAATTTCATCAATTTCAATCTTTTTTTTTTCATATTTAAAAAAAAATGATGAATCTGCGAATATGGATGACAGATTGCGAAACTATAGGTAGTAAAAGATTGATGACAAAATTTGAAATGACGAATTTTGAGGTATTCCTGTATTTAGAAAAAGATATATTCCATCAGAAACTAATCATAAAGCAAAATATAGAAAACTAAAATGAACTTATAGTTGAAAGAAAAAGTATATGGGTAATTCTATGAGAAATAGACAAATGAAGTACACGGTCACCTCTTCAAAATTCATGAAACTTGGTGTGAGGGTTGGTTTAGGTCCAAATTATAAATTTCTGAATTTTTTTGAAAATTGGTCAAGTTGGTCAAATTTTATGGCTTGACCAAATTTTGGTCAAATGAAAAAACCAATAATTTTCAAACATAAATATCTCAGCTCCTAATTGTGGTAGTGTAGTAAGTCTTAAACAATAAAATATGTAAAATTAACTGTAGTTTCTAAATATGTATCATTTTTTAGGGTAACAAAAATAAAATTATGATTTTTTGGAATTGGCAGCGAAGATATCATTTTTCGAAAAAAAGACCAGGAATAAAAAATGTTTATTTGATGTATGTACACCATAAGTAATAAAAAGTCAGCTTATCGATGATTATTATGAAAAAAAAATGACTAAAAAGAAAAATCCTCCAAATTTTAATAATTTTTTGCTTTCTTTCCAGATTTTCAGTATATACTTAATTTTCTAGTATACGTAAATTTACCTAACCCTTAACACTTACGCTGCTCCCATCCTCATATGATGCTCAGGAAGTTTGTCAGAAGAATGCTCCCAGCATCATATGATGATCGCGTTATTTTTTTTATGTTTTCGCACAAAATCCCAATAAAAATAAATGATTTTGCATTTTAATGCTATTGATGACTCAGATATATTCATAAACCATCCGCAACAAACATACACACATACACACATGCATGCATGTACACATATGCACACATGTACACATAAACAAGCAAGTATTATGCTTACATTTGAGTTTTGAAGAATCTATGACTCAGATATATTCATAAACCATCCGCAACACACGCACACACATACACACACACACACACACATACACACACACACACACACACACACATGCATGTATGCATATGTGCACATGTACACATAAACGAGCAAGTATTATACTTACATTTGAGTTTTGAAGAATATACATTTTATTTGTCCTCTTGAAAAATAATTTTTTATTCCTTTTCAAAAATAACTCCTTATAAAATAATTGTCCTTTTGGAAAATAATTGTTCATGAAATAAATATTATTTTGATAAATCTACACTTTCCATTATACTTATTTACAACATTGTTTTACACTTTTACTGAATTTAGTATTTAGTAGTTGGCACGGGTGTGGTAGAGAACAAAGCACTCAAGGCACAATGCAACTTTGCATTCCGGACACCAAGTAGAAACTTTTCTAACATGTTTTTCTCTTTGTGTTGTATGTGAGCATACATGACATTGTCGTTGACCTACAGGTCGAGATGGTGTTGGCGGAACTTGTTCCAGGTGATGCTTTTCAATGTAATTAGCTGAGAGAAGTCTGTCAGGAGCATTTGGTCTCACACTTTGTCTTCCAGGATGTGGGGATGTTATTTGAGCATACTTCGTGAGTAGTTGAGAGACTAATGTAAGATTGAATTCTCTCATTGAAATCTGCTTTTTCGTAGTTTTTTTGTAGAGTACAAAGGAATTGTAAAGAGAAATATCCAAAAGATGAAAGAATACCTTCTTATACCACTTCACAGTTTTCCTAACGCATTCTACGCTGCTAATTTGCATATCAGATTTGTCCACCAGACGCATATTTTTGTTATAGTCCACAACAGCATCTGGTTTGAATTTTATTTCGTTTGTTCGACGATCAACCTTTCCTGAGTCAATCATGCTTCCACTGTGAATTGTTGTTAGCATATGCACATCTCTTTTATCAGTCCATTTTAGTGCTAATAAAGGTTTTGATTCCATCAGATGGCACTCTCCTTTTCTACTTGGGTGAAACTTGGGCATGTTTTTTCTATTTACCTTTACAGTTCCACAAGATCCTGTTTTATTTACATGCAGGTATTTGCATAGTAATGGGCTCGTATACCAGTTGTCAGTATACAGAATGTGGCCTTTATTCAAATATTTAGCTAAAAGTGTCTTTACAATCGCTCCAGAATGTCCTAGTGGATCATTTGCAGGATAATCTATGTCTGATCCAGTGTAAATGATGAAATCCAAGACAAATCCAGTTTCACAATCGCAAAGGATAAAAAATTTCACTCCAAATCTATGACGCTTGGAGGGTATGTATTGTCGAAAAATTACCCTCCCTCTGAAAAGTACAAGAGATTCATCAATAACTAATTTTTGTCCTGGATTGTAAATATTTGAAAACTTTGACTTCATATGAGTTATACAGTGTCTGATTTTTACAAGACGATCATTTGGCTGATTTGGAGGAATTGAATTGTCTGTGAAATGCAGAAATCTCATGAGTAATAAATATCGATCTCTTGACATATACTTGCGAAAGGAAGGTGTTTCAGTCAAGGAGTCTGAACCCCAGTAATCCTGCAGTCTATGTTTATTTATGTGTGGCATGAGAATTGTTAGAGCAAAAAGACATACAGTTCATCATTTTTTGTATCATGCCATCGTTGCATCCTGGAAGATTGAGATGGGCCTAATCTTCTTTTCTCATATTGATAAAACTCATTTGTTTGTCCCACTATATTTTGCATCATAACATTGTCAAAGAAATACTCAAAAAAATTTATTTCTGAACTTGCTTCATTTAGATTGCTACCTTGTTGAAGTCCTACATTTTCTTCAAAGCGATATCTGTTAGACTGGCAACGTTGCACACTTTGCCATGAAAATGAACTATTACTACTTGCTGTAATATCATCTCCATTGTCACTTATATCAGTTTCACTATAATCACTTTCACACTCACTACTTCCAGAGCTTATTGCATCTAACGCAGCTATTATTTGTTCACAACTTTCCAGTCTTTGTTTTTTAGCTGCCATAGCGCACGTTTCATTCCCCCAATTTCTCATGCAAGACTGAACATAAACGCTTGAAAACGTGTAAATTTTCATAAAATTCTACTCAACCATATTCCCAAGTTACCCACTAAATTCTGTTTATTTTAAGAGAAAATCTTTATTTATTAAGGGAAACAAAAATAATTTAACAAAATGGTGCTTGACTTGATTTATTTTACGTTAACAAATGGGTAAATTTCCCGATTTTTTTGCGCACAGGTGGAAAGTACACGGTCAGGAATTGCGCATCCGAAGGGTTAAAATGCCTCAAAACACAAAATTTTGTTGCGATCCTATGAAAAACACTCATGAAGAATTTTCTGTGACATCAAAAAAGTAAACTCTGCCATGGCAGCTGCAAGCTATGGAATTTTGGAAGAAAATCAATTACTATGCAGCAATTGCTATGTCACAATTAAAAAGAAGCCAATTGTATTAGAACATGTTCAACGTTCATCCAGAGAGCTGGAACCTGTGCCAATACCTGAGCCAGACATACTTAACGAATCTATGGAGCGAAGCAGTAGCGATTCCACGAATTCACCACCATTGGAAGAATTTGTCATTCAAGACAGGCAATTCAATAAAGATTTGCTCAGCGACAATATTTTATCTTTATTTGATGAAAGCACTATTAAAACAGGTAATAAAACAATAGAGACTCTGTTCAGGACATTTGTTTCTTAATGCCAAATTCGTAGTTTTCTGTTTTTAAATATTAGCATCAGCACTTGAATACATATATACAAAATATTTGATATTTGATTATTTCACGCAACCTAAATTTATGAATTTGTTTTACAGCTGGATTGAAGCCGGGACAAAAGCAGATAAAGGCTTCCACGAAGTTGTAGATGTAGAGCTTTCTTTGCAAAAATGTCTGAGTGAATCTATTACTTCTATCAAAGGTACTCAACAATTACATCGCTTCGTCCCAATTTCCAAGAATTCATTGAAGGTTTATCCACTCTCTCAGAGTGCACAGTCAGTTGAAATAAGAGAGCGCATTAGAGTTTCTGCTTCGGGTCAAGAACATAATTCTCTCAATGCGAAATTGAAACAGGCTCTTTTGTGGGTTGTATGTATGAAAATAAACTATGGCTCGGATTAGTCCAGTCCTTTGACTGTGAATATGATGATTTTCTGATAAAATTTCTCCATCCTTCGGGCGTATGTCCCTCATACGTTTTTCCTGCACAAGATGATATTTGTCATGTTCCAACAAAAATATATTTGGGAGTATTGAAGCAAGTTTACGAGGAGGAACAAGAATACAATACATTTTTCCGCTTCAAGAATTAAATAACTTTTCAAAGAAGATAAAATAAATTCTATCGAATGTATACTATTTAAGATTGTCAATATAATATTTCTAAAATTTTTATCTAAGATTTGTGTATCTACTTAATAGTTATAAAAAATCTTTTCAAATTCTTTTTTCTTATTATTATATTATTAGTGTCTAACATTTGGATTCACTGGATGAGAATACTGTCTCTTAATTCATTTTCAAAGACTTGTGTATGTGTAGTATTAGGAAGAGTATTTTATACTCTGATAAGCGCTTTATAAATTAAACATTATTATTGTCAATATATTCTGTCCCTAAATATAAGAGAGGTTATGTATGTACATTGTACATATATTTTAAAAGGTTTTTCTCCTTTGGTTTATCTACATGTATTTTTTATATGAATTGAAAATTGTCTTTTTTTGGACCAACAAGTCTGTAATAAATCTTCGTTGTCTGAAAAAAAAATTTATTACTTAATTTCAAACTCAGTTTTGAGCCTTATAATAAACTATAAGCTGACTTTTTATTACTTATTATGGTGTACATACATCAAATAAACATTTTTTATTCTTGGTCTTTTTTTCGAAAAATGATATCTTCGCTGCCAAATAGCAAAAAAAAAAGAAAATTGACATTTTTTCCAAAAAATCATAATTTTACTTTTGTTACCCTAAAAAAATGATACATATTTAGAAACTACAGTTAATTTTACATATTTTATCATTTAAGACTTATTACGCTACCACAATTAGCAGCTGAGATATTTATGTTTGAAAATTGTTAGTTTTTTCATTTGGCCAAAATTTGGTCAAGCCATAAAATTTGACCAACTTGACCAATTTTCAAAAAAATTCAGATTTTTGTAATTTGGACCAAAACCAACCCTCACACCAAGTTTCATGAATTTTGAAGATGGTGGAGTGTACATTTGGCACTTTCATTTGTCTATTTGTCCTGGAATTACCCATATACCTATATGCTATAACAATGATGATGATTGGGGTTGTTTAACCTCCTTTGCAACATCTAAAGTCATATGATGGAGAGGACCTACAGCTTTACATGGGATCCAAACCACGGGTTGCTACATAATTTGGACATGGAGGACAGGAGTCTTCCATCCAACCACTACCCAGACCCAATGTCGCTTAACTTTGCTGATCAATGGGAAGTGGTGTTACAACGTCCCATTGATCAGCACAGTGCTATAACAAAGTCTTGTGTACTATGTAGCTACATGGTAGGCTTATAATATTTGGGATGCAAGCCCAAATCACACTTTTCACACTTGTATGAAGCTCTTCCAGAGCAATTAGCACAATGCAAAAAAGAGGATTCTGAGGAAATCAGCTAGTGATTTTTACAATCAAACCTTGCAGAATCACAAGAAGAAAAGGGCAAATGAGTTGGCTTGCCAGCATTTTTTCTTTCCTGACCAAAAACCACAAGACCTTCTGAATCTGGAGTGATAGACAGACTTAAAGAAACTATCAATTTTCAATTAGCTTGATTTCTGAAGCTGCTTATGAATCACACTCCCTCAGAGTCCTCAAATGTTCATAATAAGGCTGCATTGCCACATGAGGGGTCTGATCAATGAAATTTATTACTATAAGGCTGTCCCTGACCTCTGAAAGTTTCTTAGGCTTTTCTCTGGTCTCATCTTCCTCTTCATTCTCTGAGTCTTCTTCCAAAGAAGCAGTAGAAACAACAATGGCTATTTCTTTGGTGAGATTCTGATATCCAGGATCTCCTTCATCAGCATCCAGCCATTTCCCCAACCAACTGCTAAGTTATTTGGTAGTCTTTAGGGTCAAAACCTTTAAAATCTATAATGGCATCATAGTCAAACAAGAGCTGCTTCCAGCAGTTTGTAAGGGTTTGCACATTCATATCCTTCCAAGCCACTCACCCAGCTGAAGATAGCAGACTTGGCTGTCTGAGTCTGTTAGATGTGATATCCATTAGATCAAGGGTTCACTGTATTGTAATATATTAAATAGATGAAGTAAATTATATAACAATAATTTGAATTTATAATAAAGGTAAAATATACTTAATTTTCTTTAAATTACTTGAGTTAATTTTTATATGTTATGGGTTTGCCTTGAATAAATAGACTCTATAGCCCTACCTCATAAATGAGTAAATGGCTAGTCTTCTGGCACAGTATGACCAACTTCAACACAACCATCAGTCAAACTTACTGTCCCTCCTGGTTCATAATATGAATTCTCCAGCATTTCTCTCTCAGTATGCACTACATCCTCACTATCATGCTCACTTTGATGATAATCATCATTCAAATGAGTGAATGAATAATTTAATTGTGATAGAACAATATGAACAGGACCAATTATAATTACAGAATTAGAATTCAGACCCATTGCACAAGTGATTGAGGAGTCACTAATTGAAAATCAAGCAAGGTAAACTCTAAGTGTTTATCTCTGTCATATTGGGAATGATGAATATTGACTAGTGTTCCAAAACTGATATAAGGGAACTGAACTGAGTATCTCCTGAGTGCCACAAAATGTACTGATGGATCTAATGCCATAAATGGTATCTTGAACTATAATTAATATTATATACTGCTTTCATTAATTGATGGACAAATAAAATTAGAATGATCATTAAAATGTGTAAATGAATCTATTTGAGAAGGACTAGTTTTTGAAACTACCCCTCAGCAGAAGGTGAGGACTTATTACACAGGACACACTAAGCCCTCTGTTGATCCTACTCTTGGTAGAAGTCAGAGGAAAAAAGTCTCTGTAAAGTTAGTTAAATTATCCTAAGAAAGTGTATTCTTATGGTGATAATGAACTACCCAAGTTGAAACTCAGGGAATCATTTTCTTTCCTACCAGCTTTATTTTGGGATTCTTTTATTCACAAATCCAAGTGATGAGTTTGAGCATTTTTACTGTCTAAAGAATTAGAAATGTCTTGATCAAAGTCTATTTGATCTTCAGTATTTTCACCCAAGTTACAATAAAATTTCTGCTCAAAGAATGAATTCTTTAAAAGTTACTTTAGAACTTCAACCCATTTCTGCAAATGCTTATAATGAATACTAATCAGATGTTCATTTTTATCCACCCCACACATGAGAAGTGTACGGTACTCCATATATGGGTGGAGAAGACTCCTATATAGAGACAGCAACTGAGTTGGGGTGAATAAACTGCGGAGCCATTACAGCACACTTAACCCATTAATGCCCACTGTCCTCATATGAAGATAGTTAAAAAAACTTATTGTTGGTTTATAATGCTCAATATCAGTTTTGTTGTAATGTATGTCAATAAAAGAGGTATTTTTGCCTTAGGTTACCATTAAAAATCTTTAAAAAAATTTTAATGCCAGGATACTTAAAATGATTATGTACCATTCTATATATAAGTTTTGTTAAATAGCTACCATATTTCAATAATTTGGGCATTAATGGGCTAACCTCTTAGAAGCTGTTTTAGAAAGAAAGTATATGTGATCTTTCTAAAAAAGATCATAAAAAAAAGGAAATGACAAGAATGTTAAGAGAAGAGAGAGGATTGAGAACTGTGTATTGTTGAAGGTAAGAGGATACTCCTGTGGAAGACTGTGATGAGTAGACAGATGAAGGAACTGAGTTTTTGAGGTATTGAAAGCCATAAGGTTTTCTCTGACCCAATCAGAGATAGTAGAAAGATCAGAGGTCAGGTGCATCATAGCTGTCCCATGCAAAGCATGCAATGACTGTTGAGAGGGACACTTTGTGAATTGGGTAGAGAAGTGAAGAGTGGAATCATTGGCATAGGAGTGGATAAGACAGGAAGTGCAACTTAACAGATCTTTGATAAATAAAGAGAAAAGAGTGGGTTGTATCTTGTTTGTTCTTTGCAACATTCTTGCAAGCCATGAAATCCATAGAACAGGACAATTTTGTAGCAGAGCAACTGCACCTGGTGGTAGTGCATGGACATGTAGAACAACAGCCGCATCGTATCATCTTTAGAACTTCCACAGGAGCTGATGATACATCTGGTGATAATGGTACAGGAAATAACACACCAGATGCTGTGTCTTGAGACCATCCATAATGAATGGGTTCCAATGAGGGTGGGTCTGGAAGTAACGCAGATCTCCAGATGGCTGTCTGGTAATGAGCATGATAGACCTTGCATAGTTATAATGTCCAGCAGCAAAGAAGTACGGCATCATCAGTTCAACAGCTAGCAGGTGTAGAGGCCAGTCACCTTCCCTCTCTGTCCTTGTAAACATCATCATGATGAAGACTGGCTTGATAAGGTTTTGGACCCAGAGCTTGATTGTTCAGTTCATCTGAGATTGAGATTCAAGTATTGCCATGAGATCATCAAAGCTTAGAGCACCATACTTCCTTAGTAACTCCTCTACCACCATCCTCAAGGCCCAAATGTTCTGTGGAAAATTCTTACCAGAGAGGAGCTTTGGAACCCCAGCAAAAGCTGACTGCAGGATATTTTCCAGTCCTGTGTCTGCCATCAGTACTCCAATTGCACCAGCAAAGTTCATCAAGGTGTGCATCCCTCCCAAATGTGGAATGAAATTGGTGAAGAGATCTGGATACAGGGTTGGCAAAAACCTAGCAAAAACCCAACTGGTTTTTTGCTGGGTAGTTGGGTTTTTGTCAACCCTGTCTGGATAAGCCCATTTCATGTTGATGACCACTTTGTTGAGTTGCTGATTAATCGTGAATATGGTGTATTCCTGTCCCATTGCAGTTGTATGTCATTGATCTTCCATCATGGCAGTGAGCATGGTGTCAGGTTCTGCAGGAGGCATGTCTAGAAGTGGTAAATACACAGCTTTAGTTGCAGGGCAGATGGTGTGTCCTTGCTCACAAGATAATCTGGTTTTGAATCCATTGTACTCTGGGGTGTCATTGTCTGATAGGATCAATTGGAGGAAACTCATATCAAGTTCATGGGCATGATTCACTGATATTTGTTGCATAGTGAGAACCTTCAGAGATAGAGGAGATCTCAAGGCCTCAGAAGCTGGCATCACAGGTTTCTTGGGTCCATCATATCTATGGATCGGTATGTCATGTAATATATCATCAGACATCTCTTCCTTTTTGAGCCTTTGGATGAAACCATGATCCTTTGTATATTCATTCTGGTACTGTTGGGCTTGGGTGAGAAGAATTGCTAGTGCATGGTTGGTTTGCAAACCATTCTGTGAGGAAATGTTTGCATCAAAATTATCAGCAACTACTTGAACCATACCTCCACCAGGTGACAGGCCCATGTGTTCTTGGCTCTTGGAAGCTGCACTGGCTGCAGATGCGCAAAATCGGAGCACCTCATCATATGAAGAGGAAACACCAAAATCATATAATAGCTCAATGACCAACCTGTCTCTAACAGCTATGCCCAAAGCAGTTTGTAGCGCTATAGGACTTCTGTTAACAACACCAGTAGCCATGTTCCCAATCATTGCTGCCTCCAGAGAAGAGTTGAACTTGTCAGATACTAAAGACAGCAGATGTAGAAGAGTGGGACTGGTATCATTACTATCCTCAATGTCCAACCTTGTTTTGTTATGAGACTTGTCCTGCTTCAAGGATTTGGATTCATCTGCTATGCATTTAGTTACTTTACACAGGGCAGCTTCATCATTGTCATCAGACACCAATTTCAGGAGACTTGTTGATGCCTTGCTCCGGAAAACTAAAAGGCTTGCAACTCCTTGACCTGACAATATCAATAATCTCTCTCCAAAGTGGTCAGATAAGCATTTGATCAATTGTCTCTGGCTATATTGATCACCTCTGTAGCGATGGTATAATTCATGGACTTCAACAGAGTTCCAGTTTATGGATTCATCATCAGTGAGATAATTCACAACATATTGAAAGGGTTCATCTGTCTTTTCATTTGAAGTTTTTGATGTTGATGCCTGAATGTTTCTGTATCCTCTGAAGAGGGACATACAGTCCTCGCGATATTGTCCATCTGCTGCATGTAAATCACTCAAGGCCCACTCATCATTTCTCAGATGGCAAGCATCCAATATTACATCTTTGAAGCTTTTCTGGTTGGCACCTCGATCAGCAGTTCTACACTGAATAACCCTTTTCCAACATTTGGGATGACAGGGATCTGGAGCAGAACAACATTTTTCGCTACATATCAGGCAATTTTCTTTGAAGTTGAAAGGAGGTTCAGTGGAATGACGAGTCCTTTTAGTGGCAGGTTCCTCTGAAGTCTTTTTCTGTTAGACCAAGTAGTGATCTATATGTGTCTTTGATGTGTAAGTAGATGTACAATTTCTGTGGACATATAGGTTTGAAGAATGTTCTAATAAAGTCTCTAATTCCACATGCAATCCATCACCTCTACATTTACTAGCAGCTAAAATACTTGTAAGTCGTTCTTGGCTAATAGGCATCAAAGGGTTTTTATTTGTTTTACAGTTTATATAATTACAGAGATTCTATCATTGTTAACCATTACCTGTAAAGAGAAAAGAAATACACATATAGTATCATGCTTGAATAGTATTGAGGGGGATTCACATGCTTTATAGCTGCAAAGATTGTTTCTAAAATAGTAGCTTATATACAGACATTCAAGTAGTATTAGCAAATAAGTGAGAAATGGTTAATTTTACTGCTTCACACTGGATAGATCATAATTATATAGCTACCAACTAATTATTTAATCTTGAAAATATGCAGTTTAACACCAAAAGCAAGTCTCTACAACTATTTTTAGAGAAAATATCGCAATAATTTAGTTTTGGTGTCAGCCATTTTGGATTTTTCCCCATGAAATTTCAACCCAATGTCTAAAAAGTGATATCTATTGATTTCATGACCTAACAAGATATAATATGCATGGTATCTACTGATTTATTCCCACTTTTTATTTTAAGTTAAGTTACTTTTTAGCCATGTTTAGAGAAAAAATGCCTTTTTGGTGGTGGCCATTTTGAATTTTTGCTCATAAAAAATTTCCCCTGGGGTTAGGAAGTGGCATCAATTGGTTTCATGATGTGGAGAGCCTACCCTACCAGAATCAACAATAAAACATTGGTTGTACTCTAAAACACACTTCAGGTATATATCACCACTTTGCTGCAGGACTATGAGTACCATGCAAAGTCTCAGAAAGTGAAAGAACATTTTAAAACTTTCGGAAAAGAAAATTAAGGAAATCAAAATAAAGTTGAAGAATGTATAATGTTTCTTGTTTTATGTTTTATTTTATATTTCTGTGATACTTTTCATTTGCATGACTCATGATATTTTTTAGTCATACTGATGTTCATTATTTCTAATAAGTTGTGATTTATTTTAGTTAAGTAACAATTGCTTTATTAACAGGCATGGGGTCAAATACATTTAAAAGTATTTAAATACAAATACTTACAATTTTGTGAAATACAAATACCTTTACAAATATAAATACCAGTCACTGTTCAAGTAAGAACTGACTAAATTTCACAAATTTCTGGTACAGCAGAATTGAAGGCTTGTACCAAACTTGGTACACTAAAAATTAAAGATGATCATGCCATCAAAAAATTTCAAGTCCAATAATGTATTTGGAAAAAAACAATATAAACCTCCTTTTTCAGAGTACAATGAATTAAGTTTTTAAGATTTTTGTGAACTGGCTGAAGGTTGAATTAAATTATCTCATAGGTTTTACATTACATTGCCATTTGTAAACTTTTGTAAAGTAAGGTTTATTAAATATTTCATTACTTTTCTAGTTTTTTGCGAGGTAATACTTTGGGTACCTCAGAATATTAAAAAATTATATAAAAACTCAAAGCATTTTTATTGTCACAAAATAGTTATATTGGTTTTGATTAGATTAGGTTAAAGCTTGGTTAGGTTAGATTAGTGAGTACCAACCACATTATGTAATGACTTAAAAAAAAAAAAAAACCTTGAGCCCTCAGTTGGATCTGAAACACTTACCATGCCCTTTTCGGTTCGATGGCACTAAGGTTAGGTTAAATTAAATTAGGTTTCATTAGTTCTTTAGATTAGCAATTTTAAAAGTTGATACAGACAGAGAGTTGGTATTTGACATATCCAGATACTGACATTGGCCCAGTAAATGTTTGGGGCTGTTTAATCCCCTTTTGTAATAGCAAAGGTTCTGTTCCAGGGTAACCAACAGTGCAACACACAATTATATACTGTATAATATATTGCCAAGGGTAAGGGTCTTGTAGGTAACCTACAAAGCTATAATACCTATCAGTATTTTTATTTTTAAATGTTCAACAATGAAAGCTAGGACAAAATGTTATAGGAATTTGTATAACTATTTGCCAAAGTATTTTTAAAGTATTTTTAAAGTATTTCAAAAGTATTTGGAAATTTTAAATACTTTTGAAAATATTTCAAATACAAATACTTCCCAAAGGTATTTAAAATACCTTCAAATACAAATACAAGTATTTGACCCCATCCCTGTTTATTAATGATTTTTAAGTAAAGATTAAGTTTCTTGCACAAAGAGGTGCTATTTTTTCAAGTTTAGTCACACTCATTGAATGCCTTTTATTGTTTTATTTGTACAATAAATGGCAATTTATGACGTGTATTTTTTTTTCAAGTATTTGTTTATAAGGTGTGGCTCTAAGGGGAGGATATGTAGGTAACACATTCTTTGCCAAAAATGAGTCATGGAATTTCTTGAGCTGGTCATGGAAAAGTCTGGGAACTTTTTTCTTCAATGTGTGTAGGCCCTATGGACCCTAGTATATTATGTAGATTAGGTAATTTAGATCATACCAAGAACACGGGTTAGTTTTACATGCAGATGAGAGAAAGCAGCAAGATCTGAACTTTCACAAGCAAACAAAAACATGTCCTTCCTCAGCAAAAGTCATAACAATTAACTAATGATTGTGGTGGTGATTATATATTCATTGTAGGCCCTTTAAGATGGGTAATATAGGTGCTTATTTACTGTATTAAATGAAATGCATAGATACACAATAAAGGGTAGTGCACCTAATACTGTTCCCTGTGGCACACATCTCATTTTACTTTGTGCCACCCTGATTCATGACCACTTAAAATTGCTCTGTTATTGAACTTGATACTCCATAAATTCGTATTAAAACCATACAGAAACCTCTTAAGTGGAACCTTGTCAAATGCCTTACACTGCATTAAAAGCAAGAGTTCAAAGCTCTCTTCTGTGAAAAGCATAGATCTTTTTAGCTAGCTCAATAATTTAATGTTGTCCATCTTTGGCACAATTCTTGGGAAAAACCTCAATTTTTAAGTTGATGTTCATAAGATTTACTAAAGATTTTTTTATTGTAGATTTTTCTCTTTGACCACTGCAAGAAAATGGAAACAACAGTAGCAACAACAACAGTGACTCCTGCAACTGGAACGGATGTTTCTTTAACCAATAAAGCAGATTGTTACTTTTATTATTATTCATCTTGTAATAAGGTAAATAGCAGCCTATCTTAAACCAATCCTGTTTTGTATACTTGTAATATAGTGACCTAAGGGTACATTTGGTTCAAAATGTTTTATGAAAGTTTTGTGCTGGTATTCATCAGTAAGAAACACAGAGTTCATGATAGAACTTTTGTAACTGACTGTATTAGATATTAATATTAAGTTACAATAAGCGAGCATAGAAGTTTTAATTAAAAACTATTAGTCATTCAGTAAGAGTAGCTTAATTTAAATTGACTAGCTATGACATTAATATTTGTTGAGCTGTTCATTCCTTCATGAAGTGGCTGTAATTTTTTTCTTGCTTTCAAGTAGTTTTTTTTTCATATTTTTTCAATTATTGACCCTGATAGTCACAAGAAAATTGCTTGGTACAGCAGAATTGAAGGCTTGTACCAAACTTGGTACACTAAAAATTAAAGATGATCATGCCACCAAAAAATTTCAAGTCCAATAATGTATTTGGAAAAAAACAATATAAACCTCCTTTTTCAGAGTACAATGAATTAAGTTTTTAAGATATTTGTGAACTGGCTGAAGGTTGAATTAAATTATCTCATAGGTTTTACATTACATTGCCATTTGTAAACTTTTGTAAAGTAAGGTTTATTAAATATTTCATTACTTTCTAGTTTTTTGTGAGGTATATAATACTTTGGGTACCTCAGATTATTAAAAAATTATATAAAAACTCAAAGCATTTTTATTGTCAGAAAATAGTTATATTGGTTTTGATTAGATTAGGTTAAAGCTTGGTTAGGTTAGATTAGTGAGTACCAACCACATTATGTAATGACTTAAAAAAAAAAACCTCAAGCCCTCAGTTGCATCTGAAACACTTACCATGCCCTTTTTGGTTCAATGGCACTAAGGTTAGGTTAAATTAAATTAAATTAGGTTTCATTAGTTCTTTAGATTAGCAATTTTAAAAGGTAGTACAGACAGAGAGTTGGTATTTGACATATCCAGATACTGACATTGGCCCAGTAAATGTTTGGGGCTGTTTAATCTCCTTTTGTAATAGCAAAGGTCTGTGACAGAGGGGACCTACAGTTTTATGTGCACTCTAAACCATGGGTTGATACAGCATCTGAATGTAGAGGATGGGCACCCATCTAACTAGTGAACAGACTTGGTGACACCTAACCTCTCACAGAAGCAGTGTTGCATTGCAATGAATCCATGATGAAGTCCACTGAATGTTTGCTTTCTGGCTACTTTATACTTTTTGCATAGCTTTATAGGTTTATCAGTTGCATATCTAGTACTAGAACTTTCTTTAGATTTTAGTATTTAGGTCTGCCATTTTAAAACTGGATATAGTAGGGGCTTGAACTCTATAAAAAGGTCTGATAACAAAATTTCACATTTTCATTACTGTAATTTTATTGTTGCTGAATTATATCACATTTGCTACACTGATGCTCCATAGTTTAGTTGTAACTTAACAAAGGACCAATAAATAGACTACATAGGCTGTGTTCTAGATATTGTAATTGACTTTGTTTAAAATAAATTAAATATTCCAGGGAAATGCTTGTCCTTATCGCCATGAACCAGCAGCATTAATGAATGAGACAATGTGCGTTTATTGGCTTAAGGGAAATTGCAGTAAGCCACATTGCATCTACAGGCATATGGAAATAACGGTAATTATTATAATTTCCCTAACACTTCTAAAATATATAGTTTAATAATGGAGCATAGCTACTTACAATGTTTTCATTTTCTTATTATTAGAGTAGGTATTAAGACTTAAATCTAGCTTCCATCTTCAGATGTGGAATGTAGTTTCCCAAATACAGTATTAAAATTACATTATTGTTTGGTCTGGTTTGGTCAATTTAAAGAAAAAGTTTAATTTCTGTACGTAAAAGAATTATCAAATATTTTGTTTTTAGTATTCTCTACACAAAAAGGGCCATTATAAATATGAAATTCAATGGAATACAAATTACCAGGTGTTGAAACATTGTTTTCCCGAATATTTTTTGTAGCTTTGTTTAAAACAGGTATGAAAATCTTTTTAATTTTGTGTATATTCACCTCAGAAAAAGAGAGACAAAATTCCATGTTTCTTTGAGAGTCAGCCCGGAGGTTGTAAGAAGCTCCATTGCCCATTTCTTCACAACAATGTCCTTGATCGACCAAGAGAAGAAGATGTTCCAAACAATCCTGATTGTAAGTCCTTCAGCATGGCTAGTTAATCCTCCATTGAGATAGTTCAAAATTAATACTCTAGCTACGTTTTTAGTATAAAAAAGCATACTTAAAAATTCAGTTTTATAATTAGTAGTTAGGTTAGTGGGTTTTTACTTACTTATGGGGATCTTTAAGAACACCTTAATTTCACACATTTAAGAACTTAGGCAGGAGCTGGTCTCAAACTGTATATTGTATTGATTGATCTTTATGATCAATAAAATTTACTTTCAATCATCGGCTAAATAAGTTAAATTAAATTTAATTAGTAACATTATCAATCTGGTATTTGCCTCTGTATCTTAAATTCTTGGGTATTGTGTGTATACTATAGTATTTAGTTGAAATTTAACCCTTAAATGCTTTACAAGGGTCTTGGGTCTCGGGGTCTCGTGAACCAGTTAGATGTGTAAGGGTTAAATTAGAACAAATTTGAAAGGCTAATTGATCAGTGCTGAGACATTTTGAAAGCTGAAACTTTTGACTGATTGGACACATTCTCAAGACATGCTAAAATACAACTATATCTCAAATGTGGACATTTTTTATGAAAGTTTTTCAACCTGCACTAACAGGACATAAACTAATCTATCTAACCCAACATACCCTAATGTAACTGGACTTCCTGATTGATCAGTCTTAAAAGGCTAATACTGATTACTTGACAAAGTGACTAATTAGGTTGATAGCCGATTGTCTTCTAGCTAATCACCACCTCCCTACCCCTTAACCAGTTCAATACCAAGTTATTTCACACTTATGCGTAGTACCACGTGAATGCTACGCAAAATAACTCATTAGTGGGCATGAACCTGGCTAACTAAATCTATAGTACCAGGCAGAAGTCTTAATTTTTACCCATTAGATTGCTCTACAGTAAAGGCCGAAAGTAGTTGGAAAAATGATAAGAATTCATTCCTTACAGCTTTATTTCGAGCATTGTATTGCAAACTAATATAAAAACATGATTATTACAATAATTATGAATAACTGTCCAAATTGCAATACTCCCTTTGATCACAATGGCTTGACACATTGCAGGCTTTAATTGAACATTATTCTGTAGGATCTCTGGGAATTGCATGCTCTCTTACTTGAGCATTGTTTCAGGAGTGGTTTAGGATCATTGGCTTCTTAGAGAGAGTATCTCTTAGCTGCTTCCATAAATTCCCAGTGAAATTCATACTACGACTATGTAGTGAAAAGAATCTGCCCTTCAAATAACTTTTGTGTAGCATTGCAGTGTGTTTTGGCACATTATCTTCTTGTAATAGAAGTCCGTTTCCTATAAAATGACCTGCACTGGACAGTGATCAATGCACCAAAACACTGTGATGGTAGTGGTGGTGGTCCTTGTTTAATTAAGTTTTTACCAGAATCTATCTCAGTCTTGCTAATATATTTGGATACATATTTCTCATTGCTGCTAAATGTCTGAAATTTCAAAATTTCAAATTGGATTTTGCCTCTTCATAGTACATTGTTCTTCATGAAGCATCTTTCCCTTATTAATTTCACTCAATGAATCTTTCACTGTACCTTTTCTTGGAACCCATGTTTATATAGTCTTCTGACACTAAAATTGCTAACAAAAATTCTATAGTCCTAATGCACAGAATTTTTTCCATTTCTGGTGCTATTTTGAAGTATTTCACAAAAGCCAGTTTTTAAATAATACAGTCCTGCTTTTCAGTCATGATTCTAAGACACAACTTGTCTAGTACCAGACGTCAGAATACCATTGTAACTAAACTGTTGCAGGGTTCTTTAAGCTGTACCCATGTGCAGTGTTGGGAATAGCGCCGCTACCATTTTAGTAGCGATAGCGCCGCTACTATTTAAATAAAGTAGCGAAAACGGTAGCGCCGCTACTTTTTAAGGTAATTCCATGGCGCTATTCGCTACTTTTATGAAAATTTGAAATACTGTATTAGTTTCTATCCTTACTGTCTGCCTCTGTTCACGGAAACATGTTGAAACAAGTCACCTTTTTTCGTTATTATTATTATATTTTTATCATTATTATTATTATTGTCATGTAATAATAATAATTGCACGATTTTTTCGCTCATATACCGATTTTCTATTGAATTATATTTTTTCCTAATTAACATACATTTTAGAAAGTAGCGGTAGCGGCAAGAGGTGGCAGCGCTACTCGCTACTTTATTTAAGAAAGAGCGGTAGCGGTAGCGCCGCTGCTTTTGAAGAGTAGCGCGCAGTGATTGTCTTAGTTTTCCTCTGGCTTCTCCCATCTTTATGGAAGGTGACGATTTGTGTTTCAGTTTCAATGTTAATTAAATGGGTTTTTTTTTTGTTCTGTAATGAATTACAAGCCTTAAAGACAAAGTAAATCATTGTACACTTAAATGACGCCATACACAGTATGTCTTATACAGATATTGCAAAAATAATAATGGAACATTATTTACGGAAAGTATTATGCATCATTATGAACTCTGTATGCATCAGTACTTGGCTAACTGTGCCATTATTTCCGAGCTGTTGGTTTATATACCAAAATTTGGGTGGCCTCACTTTTGACTGGTATTATATGTAGATATAATATCAGAATTATGTGGGAATATTTATAATTTATAAATTGGAATACTCTTGTTTCTACGTGTTAGCTACATGCTGCAGTTAGCTTAGTATAGAGTCCTGTTTGAAAAGTAAAAATAAATTTTCACAAATTTTTAATATTTTCTTTCAAGTGATACTACCTGTGAAGGACTCTGAAGCAGAATATGAAACTGAACAAAGTGAAGCCAAGAGATTACAAGAAAGTGTGGCAGCCCAGTTGAAGCTTCAGAGAAAGCTCTCTCAGACTCAGAACCCTAACTTCCTTCTGAAAGAGATGGAAAATAGCCCGGAATCACCAGCTCCTTGCATCACACGCAAATCGTTCATAGTTCCCTTACAGGATGGTAATAATATAATTTTGTGATCACTTTGAAACAATATATGGATTAGCAGTAGTTTTAATTTAATACGTATTATGTGCAGAGTAGAATTTCGTGTGCTCTTCCACATTTCTTTTAATGAAACTGGGGCGACACTCATTTTATTATGTCCACGACCAAATAAATTTGGAGGGGGCCATACTAGATTCCACTCGTCTGTTATTCCATCCGTCCGTCTGTCTGCATGTTCGTCACACCTTTCTCTCTTGGCTATAACTTTTGAACCACTCAACATGAATGACTGTAACTTCACACACACATGAATCAAAACAAGATGAAGTATCATAAACAAGCATCAGGTCCCTGGATTAAAAGTCAAGTTCATAGAGGTCAAAAGTTTAATGAGGTACACGCCGTAACTTTTGAACCAGTCAACATAAATTGATGAAACTTCATACACGATGTATCATCACGAGACAATTTGTCGCGAGCAAGAATCAGGTTCTTGCACCAAAGGTCAAGGTCACAAATATAGGAGGGGACATTGATGTCGGTCCAACATATTTCTTGTTGAAATTAAATGGCTTCTTTCAGCATACTACTTAACAAATGCGCCCTTAATTAAAAAAAAACAAAGCCTAGCACTTCTCATTCCTGCACAGGTGAATCTGACTCTGAGAGTGTGTGTGTAAGCCCCGCGAAGACGACGCAGACCAAGAGACGTTGCGTTGTTTCAGAGGCGGAGAGGGACTGGGAATTAGAGAGACTCCGAGAAATACAAGAGGAAGAAGGCAATCTCTTGGGGTACTCCTTTACTTCTGAGGAAGAGCAAAAGGACACAAGAGACCAGTACTCTAACCCATCCTCCCTCATTAGCCCTTCAAATTCTTATGAAGAAGTCGAGGTGGGTTTTTTAATCTTAGTACTGTACCTTGCGTTAATATTTTGTAAATGTATTAATGTCTGTTTTAAATATTAGAGGTGGTACCTTATACCAATCTGTATTATGATGAAGCAACAACTAGTTTTGGAGAAGTTTCTGAAAGTGTAAAATAATGCTTGTTTGTAGCTAAGCAATTCTTCAGATTTTTATTTTTATTATTATCATCATCATCATCATCGTCACCATCCCTCTCCTTATATCAGTCATTTGGTACATTAATTGGTATAAATAGAGCCCTTACTTACCGGAATAAAATTTATTACTTAGAATTACGTTCTTCAGTTTGATGATTGATCACAGTTCAGATGTAAATTTGTGCATAAAAATTAGGAATTCCTGAATATTTTGAAGTAAAGGAACTTTATCGGTACTACAGTTCATTCAGACATGTTTTCATCGTAAGCAGTTTCATGTGTTTGAAGCCGAACGAAGTGTGTTTTTGTTTTTTTAATTACTGCGAAATATACAAAAATGTTCCTTTTGATTTTCTATAGTCAACTGAACAGAGATGATTAGCACATCTACATTCAGACATAGTTCTACAGAGAACTATCACTTATTTATACTTTCAACAAAACCAACAACCAACAATGCGAGACAGCAGTACTGATTTACATTTTATATAAATCCATAAGCTTATAAAGACTGATATTTAGTTGGGCTATTTATATATTTATAACATCAGTACACTATACATCAGTCATGGATGTGATGTTAAAAAGAGGAAGAAAGACCCGAGGAACAACAGTGAGGAGAATTAGGTGGTACAAACAGAGAGAGGAGGGGAAGAAACGGGAATTTAGAGAGAGAGAGTTGAGTGAAATCCATGTTGATGAACAGAATGTACAGGATTGGTGGGTACATAATGCGAATGTCATGAGAACGGCAGGTAGAGACATATTGGGGGAAACATCAGGTAAAGTGTGGGAAGATAAGGAAGGATGGTGGTGGAGTGATGAGATCCAAAGAGCACTACGAAGTAAGAGAGAAACTAAGAAGTTATGGGAAGAATCGAGGAGTGAAGAGTGTAAGGTGGTATATAAAGAAGCAAAGAAACAGGCAAAGAGAGCAGTGGCGAGAGCAAAGGCGGAGGCATATCGACAGATGTATGAGGATTTAGAGGATCGTGAAGGACAAAGAAGATATACAGATTGGCTAAGAGCAGAAATAGAGCGACAAAAGACTTTACACAGGTAAAACAAATTAAGGGAAGGGAGGGGGGCGGTGCTGCAAAGAGATGAAGAGATAAAGGATAGATGGAAGGAATATTTTGAGGAATTATTAAATAAAGAAAACCCAAGATCTTTCTATGAGGATGGATTACCAAATGTAGCTATGACAGAACAAGTGGGGAGGATGGAAGTGAGTCGTGCTCTGAATAGGATGAAAAATAACAAAGCGACTGGCCCAGACGAGATACCAGCCGAGGCATGGAAGGCACTGGGAGATGAGGGGGTGGATCTGGTGTGGGATCTAATGCAGAAGTTGTTTGACCAGGAGGTGATTCCGGATGAGTGGCGGACCAGCATCATATTGCCTATATTCAAAGAGAAGGGAGATGTACAAGACTGCACGAATTATAGAGGGATCAAGCTAATATCACATACAATGAAGATATGGGAGAGAATAGTGGAGAGTAGGTTGAGAGACGAAGTGTCAGTGGAACAGTTTGGATTTATGCCGGGAAGGAGAGCGACAGATGCAGTTTTTGCATTGAAACAGTTGGCAGAGAGGTACAGAGAGGGGCAGAAGGCGTTGCACATGGTTTTTATTGACTTGGAGAAGGCATATGATAGGATACCACGGCAGGAAGTTTGGAGATGCTTAAGGGAAAAGATGGTACCGGAGAAGTATGTTAAACTGATCAAGGGTATGTACAGGGGAGTAACAACTAAGGTGAGGAGTAGCGTGGGTGTGTCAGAGAGCTTTGGGGTGGAAGTTGGTCCGCACCAAGGATCAGCTTTGAGCTCCTTCCTTTTCAATGTGGTATTCGATGTGTTGACGGACAGGATTAGAGGGGAGGCGCCGTGGTGCATGATGTATGCAGACGATGTTGTGTTGAGTGGGGAGACGAAAGAGGAGGTGGAGCAGCAGTTGGAAAGTAGGGGGATGAGAATTAGCCGAAAGAAGACCGAATATATGAGATGTGATGTGCAGCAGGACCGAGGAGGGGAAGTGACATTGAGTGGAGAGCGTGTTAAGACGGTGGAGTATTTTAAATACTTGGGGTCAACAGTGGATGCAGAGGGGGGGAGCAGAGAGAGAGAGAAACTGTAGAATACAGTCGGGGTGGAAGAACTGGAGAGACGTATCAGGGGTGCTCTGTGATAAGAGGGTCCAAGTGAAACTGAAGGGAAAGGTATTCAAAACAGTGGTGAGGCCGGCAATGTTGTATGGAATGGAGACTGTGCCAATGAAGAAGAGCAATGAAAGAAAAATCGATGTGGCTGAAATGAAGATGTTGAGATGGATGTGTGGAGTGACGAGGAGGGATAGGGTCAGAAATGAACATATAAGAGGAACAGTGAAGGTGGCGGAAGCATCTAAGAAGGTGCAGGAGGCCAGGCTGAGGTGGTATGGACACGTCAGGAGAAGAGAGGAGGAGTATGTGGGGCGCAGAGTGCTGGAGATGGAGTTGCCGGGACGGAGAAGAAGAGGAAGACCGAAGACGAGATGGAGGGACTGTGTGATGGCGGACATCAGGGAGAAGGACTTGGAGGAGGACGTGGTATACGACAGAGGAGAGTGGAGAAGATGAACCAGAAACAGTGACCCCATGTAAAGATGGGATAATAAGCTGCGGAAGAAGAAGAAGAAGTACACTTCATCTTTCGCAATTTATGACTTTTAAGATTTAGTCCTTGCAGTGATGGAAATCTGTTTTGGAGGTCAATGTTTTTAATTAAAGGGTTTTTGTTTTGCGTTTGCATGCAATTCCCCAAGTAACAGTCATTTAATTTTTCATATATTTAATTAGTTCGCCATTCCTTCTAAGTTAACTAGGTTGACAAAATAAATTATAATAATAATTAAGCCGCTCAGAGGAACAATGAAATTTCTTTATCAAGTTTCCAGTTTATGGAAGCATAAACTTAATATTTTAGTTATTTGCATTTGCAGATCAGTTCCGCATTATCATTTGCAGTATTATTTGTTTAAGCATTTATACGTAGATTTATTATATCGTACTTGTAAAAAATTGGCCTTACAAAAATCATAATATTAATATTTAAATTACAAATATGCCTAACTTATTCCACATTATAAAATCAGTAATTATATGTACGAGTATTTAACATAAAAACTACATCATTAAGTAAATAATGAATTTAAAATTAAAAACACTATTTTGTAAGCTTTTAAAGATTGGATAAATGTGTAAGAACTGTAGCCATTGCCGGAATTCCTAATCTTCCCAGTTCAGCTTGTCTGAATACTTTGAATCTTTGAAGTTAAAAGTAGAAATGAGGTCAGTAACTGTATCGTAATTTAATCGTATTTGCATTGAATAGCGATTTGAAAAAGTTGGGGGTAAACCAGCCGCAGAAGGCAAGATTTTGCAGTATAAACCAGAGAAGACTAACCCGTAAATTAGATGGAGTGATGTTGAAAACGAGAATGTTTGCAAACAGCTGTGGATTAGTATTTTCTTGTTAATCTTTGTATGGACGCGTATATTTTGCCGTACTAAGATCTTATAATAAGGGTGTCTCATTTATAAGCAAAGTAATGAGAGGAGACGGGCTCCAACGTAGATAGGACACTGTTAACGTATTCGGTTCTGGTGGCGTTCATTTCAGTATGGAGGATATATATATATATATATATATATCCCTTTGCTTTGTCCGGAGCTATAGGGCGCGTCCCTCTGTGGCGAATGTGGGAATACACCTTTCTTCGGTGTAAGGGTTTTCTCTGCCCTCGTGGACCATTGGGCCCGTTTGGGGACCCGGCTGATCTCCTGCTTCTTTTTCTTTCTTTCTCCTTTAACCCATTCTTTCTGGCTTCTCCCTGTTTTTTTTTTGGCGTTGTTCTTTGGACCTTGATTTTGACCCTTTCCTTGGCCCTTGGGTGTGGGAGGTGGTTGCCCTGCACCCTTGTCGCTTTCCAACCAAACCCAAACCCTGTCCCTGCCACTTTTCACCGCGCGTTGGATGAGAGTGGCCGCCTTTCAGGCACAGGGACTGGGTGCGGGTGTATCCCCCTGCGTGACATCCATCGGCGGTGGGACCAAGTGTGCCCACACTTCGCCTTTCCCTTGTTGGAGTCGGTGGTGGCTGGATGCGCGCGGGGGATGAAGTTCTTTTTTGTTTAGCTATGGACACTTCTCCCCCCCGGCTTACGACTACTGCTTCTCATTCCCGGACTACTCTTTCTCTCAACACTCGGGTGGTGGGCAACCAGGCCCTCGAGTCCTTTACCACTGGAAGACCGCAACCTAATGGGGTTGACCCCCCTGTGGAAGCGGAACGCTTGCACTCTCCTTTTCCGTTGCCGACCCCAGTCCGTCCCTCGATTACGCCCTTGGACCTACACTCTCTAGAGCAGGGGCCTCGCCCCAGCCCACTTCAGCCACCTTCGGGCAAGTCAAGTTCCACCGAGGACTTGCCCCCACAACCCGGCTTCTTGCTCTCCCCATATGCCCCCCTCACCCGCCGCCAGCCCACCTCCCCGCGGAGAGAGCCTCGCGGCGGACGGGGGAGCCGGCATTCACGGCCGTCCTACCGACCGTTGAATATTCCAGTACATTTCGACTCTACAGCCTCCCTCTCCCTTCCAAGTATCCACAAATTCCTGGTGATTCGGCCTACATCTGGGTCCCTCCCGAACAACTCTGAACGGACGTTCCAGGCGATCCGAACCCACAGCAACTCCAGCCGCTATGACGTACGCCCACAGAGGGATGGCTCCCTCCTCGTAAAATCACGCTCAGCCGCAGAGACGAAAGCCCTACTCTCCATCACTGAGGTCCTTGGATGCTCGGTGTCCGTTTCCCCACACCCTCGCCTGAACCAGAGTCAGGGCACTATTTACGCCACCCGCCTACTGTCGGTCGCAGAGAACGAGCTCCTGGAGGATCTCGCACCCCAAGGAGTTACTAAGATCTATCGTTTCACATCCCGACAGGGAGGCACCCCCTCCCCCACCCCACGTCTGCTCCTTACTTTTAACTCACTAATCCCCCCTGACCGTATTGTATGGGGTATGGGAGACCGCGCCTCATGCGAGTTTTCTATCCGCCCATACGTCCCAGACCCGACCCGTTGCTTCAAATGCAATAAATTCGGACACGTCAGCTCCGCTTGTCGACAGCCGCATCCATTATGTGTTCACTGTGGACGACTCGCCCACCCTGACAGGTGCCCCAACACACCCAAATGCTCGAACTGTGAAGGCGCACATCCCTCTTCATCCCGAGAATGCCTTTTCTTCAGGTTCGAGAAGGAGGTCCGATGCCTACAGGTGACGGACTTCCTTAGCCCCCGTGAGGCACGCGACAGGGTGCGGAGTCGGGAGGTGAGGCCGGGGGTGTCCTATGCCGCTGCTCTCGGCTCTATCATCTCGGCACGCCGCCCTGGCCTGCCGCCGAAACCCCCCCCAGCCACTGCTTCCTGTTCCCCACATAGCAAATCCTCGCAGGACCCGACGGTCCCCTGTCCCCCCACCGTTCCTCTTCTTCCCTCACCTCACCTGCCACGAATCCCCCAGGAGTCTGGGACCAGGGTTTCCAGGTCCCAGCCACCTCAAACCCTGCCTTCCCAGTACTCCCTGTACACGCCCGAACCTGCCGCCCGGAGCAAGCCGTCGAGGCGGAGACGCCGGAGCGTGTCACCAGACCCTCCGGCCTCCCAACGTCTCTCTCCCTCTTCCCCTAAGACCAAGAAGACGGCTCGGACCCTTACACCGCCCACCACGCCCACTATGTCCATCTCTCCCCATCGTAGAGTCCCACCGTTCTACCCCCACAGACTCTGACAATAGTGGCCGAAATCCACGACCCGCCCTGTACGACGAGACCCAGCCCAGTGGATCCAGTGGATGCGGCTCTGGCGCGGCTGCACGGTGTGACCGAGGGAAGCTCGGCTGCGCCCACGCCCATGAGTCTCCTGGATCTGCCCTTGCCTCTGGTGCCATTTTCTCCACCCCTCCACGAGACCACTCTGGTTCACCTCCTTCCACCCCCATCGTACCTACCCCCCCAACATCCCCGACCCCCCCCTTATCAGCTACCCTGAGTACGCCCTCCCTCCCACCCGCCCGGTCTTTTTGGTACCCCCTGTCACCACCTAGGGTCCGCCGTGAGACCCCGGACAGGCGGGGTAGCGCCCCTTTTAGGGTTAACCTGCCCCCCCCTGGCCCGACCATAGAAGCCCGACAAGGCACTTCCGACCCGCTCAGCCCACGATGTTCCTCTGCCTGCCGTGATCCACGCCTCCGGTCTCGCTCGGCCGACTCGACCCCGCAACCTCCGCAGGGTTCGACAGGCCGACCGATTCCTTCCCTGGTGAACGGTAGATAGCCAGCCATGCTCCCGACCCAGCCTTCAGTTTCGCGAACTCCAGATCCCCCTTCACACTCCAACTCCCTAGCGCCTATACCTTTACCCATCCCCCTTCATCAACTAATGGATCCCCCGAAAACCACGATAGTCCACTGGAACTGTCGAGGAATCTTGCAAACAATGAAGGCCTTAACTCCTTGATTGCCACTTCCCGTCCGGTGTGTGTCTGTCTCCAGGAGCTAATCCTGGGGACCAGGTCCATGCCCTGCCCCACTGGTTATTTCTGCGTCGCCACCCCGCCTCCTACCTGCACTCGAAGGGGAGCTGCCATCCTCGTCCACCACGCAGTCCCCTTCTACAATCTCTCCATCCGGTCCCCGCTACAGGTGACTGCCGTCCGGCTCTCCCTGGATAGACAGTACACCATTTGTTCAATCTACCTTCCCCCCCACGCTCAAGTCTCCCGCGACGACCTGGTGGAAGTCGTGGAACAACTCCCCAGGCCCTTCCTACTACTGGGCGATTTCAATAGTCGTCACCCCTTGTGGGGCGACACACACACCACCTATATGGCCCCAACCCTGATATCCGTCATGACCGAGCTCTCCTTCGAGTGCCTCAACGATGGCTCTCCAACATTCTACCATGCCACCACCTGCACTCCATCCTGTATAGACCTGTCCCTCGTATCAACTGATGCCCTCCTAGACTTCACGTGGCAAGTCCTCCAAGAGGACTATGGCAGTGACCATCTCCCCATTCTACTCACCCTCAATCGACCCGACCAGACCGTACGGGTACCGGTAAGGTGGGTTACCACCAACGCGAATTGGGCCCGCTTCCGCGACAACACATATACCACTTACAACTGCCCACTTCCCATCCATCGACGGGTGCGTCGCATACTTCGAGTCCGTCGTTCTAACGGCCGCAAGCACAAGCGTACCACAATCCTCCGCCTACCCCCGCGCCCGACGGGTTCCTTGGTGGACCCCGGAGTGCGCGGAGGCCGTGCGCGCCAAGAAGAAGGCAACTCGGCGCTTTTACCGGACGCGACTCCCCATCCATCGCACGGAAATGCAGCGGGTCAGGGCCATCGCCCGCCGCACAATGAAGACAGCGCGCCGAGCCTCTTGGCGTGCCTTTGTGTCCGGCATTACCGTCAACACACCTTCGGCTACCATCTGGAAGAAGGTGCGGGGCGTCGAGAGGCGACATGTCCCCTCCCGACCCCCGGTCCTCCGGACAAACAACGGACTCCTATGTGAGCCCAAGTCGGTGGCAGACCACCTTGCTTCTACCTTCGCCGCCGTTTCTTCCTCTGCAGCCAATCCCGTACCCGCCCCTGACGATAGCCCCTCCCCACCGTCCATAGACAGCACCTACAACCGATTGTTTACCATGCGTGAACTACAGACGGCACTGGCCTCTCGGCGATCCCCTTGCCCCGGCCCGGACGGTATTCCGTACGGCATGATCCAACACCTCCACTCTACCTTACAAATTTTCCTGCTAGACTTATACAATCGCATATGGATAGAGGGTGCCTTCCCCTTTAGGTGGAAGGAGGCCCACGTCATCCCTATCCCCAAGCCCGGCAAAGATCCCTGGACCCCACAAACTACAGACCAATCGCCCTGACATGTTGTGCCTGCAAGATCCTCGAAAAAATGGCCGCTACGCGATTATCGTTCGTCCTTGAACGTACCAATTCCTTCCCGTCTACCCAGTCCGGCTTTAGACAATTCCGCTCCACCACTGATCCCCTCCTGCTTCTCAGCCGAGACATACAGGATGCCTTCGACAATAGACAGTTCGTACTGTCAGTTTTCTTCGACATCCAGAAGGCCTATGACACCACCCGTCGAGCAATGATCCTCGGTCAGCTCCGACATCTGGGCCTTGTCGGAGCCATGCCTACCTTCATCAGGGGCTTCCTTACTTCTCGGACCTTTAAAGTCCGGGTGGGCTCAGTCCTCTCTGACACCTTTGTGCAGGAGGACGGGGTCCCACAGGGAAGCATCCTCAGTGTTCTCTGCTTCTCTGTCGTGATGAACACGGTCTCACAATGCCTTCCACCTACAATCCGCTCTTCCATCTACGCGGATGACCTTGCAATCTACTTCGCAGGGCGAGAACCGTCTGTCGTTCAGCGGCAAATGCAGCTCGCCATCTACCGGGTGGAGAGGTGGGCGACGTCGGTGGGTTTCCGCCTCTCCATCCCTAAGTCCAAGTGTATGGTCTTCAGTAGAAGAAGACCCACAACCCTTCCTCTACCCTCTGTTACATTATGGCAGTCCTCTTGAGGTGGTACCCTCCACGCGTTTTCTGGGCATGACCCTAGACCGACGGCTCAATTGGGTTCCCCATCTCAAGCACTAAAGCAATCCCTTCGACGCCCCCTCGCTCTCCTGGATCACCTCTCTCACACCACATGGGGTGCAGATCGACGCTCTCTTCTTCGCCTTTATACTTCCATAGTACAGTCGAAGCTGGACTATGGTAGCGCAGTTTATGGTTCAGCCTCCAACGCCCGCCTCCGTATCCTGGACCCGGTACTTAATAGAGGCCTCCGCCTCGCCACCGGTGCTTTCCGCTCCTCCCCAGCCTCCAGCCCTATGTGGAATGTGATCATCTCCCTCTCGCCCTCCGACGGGGTCTACTCCTCATGCGGACATACCTCCGTGCACAGAGGCTACCTTCTTCGCTTCTGGGCACGGCGGTTTTAGAACTACCACCTCAGGGACGGAGCTGGCACTTCACTGAAGCGGTCCGCTCTTTCCTTGATCTTTTCAACATGCCCGCCCCCTCAGTTATCCCCATTTCATTCAGCATCTACCCCCCTGGATCCTAACCCCTATCAAGTTCTGCAAAGATCTGTGTTCCCTACCGAAGACTACCACGAGCGCCATGATATACAGGTCACTTTTCCGCGAACACGCAACCCAACACCCGGACGCAATCGCCATTTACACGGATGGTTCCCGCTCGGAAGCTGGTGTGGCCTCCTCAGCGGTGATTCTGTCCCAGCCGCTCTCCCGGAGCGTCGGCCTGCCCCGCGAGGCCTCCGTTTTTTCGGCGGAACTTTTCGCCATAACGGAGGCCCTCGATATTGTGCGCACCCACTCTGCCAGCTCTTTTGTCATTTATTCGGATTCCCAAAGTGCACTTCTCTCCCTAGAAAGATTTAACTCCCCTCACCCGCTCGTCTGTACCATCCAGCAGACCTTCCACTCTTTAACGATCTTCCAACATAAGACAATCGCATTCTGTTGGGTCCCGGCTCATGTCGGCATCCAGGGTAACGAGGCGGCGGACCGCACAGCAAAGACGGCCTGCTTGCTGCCGGCCTCCTCCCGACCCCTCCCCTTCTCCGACTTCTTCCCGGCTTTCCGCTCCCACTTCCGCTCCATATGGCAGCGGGAATGGGACCAGGCCACACAAAATAAACTCCACACGATCAAACCGCACATAGGACACTGGGCTTCTTCATTCCACCGGTCCCGCCATAAAGAAGTAATCCTAGCCCGTCTCCGCATAGGTCACACCCGCATCACCCACGGACACCTTATGGCGAAATCGCCAGCCCCGCTTTGCTCTACCTGCCATACCCCTATCACTGTCTTACACCTTCTGGTGGAATGCTCAAAGTTGGCCGCTCTCCGTCGCAGGTGTTTCCCTCTCTCGGCCGAAAACCCCATACCCAACTGCCTACGATCTATACTCGCCGACGGCCCCCACTTTTCAGCAGAAGCCGTTCTCCTCTTCCTTACTCACTCCCATCTGCTCCATCGTATCTGAAACCGTACCCCTCCTACCCATTATCCATCGACTGACCCTTACTCATTCCCCTAGTCTACCGCCCCTAGCACAGTGACATCACCCACTCACTGCCTCGCCGAGATATGTACCGTCTCTTTAGGTACGAATCGGCGGTAAATCTGGAAAAGAAAAAAAAAAAAAAATATATATATAATATATATATATATATATATATATATATGAATAGAAACGACATGAGTGATTGAGTGAGGTCCGTAGCATAATGGTAGAGCGTCCAACCGGCAATTGGAAGGCCCTGGGTTCGTTTCCCGGGCGGTTCGCCTCATTTTTCATTATTCGTTATCTCTCCTCCTCGTGTGCAGAAACGTTCCTTAACACTTATGTCGTTTCTATTCATTTATATACTGCGCGGTCATTGCAGTTATATATATATATATATATATATATATATATATATATATATATATATATATATATATATATATGTATATATTAGGCCGGGTCGAAAAGGGGTCAAGGTAAAGGTTTTGCTTAGGTACATATTGTGAGGTTGATCATTTTGTAATAGTAGTATCCACACCAAAAATCAAGGCTGTGGGCTCTTCGCTACCCCCCCCCCCCCCCCCCCCCCCCCCCCTACCGATACTCACTTTTTTCCATATGAATTTGTATGGGAAATAGGCCAAAAATCGAAAAACCTAAAAATCGACCCTAAATATTAATTTTTTTGCTTTCGGATGGCCAAAATCGAGTTCCCCGGCACGAATTACATCAGAATAGACCATTCACCAACTTTTTTGGCGATCGGGGGGTAGGGGGTAGGGTCTTAAATCCGGTGCTGACTCATAGCACCGGATATAAGACCTAATGTTACATTATTTTTGTTTTTTCTCTCCAGATTCCTATTTAGGTACCTAGAATGTTAAAAGTTTGTATTAAAATGTTATTTAATTTTAAAATATCAGTAATAAATAAAATATAGTTAAAATCTTATTAAATTAAATTATGGCTATTAAAAAAAGAAGCCACAATGCAGCCTTCGGATATCCAGCAAAATTTTCATCTGCCATGACGCCATCAAAAGCTGATGTTGTAAGGCACTTCCATTTTATTGTTAGAGAGGAAGAATCTAAAGCACAGGGTAAATAAGTAAAAATGATTGGTATAACGTAGTTGTTCAAGATATAAAAGAAATTTGGCAAAAATTTTCTTTCCCAACAATTGATACAAAGGGAATTTATGTTAGAGTTACTAGACTTATAGAAGATGCTGATAAGTTAACTAAATGCCCTATGATAAAAAGAAATTAAATATATTATGAAAAATTAAAGAAATATGATGAGATGTTTGACATATCTCCATGCCACTGTTATGATAAAGGCATAAGGGATAGAAAACTTTGTAGGTGTGAACATAAAATACCTATCATAGAATGGGAAGTTTTTATTGGTCAAAAAGAAAGAAAAAAAAACAGTTAGGAAAAATTGATAAAAAAACTACTACAAGTAATTTGAGAAAGTTGGGCAAAATCCAAAAAGCACAGGAAAGGGAAAAGAAATCAAAAGAAAAATTAAGAGAAGCAAGGGAATTTGCATCATCAGAAGTGATAGAAGATGAAAATGAAGATGTCGATTTTCAAGACAGAGAGGACTTAGATTATGAAGAAGACTTAGAATTAATAGAAAATTTTCAAAATAGATATACCTATGAAAATTTAGCCAAAACTTCAGAATGAGCAATTGCTTCAGTTAGAAGTAAACCTCTAGAAATACTAGATTTTCCATGTCACAGCCAAAGCGTTGAACGGGGTGTGAACTTAGTAACTAAATCTAGCCAGGAAAGAATTGGTTATATTAATCGGCATAAATTTATTTTAAATACTTTAGAGTCTAGAAAAGAACTGCCTACATTTGAGTGGAAAGGTCAATGGAAGGAATAAAAAACAAACATTAGTTTTAGGTCAAAAATTTTATTGAATCTCTCAATTTCTAAATTTCTACCAATAATAGCTAAAAATTTATGTATTATTTTTTTTCAGGCATTTTTGTATTTTAAAATTTTTTTTCATTAAAAAATAAATATAACTGTTTTGTAAGCGAACTTTGGTAGTAATAAAAAATTTTCGAAGTAAATCACAAATTATCTCGAATTCTATGAATTTTCTGAAAAAACTGAAACCGGTAGGGTGGGTAGGGGTCCTCAGAATTCAAAAATATTTTATCAGGGTGTTACTATGATTGATTGAACCACCTCACACTATGTACCTAAGAAATCAAAAATTTCGACCCGGCCTAATATATATATATATATATATATAATATATATATATATATATATATTAGGGTGGTCCAAAAAGTTAAAGCATCGACTAAGTTCTCTCCACAAGGTTGGTTTTATGCCTCTTGGTGTGGACAGTATTTGTGCAAAGTTTCACGTTATTCGGTTAATATTTAGGGGTCGCCCCACTTGCCCCCTTTTTGAAAATTTGGGAAAATATATAGACAACTGAATAACTACATTTTTTTTTGGTTCTCAAAGAATATGAAAGAAAACAGTAAGACAATAGGACATGATAATGGGTGTATCTTTCATTATTTCTTCTGCATCAGAGTCGCCTTGGATGGTATTGGTATCTGTTTTCGGTGGGCGGCTACGAGTTGTAGGAGGTACTGCTTCTGGTCCTCGTTTCGTGTCAAAGTGTCATTGTAGCGTTGTGCGAGAGCAATACCTCGCTCGGCAGCATCATTGACGACTTTCATCTTTAAGGCGCGATCTCTAAGTTCCCTGTAGTTCTTGTCATTTGGCCATTCCCGTGGATCTTTTTGAAGTAACTGGCGCGCTTCCTCCTTACCTCCAACTTTCAAGGCATCAAAGAGGGTCAATGTCCTTTTCGTGACGATGGATGCCACATCATTTTCAACACCAGCTTCCGCCATGTCGATTCGTCGGGGGCAGCCATTCTTTTGGGGATGTTGGAGGTGTTGAACCATTCTCCTTTTGGTATCAGGATCGATCCTATTATCGAAGAAGGCCAGTCCAATCAGATGCTCCGACAAGTACCACAGGTGGCGTCTTAGAGCTGTCTTCGCCGCTTGTGCAGCTCCTCCGTGTGGATATTTTTCCAGAAGATGCAGCATTTTGAGATCATTGAGAGGAGCTTGTGTCCCCATTGGCGCTTCATGCCAGTACTTGACGTAAATCAGACTGACAAATAAAGCCAGCTGAGTCACGTTTCGTTCTTCGCGTGCTGTGAGCTTGAATTGATAGTGAAAGAGGTAGATTTTGAGCGCATAAATCGCCTTCGCCATCCATCTCGCGTGGTGCATGGGACCCGGAGCTCGGATAAAGAGTTGACCACCAGTCTTTCCCCCCAGGAAGAGCAAAGATAGTTCAAGGAACTCCTTGTAGTCGTCACGAGGTTGACTTGCCTGAAGAGCGTTAGGTAAGTAAGTGAGCATCTCTTTTCTCATCTCTTGGAGTTGAGGGTTCTCGAACAAGCTGTCCGATGCTGAGACAAATGCTTCGTGGGAGAGAGATGGCCATTCCTTTTGAAATCGCTTAAAAAGGCCTGTTTCAGGACTTCCTGTTGAGCCAAATATTGAGGCAAAGACATCAGCAAGTACGACTTCAAGTATATGATGTCGACAACCGATCCAAACTAGCTCGTGACCCAATGCTTCTTCAATCCTGACACAGGCTCCGCGATGTAAACCCGTGTTTGACGCAGTGGTATCGAAGACGAGACCTCTCACATGCTGTTCCACGTTCCATAATTTCATAGTTTGAAGGCATGCCTGGGCCTGTGCTTCTCCAGTTCCTTGTTTCATCTTTGGGACACCAAGCAGCTTCTCCTGTCCATTGAATGTTATAATGATTGCTATCCGATGCACATTCGTCTTCTTCCCTTCAATGCCGGGGAGAAGCTTTCCGTCCCAATGGAGAAGGACAGGGTCTTCTAGAGAGAATGATTCTAGGTCTTCTCGAGCTGCCTGTTCTCGCCCACTTTCTCTGTAGCGATTAATAGAGCTCCGAGAGCACGTCATCCCAGACAGATCATGCCCCGCGGCCTGTAATACAGCTCCAGTTACGAAAACAGCATTCCGGTCAGAAAGATTGGTGCGATCCATTGCTCCAATGACTTCTGGAGATTGGAAAATGTTCGTAACCTTGTTCTTGGGACGCTTTGGTGCCGGAGCTTCAGACGAAGAAGGAATCGGAACCGATGGTCTATAGTCGTCGTCGTCTTGCGAAAAAAGGGAAGAAGAAGAAGAGGAAAGATCAATTGATGACACTCCTGCTTCTTCCAAATCTTTCTGTGTTGCTTCATGCCTTGCCTTCCTCTTGGCTTCCTTCTCCATTCTGGATCACTTTCTGTCCTCTTGTGTAGTCGTTTCCTTATCAATGCCAGCCATGCTGCAAGAATTGACGTCCCTTGCAGCCATGGAGCAGGACAGAAATGTTCGGTCCTCAACGTTGACGATTGTGCTCATGGCACACTGGTTGCGATGTCAAACAGTTCCTGGATGTCCGCTTGAAAGTTCTTCATTCATTCTATCGCTGGCACGTTGCCTGGTCCTGTGTTCTGAGTGTTTTGTAGCGGTCTAAAAGCTTTGAAAAGCTTACGGACACAGGAGTCGATCCGTTGAGTTGGGATCCGCGCTCGGGTCCAGACTTCAATCACCCTCTGGCATGCCTGGTTCAGACTGTCGGAGGTGGTTTGCTTTTGATTGATGTGGTGGTATTGCCCAAGAGGAGGGCGTCAAGGCATGTAGGGAGCCTTGACGTGGATAAAGTTCCAGTTGCCATCCCTAGAAGCCAAAACTTTGGAATTGATCGAGTTGAGCCATCGGACCCTACGGAAAAAAAGTACATTATATAAATATATATTCAGAGTGGGGCGACCTCTAAATATCACCAATCACGCTGCAACTTTGCACAGACCATGTGGACACTAAATGGACAAAAACACACACTTGTGGAGACTATCTAAGACAATTTTGAAATTTCCCCCTATGGATTTGACCACCCTAATTATATATATATATTATAATATTATATATATATATATATATATATATATATATATATATATTAATATATATATATATATATGAAAAATATTTCACGAAAGTGACACGTGAAAAGTATTTATATATATATATACTGTATATGAAAATTATTTCACGAAAGTAACACGTGAAAAAATTTATGATGAATAAAACCACGAAGGTGTTTCCTTTCCTTCGTGGTCTTATTCATCATATATATGTGTGTGTGTGTGTGTATGTATGTATGTAGTATGTATGTATGTATGTATGTATGTACAGGGTGGCGCAAAAGTCGCGTATCATAGGAATTTTCAGTGTTGATTATAATATATATTTTTTTCTTTTAGGTAAGGGGATGGCTGCGAAATTAACAATAGAGAGAGAGGGTGAGCTTGGTTTTAATGTATGGAATACCAGGTACAACAAATCGATGAATTCTGTACCGATTCATCGATTTGTTGTACCTGGTATTCCATACATTAAAACCAAGCGCACGCTCTCGTCTATTAATTTCGCAGCCATCCCCTACCTAAAAGAAAAAAGTAATATAATCAACACTGAAAATTCCTATGATTTTGAAATTTTATATAAAAAGAATATTTTTGAAATTTTGGGTGGGGCCCACCCTTTTAAGCCACTCCTGGTTTTATAGACCTAAATATTTGGACAACTTTGCACATTATTGTACCCGTTTCAATCAGTATTCTATTGCCTGCCGAACGAAACATTTCAGGAGTTCGTTGATGATGAAGACCACGATGAGACGAGTCACACCATAATAAGAAGAAACTTTCCAAGGCCCCAGAAGACATTGATGGCGGGGCAAGGGGAAGAAGGAGGCTATGTGAAGAGAGTTTTAGGGGGCACATTAAAGAAAAGAGCGAAGTGCGACGCCATTTTGAAAAATGCTTCTCAACCTTCCGTGCTCAACAACGGAGCTGAAGACCATGTCGTTGTTTTTAACAGAAGTTCTCTTAACGATGGCCTCCAGACGGCGCTCAGTGAGAGGTTGGGACCGAAAAACAATTCGTCTAAACTGTCTGTGAAGGAAAGACTTGGCAAGAAGAAAATGAAGGAAAGTGAAAACGACGTTGAAAATAAACCTCGAAGCGTAGTTACGAATAAGCAGGAAGACTTCGTCAAAAATAGACACTGGTCGAAAGAAGAAGGGGTGAAAAGCAGATTAACTTTGAAAGAAGACAGAGTAAAGAGTAGATTAACGATGAAGGAAGATAAAGAGCAAATGCCAGACCGGAAAGCGAATTTCGTAATAAAATCCTTAGCCGATATACGAGCCGAGAAAGAACGTCAGAAACATGGTAACCAGCTCAGAAGCGTTGCAAAGACTACGGAATCCTTACCTTTGTCCACTCTTGTTAACAAAAAGAAAGGCGCCCTTGAAGAAGAAGCGGCGGACATTGTAAACATAAAAGTAAAGACCTTAGCAGAGATTAAAGCCGAGAAGGGAAAAGGTACTCTATCTGAACCCAAACAAACGGTCGCCTTTGGTCAGTTTAAACCGGCTAAAAGGTCCATTTCGCCTATTAGGTTCGACTGTAGTCCAACTAAGAAAACCAAATCAAGCGTTACCCGAGCCAGTGAAACAACAGAAATAGAAAGCAATGAACCTTCCCTGAAGTTTAGTCCAAGAAAGTTAACCCTCAAGAGACCGACTGGCGGCGCTGGCAATAAGGAAAGTAGGGAGCACAATTCTTCAACGAACGTGTTGGTTTCCAAAGTTAGTTCAGACTCTTCCTCCAAATCTACTTTTGATAACAACAGTTCGCCCGAACCCACACAAAGCAAGAACTCAAGTACTGAACTTTTACTTCCTTCAAACGATATTAGTAGCGAAACTGAAGCGTTCCAAACGGAGAAGAATAAATCGGATAAAAAACGTATAAAAACGAATAATAACGCCAGTAATTATAGTGTGAATAAATCGATTGTTAATTTGTCCAATTTAGATAACTCAAAAGTCAGTGATCAAACTAACACGAGTACCTCGAAATCGAATGTGAGTCGACTAGATTCGTTTATCGACGAAGATAAATTACTCTTAGAAGAAGATACGAATCAATTTGATGACGATGAAATTGACGAAGATGAACTTTTGTTATAACACTTTATCTGCTTTAGGGAAAAAAAATATATATATATTTTTATATGAAAGGGAGTTGTATTCTTCGTAATTAGAATATTTTCCAGAAATCCTTATTTAGTACAACCAACTATTATTATTATTATTATTATTATTATTGGTAGCTATGAATGGTTTTTTAGTTATTCTATTTTGGTTACTTAAGAGTAAGTAACACGGCTTAGCGACAGATATTTAAATATTTTGAAGGTTTTTTTTCTAAATTGCAGATTGAGCAAAGTTTTATTCATAAATATAATATATAAAATTTTAATTTAAGTCTTTGTTTTAATGTCACTCACTCAAATTCATTACACTGATGTTATTTATTAAATTGGCTTTCGCGAGCCGAGGCGCTTTACGGACGAGGTAACAGTAAAATTGGTAATCGGTATTCAGTAAATCCATTTGTCAGTTACAGGATTTATCTCCTGCACTGTAGGTGGGATTTCGAAGGAGGAAGCATAAGCGCCGTGCTAACCCTTCTCAGGGAGAACGAGATTTTAATAAATTCTTAAGAATATTTTCCCTTCTATTTCACTTTGACATATTTTCTAATTATTAAGTACAACATTAATATTTCGTAAGTAGGTTTAAGTAATTTTACCGACAAGAAAAAATGAAAAGCTATTCCAAGGCCTTTCGTGTATTTAGCAATACACTTTATCACGGAATGAAGGGAAAGGCAAGGAGCAGCCTACATCGTAAACAAAAATAGGAGAGATTATCAAAATATTAACGAGTAGTACTGTTTAAGGGAAAAAGGTATTTTAACAAGATATGGTATATTTTATGTTCCAACATTCTAGAATGTTCCTTTCAGTTATATCTTTGTTTTACTAGAATTTCAGAACCTTTCCAGTTGATGCACCGATTACATCTATACGTATGGATTGTTGAGTAGATGAAAGATTGAGAATACCGATTAACTTTTGTGTTAGGCAGTCGGACAGAGAAGGAATGATAATGTGTCGAACGTCTGGTACTGCGCGCTCTCCTTGAAGGAGGAAGCTCGCAGTTAGAGAGTTCAGAAGAGCAATGTCCGTTATTATAGCGATAATAGAATGAGAGTGAGGCAACATTGCGGTGGAAAGAGAGAGAGAGAGAGATTGAAGACAGTCAGTAAGAGTCGGAGAATTGATGAGACGAAAAGCCTTTGATTCCACCTGGTCAAATAGAGCTGTGTGGGTTTACGCTCCGCAGGTGTGTATATATAATCAGCTTCTTTCCTTCTGCCTTCTCCTTTCATTCCCTTAAGGGAAGAGCCAAAGAATTCCCTGAAGGGAGAAGGGCTAAATACACGAAAAGTCTCGGAGTAGTTTTTCATCTTTCCTCGTGGGTGTGCATCATTATTAATTTCATGTGTGTAATTATGAAATTCATCCCACATTCAAATATATACTGAATTAATTTCATGTTATTTGGTTACTTAATAGATTATATCATAAATAGTATTGTCATAATATATTATATTATAAATGTGAATATGTCATAAAAGTATCAACATTGATGCCGATTTTGTACGTTTATCCATGAGTTCACTTATAATTTAAAGATATTATTATTATTATTATTATTATTATTATTATTATTATTATTATTATTATTATTATTATTATTTAAATACTTTGAAATGGAATCAGTCCATCATTGAAATTGATTGATGATCTGTACTGGATGTTTTTTAGTGATGATAATTTCAAAACCTTTGTTTGGGTTTTGAGCAATTTTGTATTTAAATTTTTATTTGCTTATAACGTTTGTTTTTAAACAACCCGACTGTGTTCGTTTAAGTTCTTAAAGTAACGCATTTCACTTTAAATGTTTTCATTAGTAAAGAAGTATTTTATCTTTTGTTAAAAGAATTAAACAACAAACTCAGTTAAAAGACATAAACAACATTGTTCATAAATCATATCTTATCCTCTTTAAGCCTCATGAACACTTCAATAAACATTATCATCATACAGTTTCTGAGTACAATACGTTATCCTTTGGCTTTCTTCAAGCATAAGAATTCGACTAATGAAATTCTTGTTACAAATTGTTTTTTATAAATATTTCATGTAAATACTAAATGTTACCAGTCCCTTTAGGCTATTATCGTTATTTACTCCTCTGAATATTTAATCCATTCATCCTGTTTAGTTTTTGTATGAATTTTTCCGCAGTAGCTCGAAATCTCAAAACGTTTAGATTTAGTTTTGTATTCCTTAACCTTTCAGTGCGCACATGGTAGTAAACACTGGATTTGAGTTTGTGTTAATGGATGTTGTCACATTCCCTAAGTTTCGAACTGAAGCTGTGGACAGGATTAATACTCAGCCTTTTAACTTATTCTTTTAAGTTTTACATTTCCAACGCATTCAGTTCGTTAGCGTAGAGTGAGTGTACGGAAGAATTATGTTAGTAGAGTTATGCTGGTTTGGTGTTTTAATTATTATTATTATTATTATTATTATTATTATTATTGTTATTGTTGTAATTAAGTAAATTGGAAGGCGACAGCAACATTACATTTAATCAGTTTTCTAAATTCTGCTTTAAAACCCTTTAAACAATCTTCAGAAATATTTTTCCAACTTATCTTTCATGAGATAAAACTGTTTTGTCAAATACCACTTGAAATTTATATTAACCTATGTTCAGAGTGGGATTTCAGAACTACATTCTCACCCATTGTCGTCATTAATGGACTAGATTGGATGGGAAATGTATCTAATGACTTTCAATAGTATAAATTTACAATGAAAAAAGATAAAACGTAACTGTGAAATGTGCTTCAAACTGCCCATCCTAAAATTTACTCCTACATGGGCCTCTTTCGCGCATTCATGGATGGAGTTCATATATGTGGAAGATATTTGGATGATCGCGAATTTAAATAATTGTCTGTCGAAGGGTTGAAGAAGGACAGAACTACTTTGTTATGAATACTTCACCACAGTAGGTACTACGTATAAACCACACTACGGTAATTTAAATCGAGTCACTGACTTAATTTATGAGACAATAATATTTCAATAAACTGATGACGCCTCACCAAAAAGGTATTGATTTTGACAAAAGTTAATAACCAAAGGAGTATTAAGACCAAAAAGTAAATAAAAATAAAAGGGGTTGCAAAAATTACGCCTTGGATTAAAGTCTGTGATTAACCAAATAATTTAAGGTAGGGTACTATATGTGCAATATATATATATATATATATATATCTATATATATATATATATAAAAGAACCGTTTTCTTTAAATAAGTTTATTTTGATGATTTCATCCTCAATTCAGTTGTACAGTAGGGAAGATAAAAAGTTCATAATTAGTTTGGGCAAAAATTTGGGTTCAGCAATTTCGAGAGAGAAACTAATCGTCGAATTACTACTGTACCAGCGACAGTATTGCTGAATATTTAATACACAATTACAAACACGGTTAGGTAGAACAGCCATGAGTGGATCCTTGGGTCTTTGTTGGTTTGAAGCATTATAACATGACACTCTTAATAATGACACTTCTACATGATACTATTTTAAGCAGAATTAAATCCTCCATCTTTATTTGGGTTAAACTAATCATGACTGCAACTTGCTCTTTTTATTTGTAGTCTACAGCTTTCCTTTATATTATTTAGCTAATACGTAGGACTACGAGACTAAAAAATTTAATCACGAGTGTGGGGTCAATAAAGAAGCACTTACATACACTTTCCGACCCTATTTTCTCCCCGAGATTGTGTTCATTCGTAGAGTTTCGACTGTGACTCATTCAGTCTAAACATTTATTCATCCTTATCAGTCCCACTTGCTGAACTTTGTTCATCTTGTGCTTAAATTTTCATTTGCTCATTATCTATCTATCTATCTATCTAATATATATATATATATATATATATATATATAATATATATATATATATATATATATATATATATATATATACAGTTAAATTGAAAAAGCAAAAGTACAAACTTTATTTATGTAGCATGGTAAGCCCTATTAACACATTAGAATGTGTTAAAGTTATTTAGAATACTGCGAAACAGTACAGTACTCGCTCAGTTTTCCGTGATTAAGGTGCGGTTTATGATTACGGATAACCTGATTTCACGGTTAATTCTTTATACCCCGCCGGTGAGTGGGTAGGGCAACCGCCGCTGCCCGCCACCACCACTTATTGGTTTCCCACCTCGCGCGCCATCTCACATTATTATTTCATTACAGTATAATATATTGTACAATTAATTACTTTGTACTCGCCACAAGATCATCCCCTCCCTCCGCTAACACACACACACACCGCGCCAAATCACGGTTAGCTCGGTGTCATGATTACGGATAAATCCACAGTGGTCACAATTAGTGAATCACGGATAACCGCGTGAGTACTGTATCATTATTATTACTTTTCATTTGCGAGATTACTAACTGGTTGTCATTTCAAAATTGCCTAAATTTACCCTTATTATGTACAAAAAAAAAGATGATTATTTCGTAAGCAATTGAACTGAGAGAATGGAGTGTGTGACAAGTATTTTTATTGAATTGGGGCACTTGTGCAAAAAATAAGAACATTTGTTCTAATTTTCTTATAAGGAGGTGCGGAGGTTCAGTTTGAAGTTTTTATTATTATTATTATTATTATTATTATTATTATTATTATTATTATTATTATTATTATTATTAAAGACTGGGCTGAACCTGCGTTAAATAAAAAATCTATAATAGAAGAAAATTATTATTTAAAATATATATATATATATATATATATATATATATATATATATATATATATATATATATATATATATATATATATATATATATATATATATATATATATATATATATATATATATATATATATATATATATATATGAGTAATTCGTTGATACTTCATTATATACTGTATTGTGTGTGCATAATAAATTATTTTTTTAACATCGTTTTCATTACATTCCTAAATAGAAAACTTTAGTTTACGTAATAATCAATATGAATTTTTAAAAAAATGAAGACAAAAAAGTTACAACCGGTTGCCATGACAACGCTTCATTATCGTCAGAAACGCGAGGAAAATGGTCAAAAGTGAGTTATTTCAGTTTTGTCTTATAAAAGATTGTTTTAATTTAGGTTGATATAAATTTGCTATTTGTATTACAATATGTAGTTCGTAGTACATATGTGAAAATGTTAGTCTGGGGTTCTTAACCTTTTTAAAGAAGGCTGCGATCCAAATTCTGGTCTCGGGGCTAGCTCTGCGACCAACGCCTCCTTCAAACAGTTCACTCGTAAAGATAATAAAAAAATAATAATGATTAAATGATTAGGGATACCATAAATAAATGATAAATGACAATTTAATGACCCAAGTTTGGGACGCAACTCGGAGGTTAAGAACCCATGTACAAAGTACAGGTGGTTTAGTATATTTATAAATGTTTTTAAGTTTATATGTTACAAGTTGTGTATCACTCATTATTTTTTATGATAAACACATTCACTTGCAGTAATAAATTCTCAGAGAAAAATTAAAAATTAGTAATTTTTGTTTCTATTTTTGTTGTTGTTGTTGTTGTTGTTGTACTCATATATTTATATATATATATCAGTACAAATAAGTATATGAGAAGTTTATATCAAGTTTAATCAATCAATTAATTTTAGTCACTGCTGAACTTGTCCGAAAACGAGCGGAGCACAATGATATGGAGCTTTCCAGCTTGGAAGAGTTGTCCCTGCATCAAATGAACTTAAAAAGATTGAACATTTGGACAGATGGTGCCCGAAACTGAAAATTCTTCTTCTGCAAGGAAACATTATTTCGACAATTGGTAGTAATCCTTTTCTGTATTAATTTCATGGAAAGATTTTCGCCGACGAAATAAAATCCACGGAAAGAAAATACTGAAATTTAAAATTTTGAAAATTTTGGCAATTAAGGAAAAAAATGTATTCGGCAACCAACCCTAAAATGCCCATTGTAAATTGTTTGTCTCGACTTTTTAGAGGTTTTTTCCATAGATTTTATTTCCTCGTAGAACTTCTTTCCGCAATGCTAAAGAGAGAGTGAGTGAGTTACAAGGACAAAAGAAAGCCTTAAAAACCTTTCGGTCCACTCGTGGAGGTTATTAAATTGGTTTATTTTTAAACTATTCTAGCAGTAGTAGGAAAATGGATAAAAAAGTATGAGGCTCTCTCCCCTCCTACTCCTCTCCCTCTCCGCCAGAGGCGGGTACGGAAATAGGTTGAAGAAAATATCTTCACCCTGGAAAAGTAGCCAAGGAAACTTTACAGGAAAGAGGAGAATATGTAAGCTAGCTCTACAATTACGCAATGCACACGTAGAGATTGTATACTAGATAGCATCGCTGTACAAACTAGCTCATAGGTTCCCAACCGGTGGGCCATGGTGGATTTTCTAGTGGGCCACAACTAGTGTTTGTAATGCTTCAAAATAAGTCGGATGTATTACAGAAAAAAAAAATATATATATATATATATGGGCCACCATAGTATAAAGGTTGGGAATCACTGAACTAACCAATAAAATGCTTGTGCCGATCGCACATCAACCCCTTGGTATTGTCACAAAAACCTCGAAGATATGGTTTTAATTTTATGCAAAATATTTGCAGCTCTATTTACCGAGGTATCGGTCCAACAACGACCCCATGACCCTCTTTAGGCTAGCCCCGAAAGGGTTAAGGGGGAGGTAAAAGTTAAACTCTCCATGCCTACAATCAAGCGCGGATTCAGGATTTTGTGGAAGGAGGGGCGTGGCGAGCCTAATAGCACATGATAGCCTTGCCAGACGTTTCTTGAATATTGATAAACGGTAAACATTAAAGTGTTATAGGAGTTTACATCCAGTAAATCATAACATCAACCGCTTAATAGAGGTTGTAAAGGTGCACAAATGACGTACCTGAATGGCGGAAAATGTCACAACTATTCAGATTAACTATGTTAACTCCTCTAGCTTTAACCTGAATGACGTCCCGTATTCTGATAATTGAGAATTTTTAATATTGTATAATAATATACAGGGTGTCCGAGAATTATCTGTACAATTTTTGGCTGTTATTAAAAGTCAACCATGAAGTGTAGAAATTCCAGTGTTGTCCCATTTTACAGAGAATCTCATTAAGTTTTTTCTGATACCAAATTTTGACAAGTTTTTTAGAAATTCCAGTGTGTCCGAAAATTATCTGTACAATTTCATCTTTTAATAAAATTCTTGATAACACACGTAAAATTCTTAAACAAGATTATTTAGAATCTGTATTTTCAAAAGTTTCTTTTATTAAAGTAACGTTGTTACAAACATTCGATATGTGCACCATCAGTGATTCGCAAAACATCCAATCGATAATCCAAATGTTGCCATGTACGCTGCAGCATATCCACATCAATTCGCTCAATAGCAGATGTGATTCTTGCTTTTAAATCATCAATGTCTGTCACCCGCGTACAAAAACGAAAAAACTTGTCAAAACTTATCAGAAAAAACTTAGAGTTTCTCTGTAAAATGGGACAACACTGGAATTTCTACACTTCATGGTTGACTTTTAATAACAGCCAAAAATTGTACAGATAATTTACATGACGCCGGAAAAAGGGGTGGCACGCCCCCTCCTCCCCCCCTGTATCCGCGACTGGGTCACCCATGTACGTGCAAAGCCGCCACGCCGGCAAAGTGATGAAATGCTTCACCAGGAAAGTGGTAAAAACAGGAATTAAGAACAGAAATCAGATTTTCCACACCATACACTCGCCTGTTACGTGCATCCAGCCACCCAAGAGAAAGAAGAGAAAATAAAAAATCGTGACGGCAGAAATGCAACTCCACCTTACCTAATCTATGCGATGCATTTTTTTTTTTTTTATGAAATTGTGTTTCTCTACAAAATATTTTTCTATGTTCTCAGAAATATTAACAAGGCAGGCATGTGTATGATGAGTCGTTCATACTTCGCGGTGTTGTGCCACCACGAGAGTAGAGAAAACCCCTCTCTGCCGAAGAATATCAGTGGGAGGTCCCTGTATCTATCCTCGTGTACTTGTCCCTTATGGAGTATGAAAGTGTTTCGTGGGTGATCACCCGCTGTTGCTACGGCGAATTTAAGAGTCTCCCACTTAGAAATATTTATACTTTGTCATCCCCCCAACTTTAGAGAGTCGTCTTTGGTTGCACTGAGCCCTACATAGCATGATCAACAATTGAGCAACCCAAATTTGATCACTTGCCTCATAAACCTCTCTAAGTGGGAGACTCTTTAATTCGCAGTAGCAACAGCGGGTGGCCACTCACGAAAAACTCATTCTCCATAAGGGACAAGTACATGGGGATAGATACAGAACCTCCTACTGATATCCCTTGCCAGAAAGATATTTTCTCTACTCTCGTGGTAGCACAACACGCGAAGTACGAACGACTCGATATTGAATTTGCTGCATAAAAGGAAAGTTGGCACACACACACACACACACACACACACACACACACACACACACACACACACACAATTACAGAAAACACGCTCACATATTTACCTGCCATTAACATGTCTAAGAATAGAGTAGATAAGTATTTTGTAGAAATACAAAATTTCCTAATGAACCAAAAAAAAATGCATGGCATGGATCAGGTGAGGTAGTGTGTGTTTCTACTGTCACTATTTCTTTTTTCTCTTTCTCTTGGCTGGCTGGATGTACGTGACGGGTGTGGGCATGTTGTGGAAAATCTGGTCTCTGTTTTCAATTCCTGTTTCAACCTTTTTCCTGTAGAAGCATTTCATCACTTTTCCGGCAGTGGCCCACGCGAATGAGAGACGAGCCTTACTTGTATTTCTGCGTGATGGTTTTACGTCTACATGGGTGTAGACGAGGAGAGTTTTGAATTGTCTGTTCACTACTAATTCATACGAGTAATTATGTATGCTAACGTTAACATACACTCACATTTTTTATTCAGAAAACTTATGTCGACTAAAAGAATTGGAATACTTAAATTTGGCTCTGAACAACATTGAGACTGTTTGTGGTTTGGAAAACTGTGAGGCTTTGAAGAAACTAGATTTGACAGCAAATTTTATAATAGATCTTCAGTCCCTAAAATGTTTACAAGGATTAACCAATTTGCAAGAACTGTAAGTTAATTATTATTATTATTATAAACCCATTTTCCATTTAGACTGGAGTGAGTTTAATATAGAAGTTAATATTCAATTCTTGGTAGTTTTGGAAGATGATTTAAATTGATTGGTTTTAACTGAAGATGTGAAATCCTTGTAACAGTGTTCGATTTGTTTACAAGTTATTAAGCTGTACGGCATTTAGTTGACTATTTTTTTTTTTTTGTTACATTGTAGATTTATGTCACAAAGGTCAGTTTATTGTTACCTGTGCAATTCTCAACTCTCCTTTGGATTGATTGTAAATTCTACTTAGTTGGTCTATCTATAACGACGTGCTGCAAAATATCAAAATGTGTTGAATATTAATATATATATATTTAGAAACATCTAAGTTCCTGTAAATTAAAAGGATGTATAAATATATTAAAATAAATACCCCAACATTCGGTATCCGTTGAGTTGACCTTGTTGTTTGGTTTATTCCAATTACGAACGTCGCGGATCCTCGCTGTCTGGGTGATTTCATAGTCAGTTTTTCAATCCTAATTTATATGAAGGCTTTTTGTACCACGACACAATAAACATACGATAATTTAGGAGCACTTTTATGAGGGTGCACACAATCCAAATTTTCTTTTGCATCTTTCATGTTTATCTTATATGAAGCCCTCCCAGGAAGAAGTGGCTAAGCGACAAAAGTAAAAAAACGCCAGAAAACGCATTTAAAGTTGTACCAATTTGAAAGTGCCATAACTTTTGAACTTTTTTAATATATTTCAACTTAAGAAAGTCCAAAAGTTATGGCACTTTCAAATTGGTACAACTTTAAATGCATTTTCTGGCGATTTTTACTTTTACCACTTAGCCACTTCTTCCTTGGAGGGCCTCATATTAAAAAGTACCAAATATGGAAACTTGTATTTTGTGTACTCTTCAACCAGCAAGGGTAGCACCTCCTATATGAACTTTACTTGGTCCATATGAGATGAGAAATAGTTGGAAATCATATCAATCAAGTTAATGCTATCATTAAACCATAATAAATTAAATTAATTCTTATAAAAAATTTATGTAAACAAAATTCCTCCGAAATTTGCTTAATAATGAAAATTTAGATTTTTTGTATTAATAATTAATTACATTCTTTCACTGTAATTAATTATTAAAAATGGGAAAGGCACCACTCAATAATTTTCAGTTTACTTTGAACTGAAATGGAAAATGTTCACATTAAAACGTTATGAAAGCATTTTTTTTTTTCGGAGGAAGATAAAAGATGTTCAGAAAAAATTGATTCTTGAATTATCATCACTTTAAATGCGTATTTTCTCATTAAATATGCATTTAAGGAGAAATACGCATGGAAGCTATGGATATATTCTGATCTGTTATCCTAATCATATTATTTATTTATTTTACTTATAATTTATCGTAATAAGACTTGTAGTAATTCACGCACGCTTTCGTTTTGGACATCTTTTATTTTTAATTATGGCTTTTAAAATAAAATTTTGAAGCGAAAAACTGTGTAGCAAATAAATGCAAAAAACTTCACTTTTCTACGTGGAGGTCAAAATACTGTAATAAAAACCCACCCAATTCATTCGTTTTTCTGTATCCACCCGAAGAGGATGCCAGTGGGCATCGAAACTGTTGTGAAAATAAACTCTGTCTATTAGAGTGGGTTTTTATTAATCATGTGTAGCAAATGTTCATCATTTTTACACTCGTAATTGATAGACGAATATTACAAATTTTAGAATAAACTTTTTGTAGTTTAAAAATCTTTATTTTCTTTTCGTTTAGATACTTGACAGGTAACCCGTGCACAAAATATACTGGGTATCGAACTTGGGTCATGAATCATTTACCAACGTTGAAGGAATTAGATGGAGTTGAAATACTTCGATCAGAGAGATTGAAAAGTAAACAAAAGTTTGAAGAAGTAAATAGCTCGGTAAAAGAAGAGGAATCAAAAGCTTTTGGTTGGTTGGTTTTTATCTCAAAATTTATGTCGTCAAAATGTATATATAATATGTCGCGTAGAATTGTCTTATTTCAAATCACGAACTGAAAATTGTTGGAAAACCGCAGTTAAGTCAGCGAATAATCAAACGAGCACATCGCTGCACGTGCAGCTAAATTATATGGTATGGTTATAAAGTGACTATGTAATTAATATAATCTTAGGCCGGCCGCACGCAGGATCGTCTTGCGACTCACGACTCACGACTTGGGTCGTAACGACTCGAGTCGTGAACTTTTATTTATGGGTTACTTTTAATTTTATAAAACAAAATTATAGATTAATTAATTTTATTTCTTTCGCGCTTATAAAATACTTAAATTAACTTTAATTAGAAATTGATTAACTTTTTAATTGGAAATTATTTTCCAAAATTCTCCTTACTATAATGCGGATGAGTCATAATAGTAATAACAGTGATTAGCTGTTGTATTTGGCCATAATTTTAGGTTAAATAACGTTGAAAGTGTCCTCTGCGTTCAGATGCTGTAACGACACATGGATCAAATTCCACGTAAAGCGGGTCACCTCCGTTACATAACTTTCGCTGTAAGGAAGTTAAACAACCTCCAAATGCCCATAGTCATTATAGTCATTCACATAAAATTGGTGGTTTTTTGTTTTAGAAAAAAGACAAATTCAAAAATTGAAATATGAAAGTGAAACTGAGAAAGAATTTGAAGACACACAAGAAGAAATAGAAAGGTAAGGATATATATATATATATGGTCATTCCATAAGTAATGTCGTTTTTTAGATCGGAATTTAAAGGACAAAAAACTCAACTGAAACTTTTTAATCTAGTATATATTTTCCATCGGAATCAATGACACTCTGCCAACGTCCTACAAGCTTTTCAATGCCATGTTTATAAAATTCAGGCGGTTTTGAGGCAAAAAATGTACAAAGACTGGTGTGCAGGTCATCTAAAGAAGTATACTGTTTCTCGTCAAGATAGTTTTGCAGACTCCTGAAGAGATGATAATCTGAAGGCGCAAGGTCTGGAGAATATGAAGGATGTAGAAGTTTTTCCCACCCAAGCTCCTCAATTTTTGCGGAAGTGATCCGAGCGGTATGAGGACGTGCGTTGTCGTGGTGGAACACGATTCCTTTCCGATTAACCAAAGAAGGTCTCTTTTCTTTCAGTGCAGTGTTCAATCGATCCAGTTGTTGACAGTAGACTTGAGCGGTGATTGTTTGGTTGTGTGGTAAGGTTTCAAAATGTATTACACCACTGTTAGAAAATCTAGAAGAGGAAGAACCATTGTTGTCCCAAGGCGATACGATGACTATGCTGATTGATGCAGCATTGCTTGTATATATATTAAGTTAAGGTGTATATATATCCATCTCAATTGTAAGGTTAGTGAAAAATTAACTTAATTTAGAGCTAGCATTTTTGAGCTCTTGTGGCATCATTGTTTGGTCACACTGTTGGCATCATTTTGGGACGCTGCGCGTCTTTTCTACTCGTTTGTGGAAGGTCGTACGTAAAGGTGTGGTCTGATAGAGAGCTCTCTTACAATTCATTTTGGTTGTTTAGATACATGATTGTTGCATCGTGCAATAGTCCAGGTTGCGTTGTTGTTGCAAGGTTCAGAAAGAAGACCACAAATAGTACCCTTTTGTTTACTTTAAGTTCATGTAATTAAGGTCTAAGTTAGGCCCGCATCGAGTCAGCAACCCTGAAGTTACCCTGAAGTAGGACCTAATAGGATCTCAAATCCGTAAGTTTTAATTTAGCTTAACTTGGGCTTTAGGTAGAACTTGCCCTTTAGAATTTGGCCGTTCACGGCTCAGCTGGGATTTCGAACCCGACAAATAAATAAAATAACAACCACCTTTATCCCACCAAACACTAAGCAACACCTTCCGAAGATTTGGTTTTGGCTGTGGTGTCGCTGGTTCTCCGGCACAAACTCACTGTCGACGGGGCTTAACATTCTGGTACAGTATCCACTTTTCATCACCAGTCACTAAACGGTGTAAAAACGGATCTTGGAGTTCACGGGAATGAAGAGCTGTGCTAATGTTTACCCGCACCCTCAGATTGTCGGCCGACAATTCATGTGGCACCCATTTTCCTAAGTTAGGCACTTTCCCGAGTTGTTGCAAATGTCGATGGATGGTGGACGGGGATGAATTGAGTTTCTGGGCCAATTCTTCGACAGTTGTTGAACAGTCTTCTTCAAGTGCGGCTAACAGCAGGTCATCATCAAACTCAGCAGGGTGTCCAGAGCGTGCTACATCTGTCAAACAGCAGTCACCATTCCTAAACTTTTGAAACCATCTTTGACATTTCCTCACATGCAGAATATCGTTGCCATAAACGTCCTGAATGTTTCGCGTTGCTTCAATAGCACTATTCCCTTTTTTGAACTCGTAAAGCATTATATGCCTGATATGCTCTTCTGATACCACCATGTTTATGAGGGGTTCACATAAAGCAAAACACACGTCTTCACTGTTCAAGGTCTGTGAAGTATGTAGCGAAACACGATAGATCTCCTCTTAGATATAACCTTCGGAAAATTTATGCTTTAACCGAGTAGGACTAGTTTAAACTTAATCTATCGTAAAAAACGACATTACTTATGGGATGACTTGATATATATATATAATCACGAAGGTCAAGCTTGTCGCCCCTCCTCTTGAGTTGACCTGGTGAAGTAGTGAGTTGGTTTCTTGTATTCTCCACCTCACATAGCCAGGTACGCCCGGCTAATCGGGGATTGTTCTGAGCCAGGCGTCTAATCTTCTTTTGAAAATGTCCACTGCAACACCATTCGTGTTCTTAGGTCTTTGGGCAGCTGATTAAACAATTTTGGTCCTCTCACAACAAAACTATTTTCTTTCAGGGTTAAGAATATTCCCTGTCTCGCCTTTAATTTGGGAACACGACACAGTCTTCCTTTTCTACTTTCTACCGTTGTTTGGGGAGTTACATAGTTCAGAGTAAGATTAGGGACTAGTTTCTTAATTATTTTCCAAGTGTAAATAATGGTGTATGTCTCTTCTCCTTTCCAGTGAATATAGGTTTAGTTCGCGTAACCTTTCACAGTAATTTAGTTCTTTGCACCCATTGATCTTGGCTGTGAAGCTTCTCTGAATCCCTTCTAGTTGTCTAATGTCTCCTTTTTTATATGGGGATGTTAGGACCGAGCAGTATTCCAATTTGGATATGATCAGTGTTTTCAGTAGAGGAATCATTACATTCCTATCCCTTCGTTTCAAGGTTCTCAATATCTGCCCAGTTATTCCCTTTGCTCTGTTTACTGCTATCTTATTTTGTGTTTCAAATTTCGCATCATCAGTCATTACAACCTCTAAATCTTTTGGTCTAAAATTTTTCTGAATTTCCTGTCCATTTGGGGTATAATATTCCATGGAGTTTAGGTCCTCTATTTTTCCGTACCGTAACAGCTGAAATTTCTCAGTGTTAAACTTCATGTTGTTGTCTTCTGTCCACTTGTAGATTCTGTTCATGTCGGTTTGTAGAGATCCTATATCTCCTGGGTTTCTTATTTTTCTACTGACCTTTGTGTCATCCGCAAATGACGTTACTTTACTGTCTCTGGTAACGTCCTCATCTATGTCAGTTAGCATGATTATGAAGAGTAGTGGAGCTAATACTGTTCTTTTGGTACTGAGCTGAGGACCTCTTATTCTGATGAAGATACTCCTTGTACTGTAACGACTTGCCGTCGCTCACTAAGGAAATTATATATCCATTTCCCTCCTTTTCCTGTTATCCCAATATACCTCAGTTTATGTATTATGATTCCATGGTCACACTTGTCGAACGCTTTGGCAAAGTCTGTGTATATTACATCATAGTTTTCATTACTTTCAAGTGCATCAATAATGTTGTTGTAGTGTTCCATTAGTTGTGATAGGCATGATCTGCCTGACCGAAACCCATGTTGATTATCATTGAATTTTTTCTGAGTTTCCAAAAAGTCACAGATTTTCTGTCTAACTGTTCTTTGAAATATTTTAGTGAGATGAGATGTAAACGACACTGGCCTATAGTTTTTGGCCTCGGATTGATCTCCTCCTTTATATATTGGGACTATGTTCGCGCTCTTCAGGATGCCCGGAATTTCTCCCGTGTCTAGTAATCGTCTCCATATCGAATATAGGGGCTCAGTGATTGCATTCTTGCAGTTTTTGATCAGTGTGGCATTCCATTTATCCGGTCCTGTCGCTGAGTGTTTTAAGTTTCCCTACAGCTTGTGTAATATCATCTGTCGTAAAGTCGAAGTCCGTTATACTTTCCCCTTGTAGTTCTTCTTCAAAGAACGCGTTTCTATCGCATATTAGTTTGTCAGTTTTTGGGATACTGAAAGATGATTCGTACTGAGCTCTTAATATTTCGGATACTTCTGTTAGATCATCAGATAAAGCACTGTTCTCGTTTTTCAAAGGTCCGATAGTCGCATGGTTTTTCGACTTTCTTTTAGCAAAATTATAGAAGTACTTTGAGTTAACCTTTATCGCTTCTATAGCGTCGTCGTCGTCTTTTTCTGTATGCTTCTCAGTTAGTTCCTGTATAACGTCATCGATACTCTGCAGTTTATCATTTAATATTTTTCTGATGTTGTTATCTTTACAGTTACTTAATTTTGCAGTCACTCTTTTTCTCTTTCGGAACAATGACCTCTATTTTATCTCTCACCTGCTTCTCTTTCCTTTTTATTGTATTTTTAGGACATGTCTTTCTACAATTTCTAACGTCTTCTCCTCTAAAGTCATTAGCATCTCTTCCGTTGTCTTGGCCTCGAAAATGGTTTTCCAATCTATTACTTCCATGCTGGATGCAACATCTTCCCAGTTCATAGCTTTGGAGTGAAAATAAAAAAATTTGAATTTGCTTCTTTCTGTTGTTCGTGTTCTTTCCTTGTGGTCCGATATTATAGTTGGGGATATTTCTACATTATCAATTAGGTTGCTGCTGTTCGTGAATACCAAATCTAGGCAGTTGTTTTTTCTTGTTTTCTGTTATTTCTTGCGTTATAATATATATATATATATAATTATGCGGGTTGCTTCTACAGAGCTTCAATTTAATATTTAAGAGAAATCCAATGACAAGGAGAAATGTAAATGCCATGAAAAGTCTTCTTTATTGCGCAACGTTTCGAGCAATACGCTCATCTTCAGGCTGTTTAATAACAATGTGAAATTAAAATCAATATTGAATGAAAAACAAAACAGAAAATTTCTATAACCTATTCGTAAAGACAAATTTTAAAAGACTGAGAAAAGAGGGTTAAATTCTAAGTTATACAGATTTACATATACAAATTAAGAAGTTATTTTTAAATACATGTAGTAAATGTGAAATTAATACACTGGAAAAATTACCAATAGTACACTGGAACAATGGAGCTATCTACCTTACACAGCAGTATCCGAGCGACTAATTTGAGCAGAGGCAGAGGCAAGGAACGGGAAACACGAAAGATGGCGAGGGAGATAGGGAAGGAGGGATTATAAGGAATTGGGGAAGGAGGAGGGATCATAGCAAATTGAGAGGGACGGACGATGAGTCAACATTCAGACTAGGGGACATGCTTTAATGAAAAGGATTCTAAAATTCTTAGTGAGTTGGGACAAGTATTACAACCAAGAATTTTAAAATTGTCTAAAGTGACATCAATTTTGCATTTAATGCTATGTTCACGAATACTGGAGGCTTCCTTAGTTTTTAAAATTTTACCTGTTCGGCCACTTATTATATATATATATATAATATATATATATATATATATATATAATATATATATATATAAAGCTATTGACTTCTCCTTAGGGAACCGGAGCTTACAGATGAAAAGAAGGATCAACACAACGGCAAACATTTTCATTTATTTGTACATCAGACGTTTCGACAAATCTTTTGTCATCATCAGTGAGTTAAGTCTTAAAAACCTTCAAATAGACTCTTTCACATTGTCTGTAATGAAAATGTTTGCCGTTGTGTTGATCCTTCTTTTCATATATATATATATATAATATATATATATATATATATATGAATGAATAAACCACGAAGGAAAAAAGAAACACAAAGGGGTGCTCAAGCGCTTTCGTCTAATGACATCCTCAGGAACACTGGAGTGAAAGGACAGATCAAGGCAATATATAGGTTACAAAATAAACATACATACATACATATTCACATATATATACATATATATATATATATATATAGATATATATATATATATATATATATATATATATACATATATACATATATATAGTAAGCATAGAAAAATTGTGGGAGGAGCCAACATTTATATGGTCACAGAAGAATAAGAAATAAAATAAATATAAATATAAATTGAGAAAAAATTAATTACAAAATAGTGCCTTAGTGATATATATGTCACAGCCTAAATAATCATAAAGAAATAAACAGGCAAATAAAAAAAACCCATAAATATACATACATACATTATATATATATATATATACATATATATATATATATATATAATATAAAGACACTTTTAGCACTTTGGCCGACTTCATATAAATTCAAATGGCTTTTTTATGGAACAGGTCACAAAAGAATAAAGAAATAAAAATAAATATAAATATTGTAAGTGGAGTCTACCAATTCAAGCTCAAGAGGGAAGTTTTACAATCGATTTAATAGATGCTGCCAAATGATATATAGTCACAAAAAAATAAAGAAATAAACCAAAAAAAAAAAAAATTATCTTTATGGTCTTATTAAAACCCACAAACCCGGGTAACCCTATGCGCCCTATTATTAGCTCGGTGGGCTCTATTACCTATAAACTCTCCAAATGGCTTGTTAATGTTTTGTCCCCATTCTTGGAACTGTCTCTGATTCACACGTAAAAATTCATGGATCTCACTGAAAATTGAATAATGTTCGCATTAATACCAACGATAGATTGATCAGTTTCGACGTTTGTTCATTGTTCACAAAAGTGCCGATTGATGATATGCTTGACTTTCTCGCCAGAGAATTACATAATTATGATTTACCATTACCTGCACACAATGTTTTGGAGCTTATTAAGCTTTGTATCAAGGATTGTAAATTCCTTTCAATGGCGAGCATATATCAACAAGTTTTTGGGATGGCCATGGGCAACCTTTGTCGCCCCTTCTCTCCAATATTTATATGGAGTTTTTTTGAAATTACTTACATTCCGAGAATCCTGGGGGTTGGCATCCCTTGGTTGCGGTACGTCGACGATATTTTGTGTATCTGGCCCATGAATCGTGACCTGGATGACTTCCTCCTTCAGTTAATGACCAAGTCCCCTCCATTAAATTTACTTTAGAAGTGGAACAAGACAACTCAATCCCGTTTTTGGATGTGCGTGTTCATAGGGATAGCCCGGGTTTTAAGTTTAGTATCTATCGGAAAAAAACAAACATTTGTCCTACGTACACTTTTACTCTGGACATGACACCCCTATTAAAAAGGCCATATTTTCCTCAATGTTTCTCCGCGCTCTTAGGATCGCCAGTCCGGAATACATCGATGCGAATTGGAAAATATCAACGTTATTGGAAGTGAGTTGTGTTACCCATCTGCGTTCATGGAATCTTTCTTAATAAGGCTAAACGAACCTTCTATCGTGTGAATAATAACACTCGCACCTTGTCAAAGAATATTTTAGTACTTCCATTTTCCCGGGCTTCTTAGGCATTGCTAATGTACTTAAACTTTTGGATATCAGTGTAGTTTTTTCATATAACATATTGTGAAAAACATCATAGTAAAAAATAGCCCTACCAATAATTTAGCATTATCTATAAAATTGGGTGTAAGCAATGTGATTCCTTTTACATAGGTCATACGGGAAAGGATTTGCAACGCGTGTAAAACAGCATCAATATTCGTTAGAACGGACAGTTGTCCAGTGCCCTTTTGTCCATTTTGTCAGAGTTATCCATTGTATTGATTGGATAATGTTTCAGTTTTGTTTCACTCTAGCACATTGTTAATAGAAATATTCTGAGTCGGCTATAATTCAACATTACAAATAACCTTAACATGAGTAAAGTCTGTTTCAACTTGATCCTGTGCTCTGAATTCCTTCAGAATGGATTTAAACAAAAAGGGCAGGTTGTAAATCTTTGGTAAAAAATTTGTTTTTGTCTGTTGTTTCCCTTACAATTTTATTTTTCAATTTTTTGCTGTATGCGTGTATGTGTATGTATGTAGTGTTGTGAGTATGTGTGTGGTCATTGCAGTTAAATGTGTTTGTATGTATATGTGTGTATATGTATGTATGTATGTGTGTATATGTATGTATGTATGCAGTTAAATATATATATATATATATTATATATAATATATATATATATATATATATATATATATATATATATGTATGTATATATATGTATATGTGTATGTACCTTACTTACCTTACAACCTCACAAAGGTTCTGCGGGATGATTTCTCATTTCGTGAAGGTCAAGCTTGTATATATATATATATATATATACACAAATTCAGAATGGTTCCCTGAGACAATTATATGTTAAACACAGACCGTGCATGGAACAAGGAACTCTTCTGGGAAAATTAAATCCACTATAGTCCCAAAGCTGGATCCTGTCTGCTTTGCAGATAGCTGGTGAGGGAAGCTATATTTATGGGATCTCTTTGCGAGAGACCCGTTGCCCACGTCGGGCTAAAATCATGAAAAAGAAAAACTATGGTATTTGTCATTTACCATTACTTATTCGGACTATAGTGGATTTAATTTTCCAGAAGAGTTCCTTGTTCCATGCACGGTCTGTGTTTAACATATAATTGTCTCAGGAACCATTCTGAATTTGTGTATATTAAACGGACGTGTTATGTGCCTTGAAAAGTGGACGCTCAATGTCCCGGTTGAGGTTTAAGTTTTGGTTTTTTTTTGGCTAAAAATACAATAGTTACCCCCTTTTTCTTTGATTATTCAACCCGACGTGAATGCAACGAGTCTTTTACTTATATAGAGGTTCTGAATGTAGGGATCTAGGCTTGCTTTAAACCCTAGATCCATGTCCCAAAGCTGGATCCTGTCTGCTTTGCAGATAGCTGGTGAGGGAAGCTATATTTATGGGATCTCTTTGCGAGAGACCCGTTGCCCACGTCGGGCTAAAATCATGAAAAGAAAAACTATGGTATTTGTCATTTACCATTACTTATTCGGACTATAGTGGATTTAATTTCCCAGAAGAGTTCCTTGTTCCATGCACGGTCTGTGTTTAACATATAATTGTCTCAGGGAACCATTCTGAATTTGTGTATATTAAACGGACGTGTTATGTGCCTTGAAAAGTGGACGCTCAATGTCCCGGTTGAGGTTTAAGTTTTGGTTTTTTTTTTGGCTAAAAATACAATAGTTACCCCCTTTTTCTTTGATTTATTCAACCCGACGTGAATGCAACGAGTCTTTTACTTATATAGAGGTTCTGAATGTAGGGATCTAGGCTTGCTTTAAACCCTAGATCCATGTCCCAAAGCTGGATCCTGTCTGCTTTGCAGATAGCTGGTGAGGGAAGCTATATTTATGGGATCTCTTTGCGAGAGACCGTTGCCCACGTCGGGCTAAAATCATGAAAAAGAAAAAACTATGGTATTTGTCATTTACCATTACTTATTCGGACTATAGTGGATTTAATTTCCCAGAAGAGTTCCTTGTTCCATGCACGGTCTGTGTTTAACATATATATATATATATATGTGTGTGTGTGTGTGTGTGTTTTGTATATATGTGTGTATATGTATATATATATTTGGTTATGTGGGTATACATGTGTTCGTGTATTATTTGTAATTTTTTCAATTTATATTTATTTTTATTTCTTATTCTTTTGCGACCTACCGTTTTCTCAGACAATAATTATAAAAACAAATTTGGTAATTTTTTTTCCCTTATGCATATATATATATATATATCTATATATATTCTGTATATATTGCGTTTATATTTCGTATATATACCGTATATATGTTGTATATATATTTTATTGTTCTTTATATATCATCTAGGCATCATTTTGTTTTCCAATTTATATTTACTTGTACTTTTTTATTCGTTTGTGACTTTAATATGCATATGTGGTAATTTTTCCTTATAAATTGGTGTGCCTCTCTTAAAATTTATCTTTCAATTTATTATTATTTTTTATTTTTTTAATAATTAATTTTTTTTTTTTTGGTTTTTTCTTATTTTTTTGTGACATATATATCAATTTGGCAGCATCTATTAAATCGATTGTAAAACTTCCCTCTTGAGCTTGAATGGTAGACTCCACTTACAATATTTATATTATTTTTATTTCTTTATTCTTTTGTGACCTGTTCCATAAAAAAGCCATTTGAATTTATATTGAAGGTCGGCCAAAGTGCTAAAAGTGTCTTTATATTATATATATATATATTATGTATATATATATATATATATATATATATATGTATGTATGTATATTTATGGGTTTTTTTTATTTGCCTGTTTTTTCTTTATGATTATTTAGGCTGTGACATATATATCACTAAGGCACTATTTTGTAATTAATTTTTTCTCAATTTATATTTATATTTATTTTTATTTCTTTATCTTCTGTGACCATATAAATTTGGCTCCTTCCCACAATTTTTTTCTATGCTTACTATATATATGTATATATGTATATATATATATATATATATATATATATATATATATATATGTATATATATGTGAATATGTATGTATTGTATGTTTATTTTTGTAACCTATATATTGCCTTGATCTGTCCTTTCACTCCAGTGTTCCTGAGGATGTCATTAGACGAAAGCGCTTGAGCACCCCTTTGTGTTTCTTTTTCCTTCGTGGTTTTATTCATCATAAATACTTTTCACGTGTCACTTTCGTGAAATAATTTTTCATATATATATATATATATATATATATATATATATATATATATATATATATATATATATATATATAATATATTATATATTTGGACAAGGCAAAATATTCATTTCTCATTTTTTCTTAATTACTGAGTTTGGAGCGATGAACGATATTAATAATTTACCCACCATGAATCCACAACAAAACTATTGTAAATGAATCTTTAAACGGATATTTATTTTTCATTTCGTGTCCTCGTATTTCTGGTTATTCTGGTTGACTTTTGATCAAGTTCAGTTTTCTTGCATTTGCTCTGTACTAAAAATTTTCTAAAAATATAATTTACTCCCATTTATTTAAACAAGACCATTTTCCTTTATGTAATAAAATTACTATTCAATTTTTGAGGTTTATTTTGCGTTTCTGAGATTCGTTTTACTGAATAGAAACATTATTTAATTTAAATGTTTTGTCAAGGTGTCACAGTTCGAGTTAATTAATCATAAATAGTTGGCATTTTACTGTGCTTCAGTTACATTAACCCTTTCATACCTGATTTTCGTTTACTTTTCATGCCACAAAAAAACACTTGTGATATATCTCCAGAATGACTAAAATCTCATAAAATTTGATGGTCTCATTTGCGCCCATACGGCATGAAAGGGTTAAACATTAACTATGCATTTCTATACATTTTTATACTTTATATATATATTCTCTAGATGGAGTGAAAAAATAACGGATAATTCTCCTGAAGTGCGGACGGCGATGAGTAATGAGATTCAGAGGAGGAGAGAAAGACACAATAACAAAGGAGAAAAGCGGAAGGTAGCTGTTACATCCCACTTTAACTTCTTTTGATTGGCAAATCACACTGGACGGCAGTTTTTAGATAAATGCTCATTAATTTCAAACTTAGTTGACACTAGCATAGTTTAATAATCTAACCCAAATGTAGCCTAACACAAGAAACTTCCTTCATTAAAAGGCAGTCTCTTTCTAAAATGGCTTCAGAACATTGCGCAAGTCCTAAAGGTTGTCAAATTTCAAAAAATTTACACACAGTCTTCCTATGTGTCACCTGTCACCTAATGTGTCACCTAACTGTCTTTCTATGTGTCACCAAACAGAGGGTTGTCCCCTAAAACACGAATTTTTTTTTTACTCTTTAGTACTGAGGAAACAGTTTTTCTAAAATTTAGAAGAATTTCATAATTTCATTTTGATTTTATTTCTTTCAGGAAAAGAAGGAAATCAAGTTTTTCACTAATGACGGAGTTCCTCTGAATATGAATAAAGCAAATGTGGAGTTCACTTTCAAAGACGATGAAGACAACAATGCTTACATTCTAGAAGTTAAAACTTACAGGTTTGGTTTCTACACAAATAATATGAGGGGTCGCGCGTCTTAAGATACCTAAGCGCCACCACAGGCGAAAACGTGTTTTTGATGGATATCACTATTTTCACCCTTCCTCTAACGCGTGGTTTGGGTTATAATGACCTTACGACACTAGAAGTATGGTTGAAAACCTTATGAAGCGAACTACTTTTTTTACCTCTATCGCCAGCCAAAAGTTCACCCAAAGTTCGGCATAATAAGAAAATAAAAAAATATTTAAAAAAAATATATAAAATATGAAAATATATTCCAAAAACTCATCACCATCTTCATTAGCATACTTAGAACTCTAATTTAGCCAAAAATGAACGTTCTAGCTCAATTAATAACAGAGATACTATTGGGAGAATATTGCTGAACTTTGGAGGCGATTTCTGGCGAATTTTAATTTTGGCGCTTAGGTACCTTAAGACGCGGGACCCCTCATTATGTTCCTTAACCTGTTAAGCGTCACTTTTTTCACTTTTATACGCGCTGATAGACGATATAACTCGTGGATAACGGTTAAGAGGTTAATGTTTATTATTGTCGTGGAAATTGTCTTTATAAGGAAAAAAAATCAGAAATGTACAGTGGCACTCATAAGTATTCGTACAGAGAAATATTTCAGTTATATTCGTACTTATCTTTTGCACCATGCATAAGATGCATGGTGCATTCAGAATTGTCAACAGTCTCTAATCATAAACAGCGAACTACCGATAAAAATTTTAAATTCTTCAAGCCTAAGGTGGACAAGCAAAGTATTAAATAATTTTGTAAATAAATGTACGAAAACTTTTGCATTTTAACTTTTTTGTTTTCCTTAAATTCTTTGATGTTTTACATTAAATGTTGGAATTAAACAAATTTTTTTATTTAAATTTTCCCGAACAAACAAACAAAAAAACAAACAAACTTTTCCTAACTATCGTATGCATGGTACCAAAGATAAGAACGAATATGACTGAAATATTTCTCTGTACGAATACTTATGGGCGCCACTGTACATTGTATGGAAATAGAATAGGTTAACCGTTTAATTCTTTTTCTACAATTCAGTATAAACGAAACTTGGATTTGATAGAATTGTACTGTGCATAGATAGTGATGCGAAGTGATTTCTGGGGTTCGTTTTTTGAAACAAAACAACCCCGTTTTTTTTGTTTTTTTTTGTAAATATCTTGTCCAAAAGTAATTTTATTTAAGATATTAACCCAAAAGTGGTCCAACAAAATGAAAACCTTCTTATGCTTTATCTTAGGATCGTATTAGCTCTTACTGGTGCCTATTAAAAGTAACATATTATGATTAATTTTCACTATAAATTATCAAGACTTATTTTATTCAAATGTGATTCAATTAAATGCTGAATAAAATACGAAGCTCAAACGGATCAGATAATACAGAACACCTTGTTTGGCCACATACTGGGAGTTTCATTACGCTTAACCCTTAAACCCTAGACGGGGTACTGGTGTACCCAAGTACCCCGGTTATTGCTAATGTAACTTTCATACTGGAATTTGATTATGATTAAGAGTAATTTATTAGTTTAATTTATTAATTACAAAGGAATACAAAAGACACCAAACAACAACAACAACAGACCGGGTGGTCCCTACGAGGGAGGCTGTTTAAGAAGGAAGGTTAGAAGTTGTAAGAAAATTTAAAGACGAGTGAAAGTATTAAAGCAAAGCAAAGAACGGAAGTTGAAAGGAACGGAAAGAAATTTAAAAATAAAGTGAAAATTTTAAAGTAAAAAGGAGAGAATCCGAGTGAAAACTTAACAATACTTTTATGCGCTAACAAAAAACACACTTCTAACTGGAGGTTTAAAGCAAGGTAAGCATCTAGTTTCGTTTTAAAGGACTCTACTGAATTACAGTACTTTGAACTACTATGACTGGCAATTCATTTCACAAATTAACTATACGATTGAAGAAAAAGGGTTTGAGCTTCATTAGAATTAAAATGTTTACTCACTAATTTGAGACTATTACCGCGAGTTCATTCTGCATTCCTGAAGGTGAAATATTTCTTGGCGTCGACATTATCAAAACCTTTAATCATTTTAAACATTTGCATTAAATCTTCTCGAATAAATCTTTTTACGAATGAGACTAAATTTAACGTTTCTAAATGGGCAGATTATGATTTGTTTCTAAGTCTAGGAATGATCATAGTAACCTGTCGCTGCACTCTTTCCATTCTGTCTATAACTTGTCGTAAATATGGGGACCAGAAATGAACGTATTGCTTACCCCTTTTTAAGAGTGTCAGCAACAATAATACCTAAATCTTTCTCCTCCGTAACATTCATCAGTGTCTTGTCATGCAAAGAATACATTTCTTAAGCATTGTTTCTACAGATATGCGACGTTTTACAATTATCTATATTAAAGTTCATTTGCCAAATTTCTGCCCAATCGAGTAACTTATTATCTTGAATCTGCAAACGTTTTGCCGCTGATTTTGTTCGTCCCCTAGTTTGGTATCATCCGCAAATTTCGAAATTATACTGTTAATTCCTATGTCGATGTCACTGATATAAATAAAACGAACTGGTCCCAGAACTGATCCCTGAGGCACGCAGCTAGTTACACTTCTCCAGTTAGACGCTTTGCCATTAACGACTACTACTTGTTTACGTCCACTAAGCCAGTTTTCAATCCATTTGAGAACATTACTATCAATTCCGTGAGACAAGTTTAGCTAATAATCTCCTATGGGGCACTTTATCAAACGCCTGTTGAAAATCGAAATATATAACATATACTGTTTCACTCTCGTCATATATATATTTACAATATCATTAAAGAAGTGAAGCAAATTAATAAGACAAGAACGATTACGTCGAAATTTGTGTTGAGAATTTCTGATTAAATTATTCATTTCTAAGTGATTAACTATTTAGTCCCGAACGATCGTCTCCATAAGCTTGCCAACAACTGAAGTCAAACTAATAGGACGATAATTTCCCGGAAGCAATTTGTCCCCTTTTTAAGTATTGGCGTAATGTTTACAAGTTTCCAATTGAACGGAACTTCTGCAGACTGTAACGATTTATTATTATTATTATTATTATTATTATTATTATTATTATTATTATTATTATTATTATTATTAATAAAGGATTTACATTTAATTTCCAATATTCTGAATAGTTTTTTATTTTCAGTACCGAGTTTCTTAATAATAATTCTAGATAAGAATTTGCAGTGTGCTCAGAATACTGTCTTCATTTTTTAGCATTCTTAGCATACTGCAAATTCTTATCTAGAATTATTATTAAGAAACTCAGTACTGAAAATAAAAACTGTTCAGAATATTGGAAATTAAATGTAAATCCTTTATAAAGACAGGCTGATATCGACTATCTATTATTATTATTATTGTGAAATATATAATATATATATATATATATATATATATATATATATATATATGCCCCCAGCCGCGGCTGACCCTCCTCGCCACATGGAGGCAGAAGCCCGCGGGCGATCCACCCCAGAAAGACCGCCCGCGGGGAGGGGGATATATATATATATATATATATATATATATATATAATATAATATATATATATATATATATATATATATATCCCCCTCCCCGCGGGCGGTCTTTCTGGGGTGGATCGCCCGCGGGCTTCTGCCTCCATGTGGCGAGGAGGGTCAGCCGCGGCTGGGGGCCCTGCCTAGTCCCCCGCCCGGTTGCGAAGTAGACTTTTAGCATACCCTACTATCCTACAGCCCCCTCTTTCCTGTCTTCCCCTCTTTCCCCTCTTCCTTGCCCCCTCTGTTTTTTCTGCTTTCTCTGTTCACTTTACCGGGGCTGGTCGCTGGGGGTCTCGCTCCCATGGCCGGGGCTGGTCGCTGGGGGTCTCGCTCCCATGGCCGGGGCCGGACTAAGTTGGCTGGTAGGGTGCCCGGGCCTGGGACCCTGGGGGGCCTTGGTCTTTGCTGCCGGCGGGGGAGAACTTTCGACGCTGCAAGGGCCCCTTTTGAAACGGGGGTACCTACATGGGACGAGGCACCCATCCCCCGTCGGCATGCGCTTGGTCCCCTTGGGCCCCGGGTAATCGGTTCCCCGCGGCCCCGGGCGCGAAACAAAAATAAATTTTTTTTTATGGAAACATTTACAAATCTAATGGACCTCGTTGACAACCCGGCTTGTGCATCTGACCTCCCTCTGACTACCTCTTTGGACCTTGGGTCTGGTAAGGGCAGTCGGCAGCCCTCGCCCACCCCGTCTGCTCTTCTTGCCGACACCTCCTCTCCCTCTCTTCCCCAGGCTCGTGGCGCAGCTGCCCGACCCCCACCAGTGGCGGATGGACCTGCAGTGGACCCCCCGACCCCTGGATCCCCCCATATTCCACGTCCCGATAGGGACCCACCTGCTTTTTCGCCCTCAGGTGGGAAGCCCGCGGCCCCGGTCGCCTCCCACTCCGGTCGGGCCTCATCGCCCCCGGCCCCCTCGGCCCCTGGGGGACGTGGGACCCGACGTCGCCGTCCGCCTTTCTCGTCTCCCCGTCCCCTCGAAGTACCGGTGGTGTTTGGCCCGACGGCTTCGCTCGGCCTTAGGACGGTGGACAAGTTCCTCGTCCTCCGCCCCTCCTCCTCCAAGCCCCTCCCCACTAACCATGAACGCCTCTTTCGAGCGATCCATGGGGTGACGGGGACGGCTCGTTTTGACCTTCGGCCTCAGAGGGATGGCTCCATTCTGATAAGGTCGCGTTCCTCTGTCGAAACCTCCTCTCTGCTCGCTATCCCCAATGTCCTGGGCTGCGGGATCACGGTGTCCCCCACCCCCGCCTCAATCAGTGCCAGGGCACAATCTACGCTGCTCGTCTTCTACCTATCCCGGTGGAAGACCTCCAGATTGACCTCGCCTCCCAGGGTGTTGTGAGAGTGTACCGCTTTCCCGACAGATCGCGATCCCCAACTGCCCCTTCTCCTCGCCTGCTCCTCACTTTCGACTCACTGGTGCCCCCCGTTTCGGTATTCTGGGGCTTTGGTGAGAGACGAGCGTGCGAATTCTCGGTACGACCATACGTGCCAGATCCTACGCGCTGTTTTCAGTGCAATAGGTTTGGCCACGTGAGCAGCTCCTGCCGTCAGCCGGCCCCGTTGTGTGTCCGCTGCGGCGGCCCTCCCCACCCCTTGCCCTGTACTGCTCCGCCTTCCTGCACCAACTGCCATGGACCACACCCTGCTTCATCCCGCTCTTTCCCGTCCTTCCTCTTTGAGAGGGAGGTTCGGGCCTCTGTTCATCAGAGTTTCTCAGCGCTCGGGAGGCGCGGGACCGGTTGCGTGGCTGCGAGGCCCGGCGTGGTACCTCGTACGCCGAGGCTCTCCGTTCCCGGCCGCCGCCGGCCCAGACCCCGTCCTCACCGGCGGTTCCCAACGCGCCTCCACCCACCGTGTCCGCTACTCCCAGTCCATCCTCTGCCGCCCAGCGGACTCCTACCGCGGCTCCCCGTACTACCAGCGCGTCCCCACGTGCTCCCTCCGCGAACGCCGATGCTTCGTCGGCAACCCCCCCTGCCCCTTCTACGCCCTCTCCACCGGCGCCTTCGGCCACCCCCATTCCGGATCGTGACCCGCCGTCACCCATGCGGGCCGCACGACGGAGGGGTAAGGGCCGCAAGCGCCGCGCCATTAGCGACCCCGAAAGGTTCGAGGCCATAGGCCTCGCATCACCTCCCAAACACAAACGCCCCCTTCGCTCTACCGCCCCGGTGTCCTCACCGTCCCCACTGCGCAACCGTTATGAACGCTTCCCCCTGAGGTCCTCGACGGCCCTCGTGGTGGGGGCTGAGATACATCCCTCTCCGGCCCGATCGATGGACCCACTGGAGGGGGAACTCGCCCGCCTGGTCGGCGTGGGTGGGACGTGCACGCCCCCACGCTTGACCCGCCCCATCTCTCTCCTCGACCTACCTGTACCTCCGGGTGAGGTATCATTTTCCACTCCCCTCGTAGTCCTGCCTCCCCTGCACCCGGGGAAGGGAGGGGCCTTCTGGATACCCTCGCATCCCCTTCTATGCATCGCTCTCCCCCGGATGTCCGGGTGACTCCTCTTCTGGAGGACTTGCCGGCGTCTGGTTCCACATCGCCCCCTCGTCGGGGTGACCCTCGCCTTCGCCCTCGTTCGGCGTCCCCCGTTGGACCCCGGGGCTTTCCAATCCCCTTGTTAATCTCGGGCCGCCCGATCGGCCCACCCACCCATAACCATCCTTTTCGCAGATTTTCCTACCCCTCCCTATACCTCGCTCCTGCAGTGGAACATCCGCGGGCTCCTGGTAGGCCTCGAGAGTCTCTCCTGGCCTCCAGGTGTCCGGCGTGTTTCTGCCTTCAGGAGACGATTCTGGGATCCCGCTCCCTCCCTCGAGTGTCCGGCTACTGCGGGCTCCCTTCCCCGCCTCTCGATGGGGCGGGCAGGGGGGGCTCCGCGGTCTTCGTACACCGCTCCGTACTGTCCTGCAAGCTGTGGCCGTGCGCCTTTCTTTGGGGCGCCAGCTCACGGTCTGCTCTCTTTACCTCTCCCCTAACGTACGCCCTCCACCCGATTCTCTCCGTGACCTAATTCTTCAGCTTCCCCGCCCTTTTCTGCTTCTCGGGGACTTCAACAGTCGGGACCCGGCCTGGGGGACGTTTGCTCCACCTTTCTCTCCGGGACCCTTCTCTCCCTTATGGACGAGCTCGAGTTCACCTTTCTAAACGATGGCTCCCCAACCTGCTTCCACTCGGCCCATGACAGTTTCACCTGTATCGACCTTTCCCTGGTTTCCCTCGATATCGTGACGGAGTTCACCTGGGAGGTCCTGCCGGATTCTTCCGGCAGTGACCATTTCCCAGTGTGTCTTACCCCGACCCGTCTCCTCCCCCCCACCACTGTCCGCCCGCGCTGGCTGTTCGCCCGAGCAGACTGGGCCTCATACGCGAGGTGCACGGCGATCTCGCCATCAATTCCAGCCTTTCCCTCCGTTAGTGAGGCCCTCGCCTTCCTCGAGAGTAAGATTCTCGCCTTCCTCGAGAGTAAGATCCTCTCGGCTGCCGCCGGTTGCATCCCCCGTACCTCTGGCTCCCCCAGGCCGCGCAGCGTCCCATGGTGGACCCCAGAGTGCTCCCATGCCGTTCGGGAGCGGCGCCGGGCCGGCCGTCGCTTCTACCGGACCCGCCAGCCGGAGCACAAGATAGCGTTTCAGCGCTTGAAGGCAGTGGCCCGTCGGGTCCTGAAACTAGCCCGGCGTACCTCCTGGCGGAGTTACGTGTCCGGGATCTCCTCCTCGACTGCCCCCTCGACTGTTTGGCGCAAGGTGCGTAGTTTTGAGGGGACCTGGGTCCCCCCTCGACCCCCGGTGCTTCGGGTCGGGGACGACGAGTTCGTATCCGATCCGGAGGTCGCGAACGCACTCGCGGCGCACTTCGCAGCCATCTCCAGTTCCGATTCCCCCACTCCCGCCGCGACCCACCGGATTTTCCACCTCATAGGGATGACCCCTATAATCACCTCTTCCGCATGACAGAGCTTCGGGGCCCTCGCCCCCGACGCTCCTCCGCCCCCGGCCCCGATAATATCCCCTATGACTTGTTACGGCACCTCCACCCCTCGGCTCTTAGCTTTTTACTGGACCTCTATAACCGGATTTGGTTGGAGGGTTCATTCCCGGACCGGTGGCGTGAGTCCATCGTCGTCCCCATCCCGAAGCCCGATAAAGACCCCTCACTCCCGTCGAACTATCGCCCCATTTCCCTGACATGTTGCGCCTGCAAGGTTATGGAGGCGATGGTCGCCTTGCGGCTGTCCCTTACCCTGGAGGCGAGTGACCAATACCCTGCTACCCAGGCTGGTTTCCGGCGCTCCCGGTCTACCACCGACCCCCCCTCCTCCTTAGCCACGACGTGCAGGAGGCTTTCTCCCGGCGTCACTTTGTTCTCGCCGTCTTTTTCGACCTCCAGAAGGCCTACGATACTACCCGGCGGAGCGCGGTCTTTGACTGCTTACGCTCCCTGGGTTTCGTAGGCTTTCTCCCTCCTTTATTTATAACTTCTTGTCCGCCCGTTCTTTTCGCGTCCGCATCGGTTCTACCCTCTCTGACCGCTTTCCGTTGGAGGAGGGTGTCCCTCAGGGTAGTGTCCTTAGCGTCCTGTGTTTCTCACTGGTGATGAACACAGTCGCCACGGTCCTGCCTACTTCCGTTTGTAGCTCCCTCTATGCCGATGACTTGGCTATCTATTGCTCTGGCCGTCTCCCGTCTTTGGCTGAACGTCGACTCCAGCTAGCCATCAACGCGGTGGTTCGCTGGGCGTCCTCGGTTGGCTATGCTTTCTCACCCTCTTAAGTCTTCCAGTATGCTTTCCCGCCCTCGGCGCCTCCGTCTGTCGCATACCTTCGCCCTTACCCTTGCCGGCACTCCTCTTCCCCTCGTCCCATCCGTTAGATTCCTGGGTATGACCCTCGACGGATTTTTCGGTGGGGTTCCACACCTTAGGCGGTTGCGGCAATCATCTCGCCGCACCCTCTCCCTTTTGAGTCACCTGTCCCACACGACCTGGGGGGCGGACAGGCGTACTCTGCTGCGCCTGTACACCTCCCTGGTGCAATCCCGCATCGACTACGGCTGTGTGGTCTACAGCTCCGCCTCCTCTCCGGCACTCGGTATGCTGGATCCTCTTCTCCACCGTGGCCTTCGCCTGGCGTCGGGTGCCTTCCGTTCGTCCCCTGTCGCTAGTCTTCAGGTGGACTGCGGACACCCCCCCCTGCCCCTTCGTCGGGGCCTTCTCATGGCGAAGTGTTACCTTCGCATCTGCCGCCTCCCGAGGTCCCTACTCTTCTCCGCGATCTCCCAGGCGCTACCCCGGCCTGACACGTGGCATTTCGCTGCCTCCCTGGCGAAGATCTTTTCGTCCCTGCGGATCCCCCCACCCTCTATTCTGCCGTTCTCCTTCGACCTGTCGCCCCCCTGGCTGACCACCCCTATCTGCCGCTGCCAGGCGCTCCGTGGCCTGCGTAAGGAGTCTCCTCCTACCGTCCTCCGGTTCTTCTTTCTGGCCCATCTTCCCGTACACTCGGACGATGTTCCCGTCTACACCGACGGCTCGCGCTCCCCTGCAGGTGTCGCGGCCGCCGTCTTCTCTCCGTCGCTGTCACCTACCTCCCGGGGTATCCCCCTGCCGGTTCAGGCCTCCATCTTTTCCGCGGAGCTCTTTGCCCTTCTGGAAGCCCTCCGTCTGGTATCGGGTTTTTCGCGGTCTTCCTGTACCATCTTTTCGGACTCGCTGAGCGCTATGATTCCCCGGACCCCCTCGTACGCCTTATTCAACAGGAGTACCATGTCCTGCACACCGTTCACCGGATCCGGGTCACCTTCTGCTGGGTTCCTGCCCATGTTGGTGTTTCCGGTAATGAGGCGGCTGACCGCACAGCCCGGTCCGCCGCCTCGATGCCTCCCCTCCCCCGCCGCTCCCTTCTCTGACTATGTGCAGGTCTTTCGGTCCTTCTACGACCGCATATGGCAGCAGTCCTGGGACGATGCCACCGGAAATAAACTCTGGTCCATCCGCCCCCGCCTGTCATTATTGGGCGTCCTCTTTCCACCGCTCCCGACACAAAGAGGTCGTCCTTGCGCGGCTTCGCATCGGCCATACGCGCCTCACGCACGGCTATCTTATGTCCCGGCAGGAGGCTCCTCGTTGCGCCTCCTGCCAGTCGCCCCTCACCGTCTCTCACATCCTTGTGGAATGCCCCACCCTGTCGTCAGTACGTCGTCGCGCCTTCCCGTTCCTCTCTGATTTCCCCCTCCCCGATCGTTTACGTCTTATGCTCGCTGAGAGCCCTCTCTTCTCGCTTGACCGTCTTTTCCTCTTCCTCTCCCAATCTCGCATCCTCTCTGAGCTTTAGGTGACTTCTCACCCGTCGTCCGCGGTCCTCCCACTTCTAGTGCCTTTCCCCCGTCTCCGTTTCTCTTTCTCATATTCTGCTTCGCCATGATATCCGCTAACGTATAGCGGGAAATGGCGGTAAACGCCCCAATGCAAAAAAAAAAATATATATATATATATATGATGAATAAAACTTTTGGATATCAGTGTAGTTTTTTCATATAACAATATTGTGAAAAACATCATAGTAAAAAATAGCCCTACCAATAACTTAGGCATTATCTATAAAATTGGGTGTAAGCAATGTGATTCCTTTTACATAGGTCAGACGGGAAAGGATTTGCAAACGCGTGTAAAACAGCATCAATATTCCGTTAGAACGGGACAGTTGTCCAGTGCCCTTTTTGTCCATTTGTCAGAGTTATCCCATTGTATTGATTGGAATAATGCTTCTGTTTTGTTTCACTCTAGCAACATTGTTAATAGAAATATTCTTGAGTCGGCTATAATTCAACTTACAAATAACCTTAACATGAGTAAAGGTCTGTTTCAACTCGATCCCGTTGCTCTGAATTCCTTCAGAATGGATTTAAACAAAAGGGCAGGTTGTTAAATCTTTGGTAAAAATTTGTTTTGTCTTTGTTTCCTTATAAATCTGTAGGTTTCTCTTACAATTTTATTTTTCAATTTTTTGCTGTATGCGTGTATGTGTATGTATGTATGTGTATGTGAGTATGTGCGTGGTCATTGCAGTTAAATGTGTGTGTATGTATATGTGTGTATATGTATGTATGTATGTGTGTATATGTATATGTATGTATGTATGTGTATATATATGTGTGTATATATATATATATATGTATATATGTGTATATATATATATATATATATATGTTAAACACAGACCGTGCATGGAACAAGGAACTCTTCTGGGAAAATTAAATCCACTATAGTCCGAATAAGTAATGGTAAATGACAAATACCATAGTTTTTTCCTTTTTCATGATTTTAGCCCGACGTGGGCAACGGGTCTCTCGCAAAGAGATCCCATAAATATAGCTTCCCTCACCAGCTATCTGCAAAGCAGACAGGATCCAGCTTTGGGACGTGGATCTAGGGTTTAAAGCAAACCTAGATCCCTACACTCAGAACCTCTATATAAGTAAAAGACTCGTTGCATTCACGTCGTGTTGAATAAATCAAAGAAAAAGGGGGTAACTATTGTATTTTTAGCCAAAAAAAAACCAAAACTTAAACCTCAACCGGACATTGAGCGTCCACTTTTCAAGGCACGAAACACGTCTGTTTAGTATACACAAACTCAGAATGGTTCCCTGAGAACATTATATGTTAAACACAGACCGTGCATGGAACAAGGAACTCTTCTGGGAAAATTAAATCCACTATAGTCCGAATAAGTAATGGTAAATGACAAATACCATAGTTTTTTCCTTTTTCATGATTTTAGCCCGACGTGGGCAACGGGTCTCTCGCAAAGAGATCCCATAAATATAGCTTCCCTCACCAGCTATCTGCAAAGCAGACAGGATCCAGCTTTGGGACGTGGATCTAGGGTTTAAAGCAAACCTAGATCCCTACACTCAGAACCTCTATATAAGTAAAAGACTCGTTGCATTCACGTCGTGTTGAATAAATCAAAGAAAAAGGGGTAAGTATTGTATTTTTAGCCAAAAAAAACCAAAACTTAAACCTCAACCGGGACATTGAGCGTCCACTTTTCAAGGCACGAAACACGTCGGGCTAAAATCATGAAAAAGGAAAAAACTATGGTATTTGTCATTTACCATTACTTATTCGGACTATAGTGGATTTAATTTTCCCAGAAGAGTTCCTTGTTCCATGCACGGTCTGTGTTTAACATATAATGTTCTCAGGGAACCATTCTGAGTTTGTGTATACTAAACAGACGTGTTTCGTGCCTTGAAAAGTGGACGCTCAATGTCCCGGTTGAGGTTTAAGTTTGGTTTTTTTTTTTGGCTAAAATACAATAGTTACCCCCTTTTTCTTTGATTTATTCAACACGACGTGAATGCAACGAGTCTTTTACTTATATAGAGGTTCTGAGTGTAGGGATCTAGGTTTGCTTTAAACCCTAGATCCACGTCCCAAAGCTGGATCCTGTCTGCTTTGCAGATAGCTGGTGAGGGAAGCTATATTATGGGATCTCTTTGCGAGAGACCCGTTGCCCACGTCGGGCTAAAATCATGAAAAAGGAAAAAACTATGGTATTTGTCATTTACCATTACTTATTCGGACTATAGTGGATTTAATTTTCCCAGAAGAGTTCCTTGTTCCATGCACGTCTGTTTAACATATAATGTTCTCAGGGAACCATTCTGAGTTTGTGTATACTAAACAGACGTGTTTCGTGCCTTGAAAAGTGGACGCTCAATGTCCCGGTTGAGGTTTAAGTTTTGGTTTTTTTGGCTAAAAATACAATAGTACCCCTTTTTCTTTGATTTATTCAACACGACGTGAATGCAACGAGTCTTTTACTTATATAGAGGTTCTGAGTGTAGGGATCTAGGTTTGCTTTAAACCCTAGATCCACGTCCCAAAGCTGGATCCTGTCTGCTTTGCAGATAGCTGGTGAGGGAAGCTATATTTATGGGATCTCTTTGCGAGAGACCCGTTGCCCACGTCGGGCTAAAATCATGAAAAGGAAAAAACTATGGTATTTGTCATTTACCATTACTTATTCGGACTATAGTGGATTTAATTTTCCCAGAAAGTTCCTTGTTCCATGCACGGTCTGTGTTTAACATATAATGTTCTCAGGGAACCATTCTAGAGTTTGTATATTATATATGTATATATGTGTATGTACCTTACCTTACCTTACAACCTCACAAAGGTTCTGCGCGATGATTTCTCATTTCGCGAAGGTCAAGCTTGTATGTGTATATATATATATATATATATATATATATATATATGTGTGTGTTTGTGTTTGTATATATGTATGTATATGTATATATATTTGGTTATGCGGGTATACATGTGTAGTTGTATTATTTGTAATTTTTCAATTTATATTTATTTTTATTTCTTTATTCTTTTGCGACCTACCGTTTTTTCAGACAATAATTATAAAAACAAATCTTTGGTAATTTTTTCCCTTATGCATATATATATATATTTCTGTATATATTGCGTTTATATTTCGTATATATATCGTATATATGTTGTATATATTTTTTATGGTTCTTTATATATCATCTAGGCATCATTTTGTTTTCCAATTTATATTTACTTGTACTTTTTATTCGTTTGACCATAATATGCATGATTCAGACAATAACTAAAAACCTTTGGTATTTTTCCCTTTTTCCCTTATAAATTGGTGTGCCTCTCTTAAAATTTATTTTTCAATTTATTATTATTTTTTATTATTATTTTTTAATTTTTTTTTGGTTATTTCTTTATTTCTTTGTGACATATATATCAATTTGGCATCATCTATTAAATTGATGTAAACTTCCCTTTTGAGCTTGAATTTGTAGACTCCACTTACAATTTTTGGTTTTTTATCTGTTGGTTTATTTCTTTATGGTTATTTAGGCTGTGACATATATATCACTTAGGCACTTTTTATATGTATATTTATTTTTATTTCTTTATTCATTTGTGACCTGTTCCATAAACAAGCCATTTGAATTTATATTGAAGATCGGCCAAAGTGAAAGTGTCATTTTCCCATACAAATGTGTTTATCCTCCCACAATTTTTCTTTACTTACTATATATATGTATATGTGTATGTGTGTATGTATATATATATATATATATATATATATATATATATATATATATATATATATATATATATATATATACTGTATATATATATATATATGTGTATGTATATATATGTGTATATATATATATATATATATTTGTGGTTTTTTTATTTGTCGGTTTATTTCTTTATGGTTATTTAGGCTGTGACATATACGTATATCACTAAGGCACTATTTTGTAATTAATTTTTTCTCAATTTATATTTATATTTATTTTTATTTCTTTATTCTTTTGTGACCTGTTTCATAAACAAGCCATTTGAATTTATATTGAATGTCGGCCGAAGTGCTAAAAGTGTCAATTTCCCATACAAATGTTGTTTGCTCCTCCCACAATTTTTTCTATGCTTACTATATATATGTATATATATATATGTATATGTGTATATGTATATATATATATGTATATGTATATATATATATATATATGAATATGTATGTATGTATGTTTATTTTTGTAACCTATATATTGCCTTGATCTGTCCTTTCACTCCAGTGTTCCTGAGGATGTCATTAGACGAAAGCGCTTGAGCACCCCTTTGTGTTTCTTTTCCCTTCGTGGTTTTATTCATCATAAATATTTTTCACGTGTCACTTTCGTGAAATAATTTTTCATATATATATATATATATATATATATATATATATATATATATATATATATATATATATATATATATATATATATATACACACACACAAGGGTGATCAAAAAGTAACGCAACCCATGGGAAAACGATTTATTTCAGAGCAGGTGCTGGAAGTGGGCACCGTTCTGTGCTTCACACAAGTGGATACGGCGATTCATGTTCTTAAAGACCCTTTGCAACGTTTCCTGTGAAATTGCATCAACACACTTCTGAATCATCGCCTGCAACAGAAGGAAAAAATCAATTATGTGCGCAACCCATGGAGAAACGCACATAATTGATTTTTTCCTTCTGTTGGAGGCGATGATTCAGAAGTGTGTTGATGCAATTTCACAGGAAACGTTGCAAAGGGTCTTTAAGAACATGAATCGCCGTATCCACTTGTGTGAAGCACAGAACGGTGCCCACTTCCAGCACTTGCTCTGAAATAAATCGTTTTCCCATGGGTTGCGTTACTTTTTGATCACCCTGTATGTATATATATATATATATATATATATAATATATATATATATATAATATATATATATATATATTATTTCACAATAATAATAATAATAATAATAATAGATAGTCGATATCAGCCTGTCTTTATAAAGGATTTACATTTAATTTCCAATATTCTGAATAGTTAACGTTAAGCTACTTTTAATTTCAGCATTCCACCATTTAGGTTTAACAGATTTCGCCAGTCTCTTTTTACGTAATAGGATTATTACTCTATTCTAAACGTTTAAAATAATAAACAAAAAAGAAATATATGTGCCATTAATATCATCACGAGATAGAGCCTCATCCCAAGTATTCTAAGTATTGTAATAGAACCAGTAGACGGACCACGATCCGGATACGGACCGTAAACGGATTTTATACCACTTGAATAAACCCATATTCTGATTACAGGAATTACTTTAAAGTATTGGCAAACTTTGACATTTCGAAAAAAGCAAAATAAAACTTCTTTTTTATTTAGTTTTAATCCTGGAGGTTAAAAATGGTGATTTTAAGTTGATTTCGATAAAATAATATCGGCTACATTTCGAAAACACCACTGAAAAAAAGAAAATGTGGGTAGCGGACGTTGGTAAAGTTACAGAAATTTTCGCGTTTATGCCAAAATTTAACTTGTGCACCAAAATATATTAATGTTCTATCGTCTTGTTTGGGCCAAACCATACATTTCAACTAAGGTGTTTAGGCTGTTTAAACCTACCTGACAGTTCAGTTAACCTAACCTTTACTGGTATAGAAATGAAAGGACGCCTCTTTCATTTGGTCGAGACCAAACCATATAAAACGAACACATTTTGGTTCTAAGTTAAATTTTGGCACCAACGCTCTAGCACGACAGAAATTCCTTTATGAATACCGCGTCCGTCTTTGCAGGACCCCAAATCGCTGCTCATACTACAGGGTGTCTCAGAAGTCGCGCACCACAGATTCAGGTCATCTGCACCTATAAGTATGGTACGCGACTTCTGACACATCCTGCATTACACTAAAACCCACTAAAGCCATAGCGTTGAGTATGGGCAGCAAATACGATTTCTCTAGTGCTTAATGATTAATCCTTCTTTATTCAAATGCCTCCACCTCGCGTGATTTGATTAAATTGAGAGTCGTTTGGAAGTAGAACAGACTTCCAAAGTACCATAAATCTGTGTATCTTTGTTTCATGCTAATCTCTACACTGGTAATTCAAATTAGAGTTCCCTCCAAGCCACAAGTCCATTGTAGCCTAGTAACTGTGAGGCCTTCTTGATGGCAAATTGACATTTAATTTGCAATGTCTGCAAGTCATGTACTTGGGTGTTTTACTTGACTGGCAAGGGCTCATTGTTTTCGTATTGTAACCAGGGATGGCCGTTCTCTCTCGATGGTTAAATTCTCGCTTGTTTGTTGAAAACTTGCGTGTGTGTGTGTGTATATATATATATATATATATATATATATAATATATATTATATATATATATATACCCCCTCGATTAGGTACTCCGGCTTGCCGGGCCGAGGGGGCTCGTACACCTCGTGGGTTGTTGAGGTTTCCTCAACTCCTCGCGGGGTGTGGGCGAAGAGTTACCTAGTTGCGTTTTTTTTTTTTTTTTTTTTTTCCCCCCTTCCTTTTCTTCCCCCCCTTTTTCTTTTCTTTTTGCTCCCCCTTTTTTTCCGTCTCTCCCGGAATTTCTTTTGTCTTGACTCGGTCCTGTGCCTCTGTCAATCGTAGTATCCCCCCCCCCCCTCTGTTTGTATTTGCAGTCTTGGGGTCATCAGGTGCACCCGCCGGGGGGCATCGCTCCGTGGCTGAGCTGTGCTCCGGGGACGGTACGGGCGCCCGGACCGCTGCTGCGTCTGGATTGGGTCTTTGCTTGGCCCTTAACGGACAAATCTCCGTAGTGCCAATTTGCTGTTTTTAAAACGACAGTTAGGTTGGGGGGCGGGCTACCCGGGACGTTGGGGCCTGCGCTTTGAAGGATGCAGCGGCGGCTGGTGCATCGCCTTGGGTCCGAGGCTGCTGTTTTTTGTAAAAATACTGTTTATGGGTTCTATTACTAAACTTCACTCCCCTCTTGTTGACGACTCTGGCCCGCCCTTGGATTTGGATCAGACTACTACTTCTGGTCGTTCAGCGGCCTCTGCCTCCGCTGGATTGACCCTCAAGCCGTATGGCCCCCTCTCGTCCTCTGCGGTGTCTGGCTCTCGTGGCCGGACTCGTGGTGGCCGTAGGGCGGGGTCTTCGCGGCCCTTGTTCTCTCGCCCACTCTCGGTTACCGTTACACATGGACCTGTCTCTGCTGTCAATTTCTGTCCGGTGGACAGGTTCCTTGTTCTCCGCCCTTCCGCTGGCTCCCTTCCGGGCAACTCGGAACGGGTGTTTCAGCGCCTTAAGACGATAGGGGTTCCCTGTCGTTATGATATCCGCCCTCTGAGGGATGGGTCTCTTCTTTTGAAGTCCCGTTCTTCGGGGGTGACTGGGTCCCTTCTACAGTTGCAGGATGTCTTGGGTTGCAGAGTTTCTGTGACTCCCCATCCGCAATTGAATAGCTGTCAAGGCACCATTTTCGCTTCCCGTCTGCTGTCAATCCCGGTTGGCGAGTTGCAGGAGGATCTTGCCCCCCAGGGGGTAACGAAGGTCTTCCGCTTTTCGTCGCGCCGGGATGGTGCTCTTACCCCGTCCGCTCGTCTGCTCCTGACCTTTGACTCCCTTGTGCCTCCGGCCCAGGTGTTCTGGGGCATGGGTGATCGCCGGTCGTGTGAGTTTTCGGTGCGACCATATGTGCCTGACCCGGTTCGCTGCTTTGGCTGCAACCGGTTCGGCCATGTTAGCTCTGCGTGCCGCCGTGAGGGTAAGCTATGTGTCCGCTGCGGTGGGCCTGCGCACCCTACCCCGTGCACGAAGCCCCCGCGGTGCTCGAACTGTTCGGGGGCCCACCCTTCCTCTTCTCGGGACTGTCCCGTTTTCAAGTTTGAATTTGAGGTGCGGTCCTTAAGGACTACCGAATTCCTTAGTGCGCGATAAGATCCGTGACCGGGAGCCGCGGCGGGGGTTGTCCTACGCTGCGGCTCTTGGCCCTGGCGGGTCCTCTGGCCCCTCCCGTGCTACCCCGGCGTCTACTGGAGTGGTGCCCCCCCTGGAAGTCCCGGGGGTTGGTGGTCCTCCTGGCGCCGCGGGTCCTTCTTGTTCCTCTGCCTCACTTTCTGACATCCCATCTGATTCCCTGCCTACAAGTGCCCCTTCTCCCCCCTCCGGCCTTGGGGTCTGGATCCTTGCCTACTCGTCTCTCGGGTGGGGAGGGGGATGCCCCGAAGGAGAGGAGGAAGCGTCGCCGTGGTCGGAGTCGGAGTCCTTCCGACCCGATCCTGACTGCTGCTCGCCTTGCTTCCCCTTCTTCCCCGTCTTCACCGGAGGGGAAGCGGCGCGCTGTTCCTGATCCGCTCGGGACTTCCCCCCCCCCCCCCCCTATACGGAGCGCTGGTGGGGCGTCACCTTCCGGTGCCCCGACCAGTGTCCGGGTGTCGGTCGAGGTACACTGCCCCATGACACCCTCGATTACTGACTCTGTTCCCATGATAGACCCGGTCGAGAGGGGCCTGGCCCTCCTTCATGGAGTCTCTCTCTCTCCGGCTCCTGCTGAGAGTGGTCGGGTCTCTCTCCTGGATCTACCTCTCCCACCTGTGGTCGACCTTTCCTCTCCCCCCCGTCAGTGCTTGTCTGGTTTGACGAGCCCTCGAACAGCTGGTTCCCCCCGGTCCCCCTCTTGTGGGGAGTTGGGGGTTTCGGCTGGGCCCGACTCGTCGTCTCTCCCCCCACCGGGAGAGCCCCCCTCTGACCTCCCTGTTCTACTCTCCACTTCTCGTCCTACTACGGGTGCAGCAGATGCGGAGTCGGTGGCCCCTACCCCCCCAGTTCTGGGTGAGTCGGGGAAACCGATTCCGTCCCTGGTTACGGACCGTTGAGTTTGCTGCTCAGCTTGGTCCGTGGCTATTTCGCTGTTTTCTCTGCCTCTTATACTGTAATGCCGCTTCCCCTTACAGTTCCATCTTGCATTGGAACTGTAGGGGGCTTTTAGCTAACTGGGAGAACCTTGCCTCCCTGCTGGAGAGCGAGCGGCCTTCCTGTGTTTGTCTCCAGGAGACTATCCTGGCTGCGCGGGGACTCCCTCGTCTCTCTGGCTATGTTGGTTTCCCTTGCACCCCGGATGAGCGCACACGCCGGCCGGGTGCGGCGATTTACGTGCATCATTCGTTACCATCGCGTGGTGTGCCTCTTCGCACTTCCTTGCAGGCTGTGGCTGTGCGGCTCTTTTTAGATCGCCAGTACACTGCCTGCTCGGTTTATATTCCTCCTCATGACCCTCCTTCTCGCGACGCGGTTCGCGAGTTGGTGCTGCAACTACCCCGACCGTTTCTCCTCCTCGGGGACTTTAACAGTCGCGACCCGGCTTGGGGAGATGTTCGGTCGACTAATGTTGCTGGTATTTTACTCTCCTTAATGGAGGAACTTTCCTTTGCGTGTCTCAATTCCGGTGAACCTACTTACTTCCACGAACCCACGGGTTCATTTACCTGTATTGATCTCTCCTTGGTGTCCCTCGATGCCTTACTCGATTTTTCGTGGAAGGTGTTGGGGGACTCTTATGGCAGTGATCATTACCCAGTCTGTCTTGAGCCGGTCGGTCCGCAGCCGGGCGTTTCGTCTCGACCGAGGTGGTGCCTTGCGCGGGCTGACTGGCCATCTTTCAGAGCTCGTTCCGTCATTGTCCGTTCGGTATTGAGCTTTGGCTCTGTGGATGAGAGCTTGGAGTTCTTCGAGCGGGTGGTGATGGGCGTCGCGGAGGACTGTATTCCTCGATCTTCCGGTAACCCGCGGACTCGTAGCGTCCCGTGGTGGACTCCAGCTTGTCACCAGGCGGTGTGCGAGAGGAAGAGGGCAACGCGCCGCTTCCACCGCACCCGGCGCGCGGGCCACTTGATTGAGATGCGGCGGGCGAAGGCTTTCGCCCGCCGGACTCTCAAGTTGGCCCGTCGGGCCTCTTGGCGTGCTTTTGTGTCCGGCATCTCCTCATCTACCCCTTCTGCTGCTGTGTGGCGGAAGGTACGTAGTATCGAGGGGAGGCCAGTCCCTGCTAGTCGCCCTGTCCTTCGGGACGGGGACGGCTTCCTTTCGGATCCTGCTGCTGTGGCTGATCGGCTGGCCGGTGCTTTTGCTGCGGTTTCCCGTTCGCCTTCAGCTGCGGATCGCCCTTTATCGGAGGTCACGTTCCCGCCCCCTGGGAACGAGCCCTATAACCATCTCTTTCCGATGCGGGAACTTCGGGCTGCCTTGGCAACCCGTCGTTCTTCCGCCCTTGGCCCTGATGACATTCCGTATGACTTTCTTTGGAATCTGCACCCGATGGCCCTGCACTTCTTGCTGGATCTTTTCAACCGGATGTGGGTTGAGGGGTCGTTCCCTTCCCGTTGGAGGGAGGCGATTGTGGTCCCGATACCTAAGCCGGGGAAGGATCCGGCGGAGGTGGCGAGCTATCGGCCTATTGCTTTGACGAGCTGCTTATGCAAGCTCCTCGAAAAGATGGTGGCCGTCCGACTTTCCTTTACACTGGAGTCGCTTGGGTTATGCCCCCCGACCCAGTATGGTTTTCGTCGATTTCGGGGTACTCTGGACCCCCTTCTCCTCCTTGGCCATGATGTACGGGAGGCATTTTCCCGCCGGAATCTTGTTCTGGCCGTCTTTTTTGACGTCCAAAAGGCCTATGACACGACCCGTCGGGGAGTTGTCATGGACCGTTTGAAGTCTCTTGGTTTTGTGGGCTTTTTGCCCACGTTTCTTCGCAACTTCCTCTGCCGTCGCACTTTCCGCGTCCGTAATGGGGCGGCCCTATCTGCCCTGTATGTTCAGGAGGAGGGGGTGCCCCAGGGGTGTGTGTTAAGCGTCTCCTGCTTCAACCTAGTTATGTCTGCGCTACCGGGAGCTCTTCCGCCCTCGGTGCGCTGTTCCATCTACGCAGATGATCTGGCTGTCTATGCCGCGGGGACGAGTCCCCCCCTCGTGGAGAGGCAAGTCCAACTCGCGGTCAATCGGGTTGAACGCTGGGCGTCGTCGGTGGGCCTTACGTTGTCTTCCCCGAAGACTTCGTGTATGGCCTTCCTTCCGTCGAGGAGACGGGGATCCGGCGCCATCCCGGCCTTTAACCTTACACTCGGGGGTCAGCCTCTGGCCCTCGTTCCATCAGTACTCTTCTTGGGTATGGTTTTCGACAGCCGTTTGAGCTGGGTTCCCCACCTTCGCTGGCTGCGCGAATCCGCGAGACGTACCCTGGATTTGCTGGTGCATCTGTCGCATACTACATGGGGCGCGGATAGGCGGACGCTCCTCCGTTTGTACGTGTCCCTGGTACAGTCCAAATTAGACTATGGGAGTGTGGTGTATGGCTCCGCCTCCCGCACGGCCCTTCGGATACTGGATCCGGTCCTCTCTAGAGGACTGCGCATGTCATCTGGCGCCTTCCGCTCCTCTCCGGTTGATAGTCTGCAGGTTGAGTGCGACATCCCTCCCTTGGAGGATCGGAGGTCGTTCCTCATTGCTAAACACTATCTCCGGATCCTCCGTCTTCCCACCTCTCCTCTGTTCCAGGTGGTTGAGAGGGCGTTCTGCCGGGATGGGGGTTGGTATTTCACCGACACGGTGACCTCCCTCCTCGATGGTATGGGCACTCCCCCTCCATCCGTTATACCGGTCTCTTTCAGTGGTGTTGCACCTTGGGAGAGCACCCCTGTTGCGTGCTGTAGGGCGTTGCGCCCCGTTCGCAGGACCGAGTCGGACTTTGCCTTGCTTCGGTCTCTGTTCCTTCAGCATGCGGCGTGTCACTCTGCATGTGTTGCGATCTTCACGGATGGCTCGAAGTCGTCGGGGGGCGTTGGATCCGCGGCTGTTCCCCAGTCGTCTGTCCTTGCTCCCCGATGTACCCGTCTCCCTGATGAGGCTTCCGTTTTTACGGCGGAGCTCTATGCCATTCTGAGCGCTCTGGAGGTGGTGCGGGAGCATCCGGATGGGTCGTTCGTCATCCATTCGGATTCCCGCAGTGCCCTGGATGGCCTTGAGTGTTTTGACTCTGTCCACCCGCTGGTCCGACGAATCCAGCTACTGTACCATACTCTTGTCGCTTTCGGTGGCAAGGAGGTGGTATTTTGCTGGGTCCCAGCACATGTTAACGTGGCTGGAAATGAGGCTGCCGATCGAGCTGCCCGTTCCGCGTGCCGACTGCAGGTTTCACCTGTGTCCCTCCCTTTTTCTGATTATATCCCTGGCTTCCGTAGGTTTTTGCGCTCCCGGTGGCAGAGTCGCTGGGATGGCGCTACGGATAATAAACTTTGCAAGATTAAACCCAAGTTGGGATGTTGGGCCTCTTCCTTCCATCGGTCGCGCCATAAGGAGGTGGCTCTGGCCCGCCTCCGTATTGGCCACACCCACCTGACCCGATGTCCCAATTGTGACGTCCTACTTACAGTTGCCCACCTCCTGGTGGAGTGTCCGCTTTACTCTGCGCTGCGCGCAGAGTATTTTCCCTTTTTGGAGAGCGTCGGGCTTTGTGATAGGCTTGGCGCTCTTCTGTCTGAAGGTCCCTACTTTTCGATAACCGGATTGTTCTCCTTCCTCTTTCGCTCCCGACTTCTTTACCGGCTGTGACCCCACTATGATCTTTTTGCTTTTCCCCCACCTCCCCCTCCTCCTCCCCCGTCTATTGTTCATTTCCATTAGTTGTTCCATACTCTTCGTTCTGTGTTCGCTCTGCTATCCACCTTTCTTTTGGTGGCCATGAGCGGTCATTCTTTGAAACAAAAAAAAAAATATATATATATATATATATATACACACACACACACACACATATATATATATATATATATATATATACAGGGCGTCCCAAAAAAATGTATACACACTTTAACAGCTGATAGCTCAATTGATGTTTCTTTCTTTCCAAGTTAAACCCATTAGAATTAATAATGGCAGACAGACTAAGCTTTGAACAAAGGAAATTCATTCTAAAATGCTACTGGAAGTGTGAAAACGCAGTTGAAGTGCAAAGACAGTTTAGGAGGGAGTTTCAAACAGATCCACCAACGCGACTTACCATCACTCGAATTAGAGATAAGTTTGAAGCCGATGGAACTGTTCAGAATGTCCACAAGAAGCGTTCCGGAAGACCACGGACATCGACAAGCCCCACAAAGCAAGAAAGAGTACTGGAAAACGTATCACCAAAGTCCAAGAAAATCTGTGCGGCAAGCGAGTCGTGAGGTAGGAATTTCAGAATCGTTTGTCCAACGCATTTTGAAGCGCTGTCAATGGAAAAGTTACATTCCAAGATTAGTCCATGCTATTAATGAAGATGATGATCCGGACCGAAGAGTGGAGTATTGCGAGTGGTACTTGGCACGATGTGGATGTGGAATGGACGAAGGGGTTTCGTAGAATACCCTCCGCGTTCACCAGACCTCACACCACTAGACTTTTTTTTATGGGGATACTTAAAAGACAAAGTCTACGCTATAAAACCTGCAACAGTCGCTGAATTGAGAGCAGCCATTGAACGAGAATGCACACAAATACCAAACGAAATGTTTCGTGATGTTTGCGATTCCATTGCTTCGCGTTATCAGCAGTGCCTGGACCAGAACGGACGTCAGTTTGAAAACAGGCGTTGACAAAACAATTAAATAATGTCTGTAGATTCTATTACATTTTGAAAATGAAATGTATTTTAATAAACACTGCCTTTATAATTATTTAAAGTGTGTATACATGTTTTTGGGACGCCCTGTATATATATATATATTTTTTTTTTTTTTATCCGACTCTTGCTTTGACCACGGTTTGAATATCCACTTGCGTGACGACGAGTAAATGGCGGTCATTCACGAGCACCAACTGTGCAAAGTATCTTTTACTGTGCACAAAGTCAATTAACGTTCTGTTTGTAACCTTAACACAGTCTTCGCGTGTAGAGCAGCTGTTCTAATAAATTTTTGTATTCTCATTATGGCAGGACTCTGTATTTACTATCTCACCCTGGAGATGAATCATTTGTACATGGGAACACAAAAAGGAAAATAATAATTTACAAAGTGATCTGTGTACATCACCCGCAGGAAAAGAACGAAAATTTTAATAATTTTGCAGATAGATCACACTGGCCTTCAACCGTAAGAAGTTCAGATGGCTAACCGAAAGTCGATAATGAACTTTGATGTATTAGTATCTTCGCACTCTCTTGAATAGTTTTTCGAATAATATCCAAGTGTCCGTTGAACTGAGTCAATAGTATCACGATTTATATCGCACTGTGATCGTAAATTTGCTCGATTATATTAGCAAGCTAAAGATATGAAATTTTTATTATTTTTTAAATAATTGTTCCAAGTATTGAGCAGATATTTGAGTGGAGAGCATCTGACGTGCGACGTACAACCTACTTATGTCAGAGTTACGGTAAAAGGACTTCCACTTCAGCTTGCTTATCCGTCAGAAGTTAAATCGGGACAAGCTTCTGCCCTGAGATCCCAAGTTACGGGTCACCTCGTGATTACAGCCCCAAAGGTATTAGTTATTTTCTATCCACTTGAAAGTAAACTTAGCACCATAACGGAACCACAAATTACTTTCCACGTTTAAAGTTAGATTTATCTTATTAATAATAAAAAATAGAGTAAATAAAGTTACAAGATAGAACTGAAAATGTAGTACTTTTGAACTTTTGAAGACACTTCATCGAAATATCTTTAAAAGTTCAAAAGTTATGTCACTTTCAAATTTGGTACGTTCAACTGCGTTTTCTGCTTTTGTCGCTTAGCCACTTCTTCCTAGGAGGGCCTCGTATGTCCGTGACTGAAGCCTCGAAATATAAAAACATATTTTTAATACCACAAGAGACTATTCTTAAATACTTCATGAAGTAAAATCTCTCTCTATATAGTTTGAAGAAGAAAAACTACTGAGCTTCCCAAAAGATGAAAGAATGAATAAAGGAAATAGGAAGAAAATTAATAAGGAAGAGGGAGAGAAACAAGAAAAAGAAAATGAAAGGTTGGAAATTATTTTTTATTTTAGAAATCAGTAAGTCTAATCGAAAATTAACTTTGCGAAAAATGGGGAAGGCAATGTTTCATCATACAGTGGCGCTCACAAGTATTCGTACAGAGAAATATTTCAGTTATATCTCTAGACCCCAGGTCTAGGTACCCCAGCACTACTTGTTTTGAATGGTAATAAAATTGGACCTTATACTGTCTAGGGATATTCGTCCTTATCTTTTGTACCATGCATAGGATAGTTAGGAAAAGTTTACCGTCCGTTTGGAAAAATTTAAGAAATAAAAAATTAGTTTACCTCCAACAGGAGCGCAGCCAGGATTTTGGAAAGGGGGGGGAGCCCAAGCCAGCGATCGTTACAAACAACACACACACACACACACGTATGTCAAGGGCGGATTCAGAAGCCCATCTTGCCTTGGGCCCCCACCTTGCTTGCGCTACTGAATCCTCCAACATACGAGTATACAAACAAACAAACAATTTATTTCAGACTCAACAGGTACAAACATTATACAAGAGGTCTATAGAAGATTAAGAGATAGTTGTCTGGAGCACTGACTAAGTAGGCCGGTGAATCACTGTGTATAATGAACATACATTTGCCCAGTGGTGGGCACGCGCAACGATTTTTGTAGCGCCGCAACCGCAACCGCAACTCTGCTGAAATAGTTGCGCCGCACGCGCAAGCGCAACCCTTTTCAAAAAGTTGCGCCGCAAGCGCAAGCGCAACCAAAAATGTTGCGCCGCAAGTTGCGCCGCAACTTTTTGCGGCGCAACTGCCCACCTTTGCATTTGCCTACGCCAATGCTTCCAGATTTGAGATTTATAAAATATATCGGAGACCAATCCACTAACCATGGCTTCTATTATCTTATTGACTGACTCACCAAGCCTAGTGATAAATCTAAATACAAAATTGCAAATGACACTGGCAGTTAGGCACCTTATTGACTACAAACAGCATATTGACACTAGAAGGAGCACCATTTACAAATCTTGGAGTCCTTAATAAACTCCTAAAAATATTATTATATGCAACATATAATTTCCTCAAATTATACATCCTGTAGTTCCACCACAAATGAGCTGTTACATTGGAGTACAAAAAGTTTTCACCAAATCAACTTAACATCTAATGAACACGTGAAATTTTCTAACCAAAGTATTTTCCTGAGCATATATTTGTCTACATTGCCTTAGGCTTAGAATATCACAGTCATCTAAACGACTATCCGTTAGTATGTGGCCAAGATACTTAGTCTGGGTTACTTCCGACAGCACCATACCATTCAATTGAAATTCAGGAAATTTTATATACTTGTAGGCCTTGGTCCTCATAATCATAAAATATAATCCTGATAAAAGTCATGTTATGTCGTTATCCTTCCCATACCTTTCACACACCTTCAAAAGTGTAATGTAAAACATTAAAGAATTTGATGAAAATACGTTTTCACACTTTTAATGTTGGTACTTGAATGTTTGGTCCAACGATAATTTTAAAGTGTGATGATCTGTCAAACATAAGCAGCCATTGTTCGGAATAAAAAAAGAAGTAAATTCAGGTTTCTCGCCTACTACTTTAAACTATTTCATGAACTTCTAATCACTTTTTCTCAACTGTTTTATCCGTACCCATACATTATTCGGGTAAATAATAAGAGAAAGAGCTACTGGTAGGTGGTTGGGGTTATGTGAACAATAAAACAAAATTGATATCGAAAGAAAAGTCAAGCTTAAGAGGTTGATTACTGGAACCATTTGGTCGTATAATTATTTTCAAACCTAAGTTTAGTTCAAAGAGGAGTTTTAAATATCATAGCAACATTGGAGCGTCATCGGCAGTCGGCAGTACATCAAACAACCTAAAGCGTAATAGGAGCTTATGGTAGCTCTGCATGAAGCTGGCATACTAGTTCAGGGATTGCTGAAACGTTGTGTGTGTGTGTGTGTGTGTGTGTGTGTGTGTGTGTGTGTGACAGTGTGTCATAAGGCAGTGAAACATTAGGTGCATTGGTACGAAGTGGAACTAGATATTGAAACGCGGCCAAGGTCTGGTCGTCCCCTTGCGACATCCGCTTTGGAAGACGCAGAAATAATAAATCGGTCCGTTTGAATCCGTTCAGCACTGCCAAAAGAATTTACACAGAGATGAAATTAAACTACATCCCAAACACAGTCAACAACAGACTTCATGAAGCCGAAATCTTTCATCGTCGAGCTGCTATTAAACCGGCTCTCAGTAATCGTCATAAAGTGAGAATGGGCTTTGCTTTGTAGTACTTGAAAACAGGACGAGTTTTGGAAGTGATTTACATCAATGAGAAAACCTTTTCTTCAAATGACCATGACCCTTTGTATGGCTAAAGAAAAGGCAAAAGATTTTTCACGGTAACCACAGGAACTGTATAAATGTCGGTGTTTGGGGTTGGATGTCTGGATATGAGCCTGGAGAATCTGGAAATTGACGGACGTTTTACAGTGGCAAAATATATAGAACTCTCAGAAGTAGTAATGTTACCCAGTGTTCAGGCATATTTAATTCCTGCCCATAATGCATTTTATTTCATCGATGACAAGAACTCTGGGCATTGGAGCGATTTAATAATAAATTGGTTTAGAGATTATTCTGGTTATAATAATGGAGTTGCCTCCTAAATCACCTGATCTGAATCCCATAGAATATTTGTGAAGCATGATGCTGAGAGAAGCAAGAAAATGCTTATTGTTCATACGATAGAGATATGAAAGAACATTGGAAGATATCCAGAAGTTTGTGAAGGGCTTACCACATCAATGCCGAGATGATTAACCGAATTAGACGAGGCAAGAGACGGAAGCACGAATTACTAGATTATTTTAACCACATAATTTAATATTATCATATTTTCCAGTGAAACAAAATTTGTATTTTTTAATGCCTTTTACTTTAAAAACAATAATTTAATTCCCAGAGCTTGTTCTGTACTATAGTATGTTCAAGATTAAAATATACAGTAGTAGTAACCTACAATAATAATAATAATTTATTAGTTATTATTATTATTTGACTACAAATACACTCATTATATCAAAAAAATTACAAAATGAACAAATTACGCCAAGTCTTCAATATAGAGTGTAACATATTTGTGGATAGTAGTCTATTATGACTTGATCCTCTGGATCCAGAGATTCTATCTTTAGTTTTAAATTGATAATTACTTACTTTGTAAAAACTGGTTGTGCCAATGTACAGGCAGTTTTTACATAGTGGAGCCACCTCGATGGGCCGAAGTGGCCCCTAGTGCGCCCACTATAAAAATTTCTTATGTTCTTTGTGGTTCGGAACCCACGTAAAATTGTAGGTCCCCTCCTCCACCACGGAGGACATGCACAATACACAATTACAAACACAGTTAGGTAGACCAGCCATGAGTGGATCCTAGGGTTTTTGTTGGTCTGAAACATTATAACATACTAGTACAGTTCCCGCCGCTTCGCTGACGGTTAGACAGGCTAAACTACAAAAAAAGAACCCAACCATGAAAATTTTGAGCTTCACATTGTCAACATTTCTGAATCTGGTATCCCAAAACCTCCTCACCCCCATTCATACAACTTGGGGGCTAACCCCCTCCCCCATTACCCCCACCCTTCCCCCATTGCTAAACTACGGAAAAGAACAGTCATGAAAATCTTGAGCTTCACATTTCCGCCCGTAATACAATTTCTGAATTTTTTTCTCAATTTTTTCTCACAATTTCTGAGTGTGACGGACGGACAGCTCTCTTATTATACTACAGGGTGGGCCGTAAGTTTCCATACATAGGAAAATTTAAACGTTTGTTTTTATGTTTCAGATACCCTAAGAATATGCGTTTGTAAGATCTTGTTTACTGATGAAGCAAATTTTTACGTCAATGGAGAGGTTAATCGGCAAAACATACGTTATTGGAGTAATGCTAACCCTAACTGGCTGAGTCCGACGAAGATGCAAGGTGCCGGTAAAGTGATGGTGTGGGCCGGGATATGGGGTGACAGAATTATTGGACCAATTTTTGTCAGTGGAAATCTTAATGCCGAAAGGTATCTTAACATGTTGCAAGAAGAGATTTTCCCATCCCTGCTAAACGAGGAAGGTAACTTCCAGTTTACTTCCAGCAAGATGGAGCTCCACCTCATTATGGTCTTCACGTGCGTCGGTATTTGGATCAGCAGCAGTTTCCGGATGCTTGGATTGGTCGGCGTGGTCCTGTGGAGTGGCCTCCCAGATCCCCAGATCTCACCCCCCTTGATTTCTATCTTTGGGGGCACTTGAAGGCCATGGTGTATCAGGAAAAGATACGAGACATAAATCATCTAAAGGAACGTATCACCAACGCCATTACAAGCATAACGTCAACTGTGCTAATGCGTGTTCATCAACAGTGGGGAACACGTATTGAAATGTGTTTTCAAAACAATGGCAACCATGTAGAGCATATTATATAAATAAAAATGGTTGTCCATAAAAAAATGTTTATTTTTCCTATATATGGAAACTTACGGCCCACCCTGTAGTATAGATTACCAATAGGTTATATTTCCGCACAAAGACTCATGCTTGACAGGTCAAATCTTAAAATATTGTTGGACCAAACTTCTAAAAACTGATTATCTTTCTTTGGTTTTTGGATCAGACTTCTTAATTAGTTAAATTATTTAACATCCTTCAAAAAATGTATAAGTAACTGGTGTGCTTGATTGACAAAAGAAGTACAAGTAAATCAGAAATTGAAAGTAGAATGAAGCAGGGCAAGCAAGTTGTGGGCGCAATAAAAACCGTAGTAAGAAGGAAATGCTTGAATGTACAATATTAGGCCGGGTCGAAATTTCTGATTTCTTACGTACATAGTGTGAGGTGGTTCAGTCAATCATAGTAACACCCTGGTAAAATATTTTTGAATTCTGAATCGGAATTAATCTTTTATTGTTAGATCTGGAATAAATTTTACAGAAACAGTTTTAAGTCTAGCTTAACGCCTTTCCTATGAGTATAATGTTTAGTTTGTAATAAGTGGAATACATTTTCTGAGTTATTTATGCTAACTTCAGCATAACTGTGGATTAAAATTATCTAGCTTTAGTATAATGATATAAATTAAATAATCTAATTCACGCTTGGTTTTTCATGTTCCTCTGATCCTTAATTTTCCTCTTTCTAGAACTGGCAACAGCAACTATTTGGAAGTAAACGATGGAAATCCAGATAAAAAGTGGTTTATTGAATCGGAATTTGGGTCAGTTCACTATAACTGTAACCAATCAAATACAAAATATTATGCCAGCCGGAACTTTACTACACCAGAAAGGTCGAATTCGCCAACCTTCGTGGATAATCCGGAGGTGCCTCCTCTTGAATAAATGTGCGCAAATCGTGCATTCCATAGTTTGTTAAGAGTTAATTATTATTGAGGGATTTTGTAATTAAAGTTTATTTTTCTGATATGTAATGTAATATCTCGGTTTTGTCCCCTTTTCCTCGTTTGAAAATATGCTAAATATAAAGCAGTCAATGTAAGTTACTGAGTTTGCTATTGCCATTTAACATAAATATTTTTTAAACTTTTTTTTTTAAATTATTCGTACAGATTGACACCGATTTGGTAATTTACAGGTACAACAACAGTAAACTACGAACATCTTTACATTTATTCATACACACAAAACATGCGATTTAAAACTTTTAAAAACTTTCATTAGAGTTAGTGTAAATTTCGTAAGCATTTACAGTATTCTACATTCTTCTTTTCCTGTGGCTTTCTTCATTTTCATGAGCTGCAAGGAAATATTAATTAAAGTTACTTTTAAAATATAAAGGAGACTTCATTTTCATCATTAATTATTATTTAAATTGCTGTATTGCAGAATAAAAAAAGTCTATAAAATAAAATTGCGAATTTAAGTCTAGTCTTACTGTTTTCGAATGCGCAAGCCAAGACAAGTTGAAGCTTCATAATGAAGTAGCGTGTGTCATTAAAATGGTTGCAAGCGTATATCGGAAGTGGTATTGGGGGAACGTATGCCAAAAAGAAATACCAGAGCAAACAAATAACTACCCGAGCTAGATCACAAACTTCGGAGAAAAGCATTTTAAGATTCAAAATAACAAAAAAAAAAAAATCTTTCTTTAGAAAAGAATAGAAGTGAGAGAGTTTTACAATTTTTAGATATTTGATATTACATTAATATATTCACAGTACTCTAATCTAATATGCCTTTGGAAGCATGAAGGCTTCTTAGGCAAAATTAATGGCATTTACTTTATTTATTACATAAAAACAATGAAAGTAGCAAGTAATAGCGATAGTGATAAAAATAAATAATAAATGCAATATAAAGTTCACAAAATATTACATAATTTTAAATTAAATGATTTATTGTATATTTAATAGAAAATAAATGCTGCTTAATAAAAAATATATAAAAACGAATAAATTACGAAATTAAATGTGCTTAATGAAATGAGCATATTTTAAATAGTTTATTATAAAATGGGAACTTCATTACTTTGGTAAAAATGGCAGTAGTGAAACATATACATCAGTTGGAGCTAATAAAGCGCCTTTTAAGTGATTTGCGAAATACATTTAGTGATGAAGCCTGCCTGATAAGCGTGGGAACTGCATTCCATACTAGTTAGTTAAGCAAAACAAAGAAGCTTCTAAATATTTAATGTTTAGAATACATAAATGGTTTCATTTATACTTTAGAACAGTGTTGAAGAACGAAGAAAATGAAAAATTACCGAGTCGACTCCTTACGGGAATATATACTTTATACATACTATATATTACAAGAACCATTCCTGTATGAATAATAATAATAATAATAATAATAATCATCATCTGGATAACTTCCCTCTCGCATCCATCACTCCACTCACCCTCAACATATGTTCTGGTTACTTCACTACATCCATTCAAAGGTCTCCTTGCCCTCATCGTTCTGAAAGAGGGGTTGAGGGTATTAGGAGGCGGCAATGAATCAAATGGAATAATAGAACACGTTCAACTGTAATTCACTTTTTCAAGTCCTCAGAAGGGCAAGAAAAATGCATTCAAGCTGAACACAAGAGATGAATGCGAAACCCATTTACAGTACAAAAAAGTTAGTAATAATGTAGCAAATAAAACTACATTATGTAATAAGAGCAAATGCTCATAGAAGAGGAATGTACGTCAAAATAAGGGCAGTATGGATGAGAAAAATGTTTATTTGTGAAAATAATGGAACTGCAGTAGGATAATAATATTAAGTGGAAGGGGGGGGGTAAACAGTTCCATATTAGAATCTTTCTCATTTGCCTCCGTTTCAATGTATGTTATTAAAAGAGTAAAAGAAGAAAAAAGGTAAGTGAAAAACTTTCTCAAAATCACACAGCAAAATTAATACTTTGTTAATTATTCCATCACCGAGAGGTCATTCACAAAATACAGTGAAAAGAGATTGCGAGGCTATTAAACGAAAGCTGAAAATGAAGATACCATACGAGTCGGGTGTCCGAAGGGTAAATGAAGTACGTTCCTGATAGAACTCTGGAAAGTTCGTAATTATTATTATGGTCAAGCAAGATGGACTAACTATTCATCTTTCTTAAATCTCGAAAACTTTGGTTAACTTTGCTGCGTGATGTTTGAGGTAATTGAAGTTTTTAATAATATTAATGATTAAAAGAGAAAAATTGTCACTCGTAATCAACGACTGAAATATCGAATATGAACTCTATGCAAATTAGTTACGGGTAATTCATATTAAATAAACTTTCGTACTAACTAAATTGGGGTTAAAATCAATTTAAACAAACTTAATCTTAACGTAGCCTACTCCTACTATAGTCAAACCTGTGAAAATTTACCTATTTTGTTAAAACACCTACATTAATTTTCACTTAGTAGGCACACTTTTTATTAGTTTAAATGAGCGAAGCGAGGCACTGTGTCTTTCGGAAGTCACTTTGAAAGGGATGCCAATATAAGAAAGAACGACAATACCACTGCATAAGAACTCCCCAAATCCAAAACCTCATTTTCCATTGTAAAGCCAAAGAGGTTAGGCAAAAAAATGCAACTTCGTAATGTAATAATAAAATAAATAACCCGAAAATAAAAGCGCAACTGATTAAGTATTAATTTAATTTTTTTACATTTAGGAAAGTAACCCGCGATAATTAATATTAAAACCAAGGAAAAATCGACTCGAATGGATGAACGAATACAATACACAAAGGACTTAATTTGATAATTCTTAAAAAACAATCGGAATTTTAATGAGAGTAAAAATAAAATACTTTTTACAAGTTTTAGTTGAGAGAGAAAGTTACTTTACTTCAGAGAGATTTAAAAGAATGATCACTCGATAGTAATGTGGTGTGTGTAAAAAAAAAAAAAAAAAGTTTAATCGTGGATGATTCTGTAAATAACTAACAGTGGGCAAATGCTTTATTTTAATAAGCATACAATAAAAAACAAATTAAAAAAACACGAACCTTAACTGGTGATGAACTTACGCATCTGGTAGGAATGGGTGGGTTTTTAAAGGCTATTATTAATTTCATTATTAATTACTATTATTTTCATAGCCTTTTTTTTTTTTAACTTTGAATGCATTTCTTTCAACTTTAGAAATATTTTGAAAATTGAGGTCATTTTGCTTAGTTTAAAATGGAAAATCTTTTTATTGAAAAATATTAAGAACTGATGATTTCGCCAAACTTTATCTTAATATCTGGTCCAGTATAAAGTTAAGCCAAATCAAATAAAATAATTAGTCCAATTTATGCAATTTTAAAATTATTGTAACGACAAAAGCTGTAAAATTGTATTTATTTCATAAATTATAAACAGAGTTATTAATTCATTCATATTTCTTAATGAGAAGAGATTCGGCTATTCTAAGGTCGGGGAATTTATTTGTTCCAAACGTTGGGTTATATATAATTAAATCTTTACTCGTATTTTACTCGATTATTCTTAATGAATTTCCTTTTAGTTAAAAGAAATGCATTCAGAAAGTTAGAATAGACTACTAAAACTATATTAACCTTCAACTGCTATAGTTATTTCTGTTACACAAAAATAAACTGATCAGGGTCCTCCCTGACCCCATGGTAGTGGTTGTGGGTTAAAGTTCAAGGCGACAACACATTTTTATTAATTAATTAATTATTATTATATTTGATACGACCTGAATTCGCATTTAGTTCTAGTTTAAGCAAATATTTGAATATTCACAGAAATAAATACCTTTACTAGTTATTATTTACCGTTAAGAAATAAAAACAAAAACACCCATCCTAATCTCTCTACTTCAAGTTATATAATGTATCACTTCTTAAAAATATCCTAATAAATATTAAATTCGTCAAAATACGACTAAAGCCTTTATTTACTTACATTTTTTAAAGGTTTTGGCACCTCCAAACAGAGAAGCATTATTCCCTGAACAAAATAATCCACTGCTTTGAATTGGATTCGTTGGCTGATTACCGAAGAGTGAGGTTGTGTTAGTCGGGTTGCTGCCGAAGGTCGATATATTGCCAAAACCAAATCCGGTTGTATTATTGTTACTGCTACTGTTAAAATTGAGGAAGGAAGAGCCACTGAAAGGACTGTTCTGATTGCAAGACCTAATGAGCAAGGGAAAATAAAAAAAACCTTCATAACGCATTTAAACGAGCCAAATCATAGCTAATTCTTTAATAAAATGCGCTTACCCTAAGAGATTCGGAAGTGAAGTTTGTGTTAGAGGAAGGGTAGGAGGAGCAGCTCCCAGAGAAAGAGCCTTTGCCCTTTGCTGTCCATTTTGAAAGTTCAATAAACCGCTTCCACCCTCTGAATAAAAAAAAAAAATGATGCATTAATACATTGATTCTCAGAGCGGATTTTCTCATCCAAGCTCACGTGTGCTCGAAAATACAAAGAATAAAAATAAGCGTAGATTAAAGCTATAGAAAAACTTCAACTTTTTCAGCCTTTGAGCAGCAGACTACGGGCATGACTTATCGCGGGAAGTTGTGAAGTTTCCCTGGAAGTCTTTAAAGAAAAGATTAGATTCTTTCATGAATGAAAATATACTTATAATAATTGTTACAATTATTTGAAAAGAATATGACCAAATTTTGACTGACATATTTCCAGTGTTGGGCACTAAAGCGTTAATCCGATAACAGTTAATTAACTAAGTTAACTTTTTTTAACGGACTATTAACGGAAGTTAATTTCCATTTATCGTTATCGGACCAGTTAACTTCCGATAACTCGATATTTAGTCTGTTAAAGTCCGTTAACACGTTAACTGCGAGGAGTCATTTACGGAAGATCACCGCTCCGCGAATGAATTCAAACCGACATAACTTCAGTCTGCCAATTCCGTCCTCTGCCGCAGTGGAACGGCTCTTCTCTCTCGGCAAGGACATCCTGAGGCCCAAGAGGTCAAGACTGGCAGTTGGGCCTAACTTTGAGAAGTTGGTCTTTCTGAAGGGCAACCAGCACATTGTGTCATAGTCTTTAATAAATGTGCCTAAAATTTAATTTTACCTTTCAGTTCCCGCCATAATAATTCTCTGGTAAATTAAAATTTAGTTAATGGTTAGTGGTTACAAGGGTTTCAAAACATGTAATCAGTACATTTTTTATTAAAAATAAAAAAAAAGTTAAGCAAAAAAGTTGCAAAACTTGATAAAAATAGTTAAATACCTATTTATTGTTGGATTTTGCATAAATAAACATTTTCTACGGGTTTTAAAGCTTTTTTCCTTGATTTTTTTAAATGTTAGTAAAGAAATAGTTATCGTTAACGGATTATCGTTAACTTCCGTTAACTTTGTACTAAAATTATCGGATTATCGTTATCGGAGTTAAAAATTGGGGTTAACGGATTATCGTTATCGAAGTTAACTTTTTGGTTAACGGTGCCCACCACTGCATATTTCATAACTTAAGAAATTTTTAAATGTTAGTTCTGCCTCACTGTAAGGTTTAGTAAATTAACCTGTTCAAGTAAAAGACATAATAATGGGATTTAGTGAACGATTCTTCAACACCATAGTCACTCTCCAGTCTCCATGTCACCCATGTAACTTACGTTCTGAGTTGAATCCTTCACACGTTTGATGTGCTTATCTTACAAATGCAACTATATAACTATAATAATAAAAAATTTCTAATAACGGTGGAAAGAGTTTTAACATTTATCACCACCTTAACATACTCTAGCCTAAACTACTGCATTTTATTTTAAATCTCTATTAAAAGGATTGAAATACTAGACAAGGAATACAAGTTTATTGATACCTCCCAACGCAGGTCTCAGAATGGAAAAGTTTCTATTGGATATTCCCAGTGGCTGTTCTTCGGCCGTGACTGGTTTGAAAAGCGCTTCCGGTTGCATTTCAGGGTTGGATGATTGGTTTGTGAAGTTGATGAGTTGGTTGTGCAAGGTGTAGATTTTAGCTGCCAGCATCTTCACCATTTCATGCTCTTTCTTCAGAACCTCTTTCATGTCTGCAGTAACGAAAATATTAATAAGAGAATATGACATGAACTATGTAATTTGTCACTGAAAGGTCACTCCTTACAATATGAATGTAAAAGAAAAGTTTTTTTAAATGTTATTCAGTCAGACTGAGAATAAGCTCGGAACGTGAAGGGGCCGGGTTCGACTCTCGCTAGTGGCTTTTCAGGTTGTGTCGAGGAAACCCCTGGTGGTAGAAAATTTTATATATATATATTTATTTATTTATTAAGTCACACTAGCTTATGAAGTTCAGATACATGATCTAAAGTTAAATTTTATAATAAAATTCTGCAAAACATCAATTTCGAGTTGGCTAACTTACATTACTTGAGCTAACATATATAGTGAATTGATTTTGAATTGAGTTGAATAACCTTTATTGATAAAATACATATAATTTTGTTTTAACATAAATAATTGTGAAGTTGGACTATTTATTTTATTTAATTTGGCCATTAAGCTTTAGGCTTTACTGGATTCTTAATTAAAAATAAAACATAGTTATTATTGTTGGTATTAATATATAAATCATGAATAAGAATTATTAATTGGAGTATATTTAATCTTAAGTCATTATTTTAGAGATGTAAAACAAATACAAAGTCATCGTTGAAAGTCATTATTGAAGGTGAGCTGCGTCGTAGCAATATCTAACAACGCTTTCCGTTGATCAACAAAGGTAAGTGACATTGGGTCGGATAGTAGTTGGATGGGAGACCGTTCTCTGCGTCCAGACTATGTAGCAACCCGTGGTTCGATCCCACGCAAAGCCGTAGGTCTCCATCATACGACCTTAGATGTTACGAAGCAGGTTACATAACCCTATCATTACATTACATAAATGAAATCAATATTCGACACGAGAGATGAACAGTAATAAGTAATGTTCATTAAATCCTAGATTACGCACGAGAAATAAACAAGTAAAAAGTAATGTACGTTTAATCGTAGATTTTTTATATCAGCATTTAAATCAGAGGTTCTTAACCGTTTTAGGCTGCGATCCAAATCCTAGTCTCGGGGCTAGCTCGGCGACTAATGCCTCCAAACAGTTCACTCGTAATAGATAATAAAATAAATAATAATGGTAAAATGATTAGGAATAACATAAATAAATGATAAATGACAATTTAATGACCCAAGTTTGGGTCGCAACCCGGAGGTTAAGAACCCCTGATTTAAATCATTCCATAGTTTAAATCCGAGGAAAATGGAATTGGAGGAATTGAGGAATAACAAGCTTTGATCTATTTCTGGTCTGATGAGAGTGCATTTTTTGATGAGTTACAAAATATTTATTTATCTATTGCAAGTTAATGATTTTGTTCTTGCATTTGTAAATGAAAATAAAATGTGCCAGTTTGATTGCATCTTTGAGCTTTAGTAATAACCTTATTGTTCGTTTTTGGATGACAAAGATACTGTTTAAAGTGTTGTTAGTGGAATTTCCCCATACAAGGATGTAGTATGTTATGTAAGGAAGAACAAGAGTATGATCCAGAGTTAATAAAACCTGTTTAGGGACTACACGTCTAAGTTTAAACATTATAGCAACGCTCCATGAAATCTTTTTTGAGATATAATTTACATGATCATTCCACTCCATTGCAAATTTTTGTCTAGCATTACACCAAGAAATTTTGTACAGTACACTCCTTTATAGCAATTTCATCAACATTTAAATTCAAGATATACATTTCGTTTATCAGCAAAAAATCATGAAATTTGTTTCACTAGTAATTAGGAAGAGTTTACTGGGGGCCAACCATTTCATTACATTGATAAATTCTGATTTAAATATACTCTTAGCTGAATTAACATCTTTGCAAGAAAAAGACAGTTGTATCATCTGCAAACATTATGTAGTTAAGCCTATCAGACGAGCGTGGAAGGTCATTTATATATAATAAAAATAACAGTGGACCCTGTGGTACACCAAATCACATCATATTTATATTTGACCTACTCTCATTTCTTCCACCCATCAAACCCTCGAAATATTTCTTTCATCTATTCCGTTGATCAACATCCGTTATGAGCATTCTTCCATTTTCATCCCTTACTCTCAAACTTTTTTTTGTTTTATTTCTGCACTTCCGCACTTCCTTTCAGAACCACTTTCTCTACATAATTCTCATTCATCCTCCTTCCAAACTCATTACTAACTCCCCGTTTCTTCTGCCTCACTAGTCTCTTCACATTTCTCTTAATTTCTTCATACACCCTCTTTCTTCTGCGTCACAATTATCCTGTGCACACAACCATTTCCTCCTTTTATCCTCAACATCAAACGCAACCTCGGCATCCCACCACGCTTTAGCCTTCTTCTTTGCACCTGTCTTAGCAACCTCACACACACACACACACACACACACACACACACACACACACACACACACACACACACACACACTCCCTGATTCCTAATCAGACATTCCACCAGTGGCGTAGCGAAGGGGAGTGGTAGGGGGCCATGACCCCCAGAGCGCAGGCCTGGCCCTATAGTGTATTAATATTTGAAACGTTAACCTTCACCTTTAAGGGATTTAGCATAATATTGCGCGATGAAGATATGCAAATTATTAACTGTCTTCTTTTCCTGCTAACTTACATTAATTTCCAAGGTGTTTGATGCATCGGGATTTTTTGCTAGGATTTTTATAAAGTTGTGTTATTGTAAGTAAAAGTGAGCTCCGCGTATTTTTTCTTTTTCTGTTTTTTGTCGATGTTTGCAGACGAAAAATGTTCAGACATATAATTATGTATTTTAGTTAATTTTCTTCTCGAAATGTTTTGAACTAGTCAGCGATGGAAAGTTTGGTACGAAACAAATACGTTTTCTTACGTCTTGTTTGTTGTCAATGTAAGTCTCACGGCTTCGTTTGTGTGATAGTAAGCCCAATGCCTACATAATCTTTTGCTCTTGGTATTTTTCATGGGCAATTTACCCATCTCTAATATGCTGTATCCAAAAACCGAGGCAATTTAGTTAAACAATACAAATTATTATTTTGTATTGAAATGTGACATGCAAATTAAACTGTAAGATAGGCTTCTTTAGTTTTCTATACTTATGTTCAAAAAATGTATTCGTTACACACAGCTTTCTCTCACTGCGTAACTCCCTCAGCCTACATTCATCATTCATTCATTCCTGGTACACCATGCTTCCCCAACACATCATCCTCTGGACCCATACCAACTTTCCCATTCATATCTCCTATCACAAACATTTTGTAACATTCAGGTACCATTCTGATCACACTATCAAGCTCTCTCCAGAAGTTTTCTTTCTCATCCTAATAAAACAATAAGCTCGTCTTCCACCTAAAAGTATAAAAGAAATAATTTAAAATATGCTCCACTGGAAATCTTATTTTGAATTAAAATTCAAAATTTTATAAAGTGGTCCCAAAAGCAGTCTCTCTGAAAATACCTTCTGAAGTAATTTCGTTGACGGTTCCGTTGCTTCTCGCACACTTTTCTACTTCTTCAATCCTGTTCCTGCAGAAAGTCATTCTCTCCTCGAAGGAGCGCACCAGACGGAGGAAGAACTGCTCTGGGGCCTTGTTGTCTCCTTGAAGGTTCATGGGGGTGTCTTGGGTTCTCCTTGCCATTTCTACATTTTCAGCTTCCTGTAGCGAGATGATGACCGATTACATGATAATCAAGGTTAATGTTTGAGCTCCCTTCAAAATCTGAATGAAATCTCTACCTCCAAATTTCGAAACATGAAGTTCTAAGTTTGAATATTCAAATATAGCTACTATTGATAAAATTAAAATCAGCAGAAAAAAAGCAGTGCTAAAAAACAAAAGCCACTCCTTAAAATATTATGGTAATGCTTCCACAATTCTCTATTCTCCATCAACCACCTTCATTAGTTCCCTGACTGACAAGGCCTATCCAAGTTTCCTTATTTTAATATATTTTGACTAAAGATGACTACCAAAAAAAGTATGAATGTTCATTCATATTGCTCTTTTCGTTAGGATAACTTCATTTTCAGCAAAAATAAAAATTTAAATTGCCATGCAAATCAATGATTTTATGACCTACTCATTTATTATTATTACTGAGGCTGAGGCTGAGTACTCAATTCATAAAAGCTATTTCATGAGCTCACTTGAATAACAGCTGATTTGAGTTTTCGAGCGCTGCTGTGCAACTGACTGTGTTGATTGGAAAGTTGAACAATGTGCTGACGCAATTTCTTTGTGTCTTCGACCAATTTGTGAAAAGGTGTTGCGGTCTGCCTGATATTATCCTCCGAGCACCTCTTTTCTGTATCCTTGTATGCTCTAAAATGTATGACATGTATAATGCAAGATCGAGGAAAAAGCGTAAGAGTTTAAGCGGCTACGCAGTTCATCTACTTCTTTATTCACTTTTGAAAAGCTGTTTTTTTTATAAGGAATTAAAGTTGAGTACAGTACTCCTGATCTACATATTAGTTACCATGATGAATGTGCAAATGCTTAAACAAACAAACTGGTTAACATACTCAAATACAACGATAGTACTGAATATATCTTGAGGCAATGGAGCTTCTTTGGCTGATTTCCCATCTCCTTTTGCAATGTTGTTTCCAACACCTGACAGATGAAACATGAATATGAGAAGCACCAGAATGAATCTCTAAGCTATTTAATCTACGCCATTTTTATTTCTATACTAATACCTATAACCTATATAAAATTTTATTTATACCTATACGATACTATACAGCAAAATTTCTTTCCATATACTAGAGATGTAAAATAAAATCAATTTTAACTATGGTACATTTCTAATTTATGTTTGAAATAAACTAACACCCCAAAATGTTTGTCAGTTTTAACTTGGAAATTCCTAATTAAAAGGACAGTTGCAGATAAGCAGGTTGTACCATGCTATATGCGATGGACAGCTCAAGAAAGTAACTCTCCTCCACCAAGGTCACCAGCTTGACCTCCATGTGAAGAGAAAGCAATGCATGGAACCATTACCATATATATATATATATATATATATACACTGTATATATATATATATATATATATAAGCACACCGGACAAAAAATTAGTCACCCCTCTCAGAATGTACCTAATAACGTGTGACGGCGCCTCTGGCCTTGATAACCGCACGAATCCGGCGAGTTTAGTATGCGGAGGTACGCCTGCTGGTTCAAATTCATCGTCACTGGAACGAGAGGGCCCATTTCGTGGTACGAAAAACATCCCCAGAACATCACGGAACCACCTCCAGCCTGAACAACACCTTCGACGCATTCAGGATTAAAGGCTTCATTGGACCTGCGATGTACTCGTCGCCTCCCATCATTGGAGAACAAACAAAAACGGGACTCATCGGACCAAATTACACGTTTCCAATCTGCCGCAGTCCAGTTTTTGTGCCTCTGAGCCCATTTATAACGTGCCAATTTGTGACTTGCTGTTAACAGCGGCCTCTTCCGTGGTACCCTGTTCCAGATGTCCATCGCATGCAGTTCTCGTCGCAATGTCCGTTCGGAAATTGGTCGCTGGAGAACCTCATTGGTTTCTTGGAGCAATTGTTCTCTGGTTTGAAAACGATTTGCAGTTACTAGACGAGAAACATGGCGGCGGCCCCTATTGTCGAGAATTGTTTTCCGGCCACAGTTACGCCGTCGATTTTCAGTTGATTGCGAACTACACCACTCTTTGTAAACTCGCTGGACAGTACGCGTTGACACACCAACAAATTGGGCTACTTCAGACATTTTGTGTCCGTGGGCTCTGCCAAACACGATGGCTCCTTTTTGCCACTGAGTAACGTCTGCCTCACGACCCATTTTGCAGACTATATCCAACACACACTTTGTTCTTCACCACCTCACGAAACAGATCTGATCCTGTGTGCTACGTCACCGCTACTTGTCACTTACCAATGCTACATCAGCGCCCTCTGTGTGACCTTGAACTTCCTACTATCGGTGCTAGTAGGGGTGACTAATTTTTTGTCCGGTGTGCTTATATATATATATATATATATATATATATATATATATATATATATATAATATATATATATATTCGAGCGTTACAAAAAGGGAGGGTAAAATGGGGAGACAAGAGTCTGGAAAGTCTCAATGAAAATTCGGGTGGATGAGAGATAAGTCGAAATAACAAATAATATAATAATGAATAACAATATAATACAGAATGAAGACATAGATGAAAGAAAGGAGACAGGTAAAAGTTGCGAGGTAGTGAAACTGCCCAACGAACAAAATGATAAAAAGATAAAAAATAAGAACGTAGGAAATAAACAGCCAAAGAAAAATAATGATATCAAAATTAAGAACATAGAAAATAACCAGATAAGAAGTAGAAGCATAGAAAATACCATTTGTAAATACTACACAAAAGGTAACTGCAGATATCGGGATGGGCAATGCATCTATGCACATCCCACATTATGTAACACACATTATACAAGAGGATATTGCAAATTTGGAAAAAAAAGTGCAAGTTCCACCACAATACTGTCTGCAACACCTATGCAAGATATGGGAGGTGCAAATACGGACAAAAATGCCGTTACCACCACCCTCAAAGGAAGGCAACAGGTGAACAGGAAAAATGAACATCAAAGAGGGCTACCAATTTTTCAGACGTAGCCAACACAATTCAGCTGCTAAATACCATCCAGCAAATACAAAGTCAGCTGACAAATATAGGAATCCGAGAGCCGGACAGAAGGCACGCACAAAGCCACTTCATGCCTTATCGGGACAACAGGTACCGGCAAAGATAAAGAGAGGCAAATTCTCGGAGGACCACAAGACAACGAAACCGGCACCACTATTGGAAAACGAATCAAATGTGTGTGAAAATGATAGAGAAAAAATAAAAATAATCATAGCCAACATTCAAGGACTTAAATCAAATCATTCCCCAGACAAAGTTTTATACCTGAAAGGACTCGTGCAAGAAACCAGAGCAGACTTTGCATGCCTCACGGAAGCCCATCTAAAGGACTGCCAGGCGAACTGTGAACACCGAGTTCTGTATTGATAAAAAAGAAATACAAATTGACGACTCTAACATCCTCCGAGCCGACAAAACAGTGAGACATAAAGGAGGATGTGCTATTTACACACGCGAAAGGCACATGGCAGAAATCACTAAGTACCTCAAACAGCTCCGTAGAATGTGTAGCAGCAAAAGTTAAAAAATGAAATATGGTACTAATTGTAATGTACAGACCCCCGAACACGCCAACCTCAAAATTCTCTGATTCCATTACAGAGGTAAGAAAACAGGGTAAAAGATCTACACTCTCCAACCCCAAATATTTTTCTCTGTGGTGATTTTAATTTTCCATTCATGAAATATAAAAGTATAGGAAAAAATATATGTGTACACCAGGACAAGGAGGGCACACAGGAAGACCAGGAGCAGGTAAAAATGCTACTAGCTCTGGCTGATTAATTTATGTTAACACAAGAAATAAATGAAAACACGAAAAAAAAAAACTGCCTAGATTTGATCTTCACAAACAACAGCAACCGAACTGATAATGTAGAAATATCCCCAACTATAATATCGGATCACAACATTATTGAAATAATAACCAATATAAAAGCAGCAAGAAAGGAAAGAACACAAACAGAAAGAAGCAAATTCGAAATTTTTAATTTTCACTCCAAAGCTATAAACTGGGAAGATGTTGCATCCAGCATGGAAGTAATAGATTGGAAATCAATCTTCGAGGCCAAGACAACGGAAGAGATGCTAATGACCTTAGAGGAGACGCTCGAAATTGTGGAAAGACGTGTCCCAAAAAACCAACAAACGAAGACAGTGCTTTATCTGATGATCTAGCAGAAATATCCGAAATATTAAGAGCTCAGTACGAATCATCTTTCAGTACCCCAAAAACTGACAAACTAATATGCGATAGAAACGCGTTCTTTGAAGAAGACCTGCAAGGGGAAAGTATAACGGACTTCGACTTTACGACAAATGATATTATACAAACTAAAAGCGCACAGCGGCAGGACCGGACAAATGGAATGCCACACTGATCAAAAACTGCAAGAATGCAATCGCTGAGCCCCTATATTCGATATGGAGACGATCGCTAGACACGGGAGAAATACTGGGCATCCTGAAGAGCACGAACATAGTCCCAATATATAAAGGAGGAGATCGATCCGAGGCCAAAAACTATAGGCCAGTGTCCCTTACATCTCATCTCACTAAAATATTTGAAAGAATAGTTAGATAGAAAATCTATGACTTTTTGGAAACCCAGAAAAATTCAATGATAACCAACAAGGGTTTCGGTCAGGCAGATCATGCCTATCACAACTAATGGAACACTACAACAACATTATTAATGCATGAAAATAAAAACCCACTCTAATAGACAGAGTTTATTTCTACAACAGTTTCGACGCCCACTGGCATCTTCCTCGGGTGGATACAGAAACACCCGAGGAGGATGCCAGTGGGCGTCAAAACTGTTGTGGAAATAAACTCTGTCTATTAGAGTGGGTTTTTATCAGGGCTGTGGAGTCGGAGTCGGAAGCAATTTTGGTGGTGCTGGAGTAGGAGTCGGAGTCGGTAAAAATGTACCGACTCCGACCTCAATATAAATTTTAATAAAATGTTTTTGTGTGTGATATCACTGGCAGCTATGGTGGTTAAACCACTTAAATAATAAACACAATGTTTTCCATTTCAGACACTAATGCCATTAATTCATTTTTTCTTTTCAGATAATATTTTTTATTTTTAATGCTTATTTAATTTCGAGTTCTTTCTAAATTTCATAAGTTTTTAACTTTCAAGTCTAAAACCCCTTTCACAATGGCAAAGGCACTTCTAACAAAGTCTGCAGTTTTTGAATATTTTACAATAACCACAGATGGGAAACATTTCGTGTGTCAGTGTATGATAGAAGATGATGATGATGAAAAATTATGTGAAGCAAAAAATCAGTGGTTTTACTGGCTCTGATAAAAATGCACCAACCAGAGCATCAAATTTGAAAAGACATTTGCAGCATTTCCATCCCAAAATTTTAGAAGTTGTCATTCAGAAAGATAGTAATAAAAACCTTGCAACTACTTCAAAGTTAACAAAAGATCAGAAATCTACTGAACGACAAGCACCACTTACAAGATACTTTACTACAGACAAAGTTACCGTAACAATGACCACAGATGATGATGATTCACGTGGTGGTGATGAAATGCCTCTTGTGTAATTATCATCATAGCAGATTTAGAATTAATATACCTTCGGAGTCGGAGTCGGTTTTTTATGTGCCGACTCCACAGCCCTGGTTTTTATTTTCATATTTTGACCTTCACGTAGAAAAAAGTGAAGTTTTTTTGCATTTATTATTAATGCACTTGAAAGTAATGAAAACTATGATGTAATATACACAGACTTTGCCAAAGCGTTCGACGAGTGTGACCATGGAATCATAATACATAACTGAAGTATATGGGAATAACAGGAAAAGTAGGAAAATGGATATATTAGTGAGCGGTGGCAAGTCGTTACAGTACAAGGAGCATCATCAGGATCAGAGGTCCTCAACTCAGTACCACAAAGAACAGTATTAGTTCCACTAGTATTCATAATCATGCTAACTGACATAGATGAGGACGTTACCAGAGACAGTACAGTAACATCCTTTGTCGACGACACAGAGACCACTAGAAAAATAAGAAACCCAGAAGATAAAGGATCTCTACAAACAGACATGAACAGAATCTACAAGTGGACAAAACACAACAATATGAAGTTTAACACCGAGAAATTTCAGCTGTTACAGTACTGAAAAAGAGAGGACCTAAAATCCATGGAATATCATGCCCCAAATGGACAGGAAATTCAGAGAAATTCTAAAGCAAAAGACTTAGAGGTTGTAATGACTGATGATGTGAAAATTGAAAAACAAAATAAGATAGCAGTAAACAGAGCAGAGAGTAACTGGGCAGATACTGAGAACCTTTAAATGAAGGGATACGAATATAATGATTCCTCTACTGAAAACACTGATCATACCCAAATTGGAATACTGCTTGGTCCTAACATGCCCATATAAAAAAAGACATTAGACAACTAGAAGGGATTCAGAGAAGTTTTACAGCCAAGATCAATGGGTGCAAAGAACTAAACTACTGGGAAAGGTTACGTGAATTAAACCCATATTCACTGGAAAGGAGGAGAGAGATATACACCATTATTTACACTTGGAAAATAATGGAGAAACTAGTCCCTAATCTTACTCTGAACCCTGTACCGGTAACTCTCCAAACAACAATGGAAAGTAGAAAAGGAAGACTGTGTCGTGTTCCCAAATTAAAGGCTAGACAGGGAACATCCTTAACCCTGAAAGAAAATAGTATTGTTGTGAGAGGACCAAAACTGTTTAATCAGCTGCGCAAAGACCTAAGGAACACGAGTGGGGTTACAGTGGATATCTTCAAAAGAAGACTAGATGCCTGGCTCAGAACAATCCCCAATGAGCCAGGCGTACCTGGCTATATGAGGTGGAGAGTACAAGAAACCAACTCATTACTTCACCAGGCCAACTCGAGAGGAGGGGCGACAAGCTTGACCTTCGTGAAATGAGGAATCATCGCGCTGAACAGTTGAAAGGTTGAAAGGTATATATATATATATATTGTCCAAAAGTTAGGCACCATATCAAGAAAATAAAAATAAATGCTGTATGTGGCTATTATGCTTGACTTTAGAACAACCCTGTATATATAAACCTCCTATCACAATTCAACTCTGATCACAAGTGAGAAGAGTGAGCTGCCCATAAAAAGAAGCTCAAGGTTGGATTTGTTTTTTACCTTAATTAATTAAAGTCGGTGCCAAGTTAGTGATTAAACAATGAAATTTTAACTTGCCAAACTTCATATGTCACTCTTAAATGTTAAATGCACTGAACACAGCCAATTTATTGGGTGTAAAACATTATTTGAATCCTTTTCTCTCTATTTTTAAAAACACTTCTGTTACTGTAAAAAATTTCTTTAAACCATCACGTTTCAAAAAGTAAACATGATAATTTTTTATTTTACTTTTCATTGGTTTTGAGGGAATTGCTAAAGCATTTACAAAGAACCCAAAGGGACCAATGATTGTCTTCAATATTGAGTCTGTGCACTGTACTCGTACGATTTTGGAGACAACAGCCTAGCCCTTATCATTTAAATAACAACTAGAAAACTGTTGAGGAGGGGAGGGGGGTGAGTCACCTGTACAGTAAAATTTCAATTTACCTTACTCTTCAACACCCAAATAACCAAAAATTTCTATACTAAAAAAGCATTTATTTAAAAATTTAAGATTATAAAAAGAAAAGGTAAAATTTAAATTTAAAAAATGAACTCGGGAAAATAAGTCTACAAATGAGGGATGAAAAACAAAAACACCAAAAAATATCAACGAATTTTGGAAGAATACACTTTCATTAATGTAAAGATTAGAACAGTACATTAATATTCTTATAGAATGTACTCTTCATCACCACCACTTAGGAGAAGTTACATGACCATGTTCAAAATTCAAGAAATAAATCTTCGATAATTTGTATAAAAGTTACACATTACTGCACAGTTCTTTCAGAAAATAAAGAATTTAGCCTACATAAACTACCGTACATTTAACACTGCTTGGTAAAAACTTACAATGACCATACAACCCGACACACAATTCACTTCTCAATCATCAGCTGACTCAAAATAATGACAGCTAATAAGTTTTGGAAGTTAAAAAGGAAATAAATCATCAGTTCCTATTTCCCCTTCAAAAGAGAGGATACTGCATATTTGTGGAGATCCTATTCGAAAAAGGCTTAGGCCTACACCTGAGGCCTACATGATTCTAAATGTGTGTGTAATTAGCAAAGAAAATACATTTTTACCTCAAATCAAAAAGTGTATATAAAGTGTATGAACTAGCATTAGGAATTTGGTTTTTTAACCTGTTAACTGCGCGAGCACCCAGTTACAAGTCAAGCCAAAAACACAGGCTACGCAAAGAGATATCTCAGTTTAAAGTTTAAACCTGTGTATATATACAGGCCTGCGCAGAAATGGTCAGAAGCAAGAGCCCGTGATATTACAGGTTGTGCAGCAAATGGGTTAAAATCTATAATACTCTAACTTATAAATATAAAATATATATTACATTTATACATCTTTATTTCTATACTATAACTATGAACTACACCATTCCTTATAGAATTTTTTCATATAGGCTAAGAATGTAAACCATAGTGTACCCAAGTGTACCTGAATCAATGGAGGTGGTTTGAAATCCTCCCAATCCGCCAGCAGTAGATAAGGTTGAAGAAGCTGGTAAGCTTCCTCCAAGTCCAAGATTTGGGGCTGATGATGTTGCTGAAGGTAAAATGAAATGAATAATAGGTTAAAAATATTTTTTACCCAAATTATTAGTTTATTTTTAAGAATCATAAATACGAGTGTACCAGAAAGTACAGTACAATAAAAATTGGTGTACATTTTTGGCCACATTTATTTAAACAATTATACAAGACTGAACTAGTATACAGAATTTCTTAAATTAATATCAATACAGCCTGGTCTACCCATAGAGTCACTTACTTATTGATGTGAAAATCGAGCTGGAAGGTACAGAACTGCTTGCACTACTTGGAGTAAAACTAAATCCTGTGCTGGGAGGAGCTGATAGAATGAAATTAATAAATATTCAACTTTAAGTTGGGTATAATGATTCATAAGGAACTGTAAAACAGTTATACAAAGCTGTATGGTTCACTTTCTCAAAGTACTCTTGTAACTGTTACTATATGGTTTAATTAAAACAATTACTATACAACAATTAAGTAAAGTATTTCAATCTATCTACAAAATTTCATCAGTTTTGTTCAACTAATATATGATTATACTAGTATATGATAGTTCATAAAAAGCAAAGTAAGGTTTACCAGAATTATTACTTTTAAGCCTCGGCCTGATATTGGTTACATGAAGTGTAAAATATAGACATTTTCAAATCTGCATTTTTCCAAAATTTTTATAAAGAATCCAAGACTCATGAATACATGCATAAGCTATTAAGTACAATATGCAACTGCATCTACCCATATAGTACTTAAGACAAATCAATCTTAAAGGATAATAGGCCGATATACTTGTATAAAAACAAACTATGTCAGAGACATCAATCTTCCTACCTATAATTTTAACCCTGAATTTTGATGCAAGGACTTGATTCTGGCTCATGACACACCACCTTGTGATAATACACACTTTTGTCAATCATCATCATTTAGTTTGATCAGTTTTAAAGTTATGGTATGGACCTTCATTTGACCTTTGACCTTTAATTGTGACTTTGACCTTTGATGCAAGGACCTGATTCTCACTTGTGACACATCATCTTGTGATGATCCATAAATGTTTGAAGTTTCATCAATGTATGTTTAGTGGTTCAAAAGTTATGGTGTGGACACAAAAGTGTGAAATGGACAGACAAGTGCAATCCAATACAGCACCTCAAAATTTATCTGGTCAGGGGCATAATGATAAAGCAGTAACTAGGGTAAATCAAACCTAAAGTAAAATTAGTAAGTTAAGCATTAAGAGTGAAATAATATTTAAAGTACCAGTATATATTTCAAATAAGACTCAATGTAAAGCTCCTTTTTGCATTCCATGTTTCACAATTACATTGTTAAACATACCAGAAACTCCAAAATTTAGTCCTGTTGATGTAGATGTGCTGGGTGTTTGACTGAAAAGTCCTCCTGCAGAAGTTGGGTTTGTAGAGAGTCCAAAGTTTAGTCCAGCAGATGACTGTGTTGGTTGAGTGGAAGTTTGGCCAAAGAGTCCACTAGATTGGCTGAAGAGTCCAGCGGTAGAGCCTGGTGTACTTTGCCCAAACAGAGCAGTAGATGAAGCAGCTGGATTGATAGTCTGAGTTTGCCCAAAAGGACCAGTAGATGAAGCAGCTGGATTGGTAATCTGAGTTTGCCCAAAAGGACCAGTAGATGAAGCAACTGGATTGGTAGTCTGAGTTTGCCCAAAAGGACCAGTAGATGAAGCAACTGGATTGATAGTCTGAGTTTGCCCAAAAGGACCAGTGGATGAAGCAACTGGATTGATAGTCTGAGTTTGCCCAAAAGGACCAGTGGATGAAGCAACTGGATTGGTGGTTTGAGTTTGCCCAAAAGGACCAGTACCAACAGATGGAGCTGGATTAGTAGTTTGAGTTTGACTAAACAAACTAGTAGATAAATTACCAGCAGTTGAACTGGTGGTCTGACCAAAGTTGAAACCAGAAGAGGTGGTTTGTCCAAAAAGCCCAGATGAAGATGTATTCAATCCCAAGTTAAGTCCAGATGATGATGTGGTTGGATTTACTTGACCAAAACTGAATCCACCAGAAGATGTAGCTGGATTAGCCTGGCCAATACAAAATCCGCCAGATGATGTAGCTTGATTAGTCTGACCAAAATTGAATCCACCAGGAGTTGTAGTTGAGTTTGTTGGGCCAAAGCTGAATCCACCAGATGTAGTAGTTGGGTTTGCTTGAGCAATACAAACTCCCCCAGATGATGTAGCTGGATTTGTTTGGCCAAAACTAAATCCACCAGAAGTACTTAATTGAGAAGCAGTTGCTGATTAAAAGGCAATAAAAAAATTAATAGGTGCCAAATTCAAAGACATTCTTTGAAGGAAAATTATGCATTCTCATTAGGCTCCTATTAAACAAACAGTAGCCACTCTTAAAAATAATCTACAGTCAATAAAAGTATGGCCTAATCATAAACGTAATTAAAAACTTAGTTCAACCAAATTATTCAGTTTCTATAGTGAAGAAATGTTATACTAATGCTTTAAATGCAAGTTACTAGATACCATAGGGTCTAGCCTACATACCGTACATCATCTCACAGTTTATTTAAATAACTTAGGTATTTAAAGTCCTAAGCTACTGTATTTTACCAGAGTTTGAAGATCCAAGAGGAAATCCTGAAGAGGATGTTAATGGATTAACTGTGGCAGTGGCACCAGGTTGACCGGAACTTCCAAAAGAAAACCCAGCACCTAGTTGTGATGGACCTATTATGGGTTGAAATTAAGATTTAAGACAAGGCCTACCATACTGTAATAAGTTAAGTATCTTAAATGTTGCAAGTTCATCATCTTCTAATTTGCATTACGATGTTTTTATATTTTCCGGCGTTGTACAACTTCACATTAGAAATAACTTTAATCCTCTTAAAACATAAGAGCCTCACCTGTTGAATGACCAAAAGAGAATGAACTGTTGTTTGGTACTACTGTTGTTGTTGTTGGTTGGCCAAAGGAAAAGCCAGAAGTTGAACCAGCGGTATTCATTAGTCCAACAATACTAAAACTGTCCAAAAATTGTTGGGCTAGGTTTAACTGATAACAGCCAAAAGCAAGTTACCAGTGTCAAACTAGTATTGCAGCTAGCAGAACTGTAATACTAAGAGCTATGCTTATATTTTTAACATATTACTATCTGAAAAATAAAAAATAATAATACACTTGTATGAATTTTTTGCCATTTTGCAAGTTGATGTAGGCCCTAGCTCCATTTTTGAGGTTACCAGTATATAATAATTTTTAAATGCCTATCAGACAATCTTCCTCACAAATGAAGTTCTCTCAGTAAGCCAAAATAAATACAGGTATACCTCGATATTCATCATTTTGAATTTCGTCATTTTGCACTTTCATCATCACACTCTTTATACCCATACCTTGCAGATTCATTGTCTCTTTTCAGACTTTCATTGTTTTGCCATTTGTTTTTTTTGTTCATTATTTTCCCTTTGGAATGATATACAAGAGCTACAGGCGTACCCTGATTTACAAAGCCCCAGTTTACAAAAATCTGCAGTTATGAAAAAAAAAAAATTCTGTACTAAACCTTGTTTTACAGAGCTTTCCCCGCAGTTACGAAAATTTTTTTTAAAAATTTTGAAAGCGAGTAGATGTTTGTTGAAGTTGATATTAATACTTGCTACTCACTTTTCATGTAAAAAGTAAGTAGGCCCCTAAATTATACATTTAATCACAATTTAATTTCTTGCAGAATTTGTTGATTTATACGTATTGTGTGAACTGTGTGGAGATCTTGCTGATGTTTATTTCATACAGCATCTTTTTGTAGCATCTGACCTGTTTGTGCCTTGTGTTTCAAATGTGTGGATACTTTACTCCCTTGCATTTCTTTGCCATAAAATATATAATTTTATGTAACTACTGTGTTATTTTATTATGTTATGGGTGGGATTTTTGGAGGGGGGGGTGGGGCTGGAATGTATCTCGGTTTTTATAATGGGAGTCAATGGGAAAATCCTCCCTGATTTACGAAAGGTTTTTAAGGAACCTAACCCTTTCATAAATCGGGGTATTCCTGTACTTGACTTGCATGCACACAGCTTGTCAAATGAGGAACTTATTCAGCAACAGAGTGCAGTTGAACACAAAAGTGAAGAAGAAGATAACTCAGTTGCAAAAGTTTTTTCAACAAAAGAACTGTCCAAGGGCTTTCATTTGCTTGAACAAGCAAAGAATTTTTTTGAAGTCTCGGATCCAAACACAGAGTGCAGTACAAGAGTGATAAAAGAATTGGAGAAAAGTATTAGCTGCTACCATCAATTGATGTGGAGAAAAAGAAAGACTAAACAAACAAAAAAGACCAATTTTTCAAAAAAGGTTCGGAATAATTTTGCCATGTTTTTTTCTTTTTAATGCTTTCATTAATGTGTTTGTCATGTTTATTTCAATACAGTTTGAAATGTAATGGTGGTTGTTTTGTTTTTCACCTTATTGCTAATAAAAGTGTTTAACTGTTTTTAAATATACAGTAAAACCTGTTTAATCTGGACTAATTTAGGGGAAATCCAGTCCATATTAAGCAAGTTTCCAGATAAAGCAAAGTCCAGATGAAACCTGGTCAAATTCTGGTTAATCCGGACTCAGTCTGGATTATAAGAGCAGAGTCCAGATCACCCACCCGTCCCTCCCTAAGACCATTGCACAAGCTGTGGACATGTGTGTTCATGTATTTGTGCTGCATAGTTGCTGTTTTGATACATTCTCCACTGTCGATAGTGTAAATTTGCGATGTTTGAAAGGACTTTATCGAGAATTATAACTTTTTGTGATGTTTTTTGTGCATTAAAACCATCACAATAACTTAATTCTCAATAAAGTCATATAGGCTTATCACAATTGCCTATAAATAATGTAAGTTTATTAAAATGTGTTCTATTTGCATAAAGAACATGAACTTTATTTATTCAAAACACTGGTAAGCAGCAGCACACACACTATACCACATTCAACCTCACTACACCCAGGTCAGTGACATAAACAAACACACGTGCATACAACGTAACATCATTATCATCCAGGTGAATAACACAGCAACTGTATCGCTGACAAGGGTAAGACGTGACACGAGTCACTCAGTCACCCTGCTACAGCCTGCATGTGTGCATTGCCAACCTCTCTAGGACATGTTGTGACTTTGTGGACATTCTTACCATGACTTTTAAAGGCAAGACAGCTGCAAAGGGAGGTCAGAAGAGGGCCAGGAAGGAGTTTAATCTGAAGGACAAGCTAGCAGTCTTAGAAGACTATGAGAAAGGTGTTTCTCCTAGAGTTCTGGAGAAGAATAACTTGAAGAAATTGACCTTCTATGATCTATTGAAGAAAAGGGTAAAGTGAAGAAGGTCTCGCAAGAAACTGAGGGTGCAGTCTGGTGCTACTGGTCAACAGAAAGTGTTTTGTGTGCCTCATGCAGCACATGGTGACCTGGACCAGGCTGTGTACACGTGGTACACCCAACAACAACAGACTGCATCTGGACTATTTCTGGTTAATCTGGACTCAGTCCAGATTAACCAGAAATAGTCCAGAGTGGTCAGCCAGTCCAGATTAAGCAGATTTTCGGATAAAAAGAGTCTGGATTAAACAGGTTTTACTGTATTGAGATTAACCCCTTAACAAATTTGCCCAAGCTATCTCGGGCTTGCCAAAGTAAAAATTGGACAAAAACTTCCATAAAAATGGTTGGTTAAGGAGTTAATTTTTTTTTTCTGTGGAATGAATTAAAAGTCTTCCATTGAAACCCATGTTATAACGTGCTTTAAAATTCGTTGATTTGCAATTCATCATGTTTTCTCAGAACCAATTAGCGATGAATTCCAAGGTATACCTGTATAATTAAGTCAAGGTAAAAGCTTCATATACAAGTTATAACAAAGGAAACTAAATATCTCTAAAATTGGTTGCAAATGTTAAAATACTAAATGGTCACATGGGTAAACTGCCCTAAGTTTGGATACCATCCTCATTTTCATTAATTAAAAAGAAAAAACTCCTCAAACCAAATTCCCAAGACCCATGTTTTGATGGGAAAGAGAATTGGGAATGAATAAAAGTTTCCTTTAATTACTGGAGTTTAGAATGATGGTTTATTCAGAAATCAGAAGTTATATAACACTATTTATGAAGAATGTTGCTGGGATTTTAAATACAAATTATGACAGGAATGGGCACATCAGCAATCAAGCCAATAGTAATAAATCAATTAAAAATATACAGTCTTCAGAATAAAAAGAATGAACTATTTAGTTGTATGAGCAGTGAAAATCTTTACATCATATGTACTAGTGAATGACATTAGAGCAAAGTATATCAAAGAGTGGATACATAGGGGAGAGTGGTTTGGTCTTATATATTAAGAATAAATTAACTTCAGTTCAGAAATGATAGTATTAAATGAGATAACAAGGTGGAATCAGCATGGGTTCATATTAGTATATTGAGTAAGGAGTATATCTGAAAGGCAATTTTACAGACCTCCAACTCAGGAAATTGATGATATGGTATTGTTGAGATAAAAAATGGATGTAATGAAAGAATATTAACTATATGATATTTCAACTTGCCTAATAGAGCCAAACATTTCATAAAGAGATCTAATAGGAAAAGCAACTTCTTCATTTAGTGCTGTAATGATAACTTTCTAATGCCATTTTCAGATAAACCAACTAGGGATCAAACAATCTTAGATTTGGTTGTCTAATATTACAGTTATTACTTGAAACTGAAATTCTTTATTGATAAACTACCGTATTACATTTTTTGGCCATTACAATAATTTTAACTAAATGACACTTAATTTGACTATTTATTTAATTTGGCCCTTAGGCTTTAAGTTTTACTTGGCTACTGACCATTTTCTATTGTACATTTTATGACAATCAAACAGGGACCTACTCAACAATGATTATTTAGTTCCTTGCTTCTCAAAAAGTGACTACAGTAAATTTAGGATGTTATAAGGGTCAGTTAAGTGGAATAAAGGATTTATGAATAAAAATTAAACTAAGATATGGTCTACATTCAGGAAAATCTTAGAGCATATACATAAAGTACAGTATGTGTATTCCCTATATAACAATTAGGAATAGCTAGAAAACCTTTATGGTAAAATACAGAAATGGCTAAAATTATTAAAATCAAAATAAAAGCATTTACAGAATTTTAAATTAGTAGGTAACAGCCAGGCAGATGAGATATTACAGGCAATAAAGAAACAAGTTAAATAGTTTGATTAGGAAGAGCAGAAGGTATGGTGAAATAAATCTAGCTAGAAATAGTAATAATGTTATAATGTTTCAGACCAACAAAGACCCTAGGATCCACTCATGGCTGGTCTACCTGTGTTCGTAATTGTGTATTGTTTATGTCCTCCGTGGTGGTGGAGGGGACCTACAATTTTACGTGGGTTCCAAACCACAAGAACATAAGAAATTTATGTAAAAACTGCCTGTACATTGGCAACGACTAATTTTTACAAAACTAAATAATTATCAATTTAAAACTAATTATCGATTTAAAACTAAATATAGAATCTCTGGATCCAGAGGATCAAGTCAAGTCATAATAAACTACTATCCACAAATATATTACACTCTATATCTATTTATAACCGACATGCAAATATATCAGATCCAAAGAATCCAGTCAATTTCATTATGGTATCCAACAATATTAGTACCTTGCCAACCAAAAATAAGTCATGGTCCATATTGATTGCAGACCAAGTCAAAATTTATCACCATACACATTACAATATATATACTTAGGAGGAAAAGTGTAGGTGTGGCTGTAAAGACTGTACAGTAATGTAGAAATGTGTGCACCCATTTTGGGTCTCCCATTTAAAGGTGTAAAAAGTGAACAATGAACAATAGTTTTATGTTCGAATGTCCATTTTTACATAAGAACCAAAATCGCTTAACGCGAGTTTAGATAATAATTTTACTTGTAGCTTCCTATTTTTGTTCGTGTCACAAACCTACGATCTACCCTTTCTATGGTTTAGTCGTATCCATCATCCATTTTTCAGTTGTTATAAAAGTTATTATAATTAATTATGAATTGTCTTGCATCTCATCCCCGCCCCCATACGTCCATATTTTAGCTTGACCGCTATCCTTTATTAATTTTATTACTTATTCATTCATCTACCTATTGTCTACTTATGCCTATCAACTTATCAGTCTATTTTACTTCGTGTCAATCTATGAAACGCAAAACTTTTGCCTTCGTTCAAAAACGTTCTCGTATTATTTTTTTCACTTTTATTTTTTATTTTGACCTCCCGAGGTGAACTCTAGACAATGCTTAGTAAGTTATTATCAGAAATTCCACTCATCACAGCATAATTTTGAACGCTTCTAAGATAAAAAAGGTCTCCTTTCGCTTTGATTCAATTTATAACTATCATGTGTTATGTTATTTATAATATACTGTATTGTTTCTCTGCCTGGCCACTAGTTCGTTATCGGCTTACGTCACATAGTTATCCCCGTTCTCATTACTTGTACTTACTATTTCTACCTAACTGTCATTCAAATTCCGTATTACTTATGTATTACATTATCATAAATATCGTATTTTCCTCCGCTTTCCTCATCGCTGGCTAATTAGACTTTCAAACTCTGATAACCAATCAGGTTCTAATATTATTTAACATAATTTGGCGTAATTATTGTTAACTATAAATATATAACATTGTTGTTAATCCCCTTTAAATTATAGAACAATGGTTAACTCCCCTTCATTTATCAATGGTATCACCTATTTAGATTATTTCAGTAGTAGATATGTCAATTAACAATTTGCTAAAATTGTAATTAAATGTAATCCTTTAATATAATGTAATTGATGTAATATACTTTAATGGAATTGTAATTAAAACAATAATAAGTGAATATGAATTAATTGGTAGTTGTAATCCATAATTGTAATCGTAATTGTAATGAACCAAAATTAATACGTACTCAGTCATGCACTCAAAATTGTGCTTATGTGCTAATACGAAATAATATCGCCTCAATAATTGTCGAATCAGCAATACTACTGTTCTTTTTTATTTTTATATTTTTTATTCTTTTTAGTTGAAATCATGTGTTTAAAAAGGGGGGAAACTTAACCTTCGATTGTCTCCCCCAAACATTAGATTATATTAGGCATGTACCAACTTCGTCATTGGACTTCATTTAGAGAACTTCATCGAGACTCTTCTTTGGACTGCAGCCTCGCTGCAGGGGAGGGGGCACAGGCCCCTTGCCCCTTAACAAGAACGCCTTGTCTATACGAGACACCCCAGACCCAGCCAGGATAAGAAGAAGAAAAGAGGATTCTTCCAAACTGGCGACCCTGCATCAGGATCAAAAGAAGATTCTAAACAACTTGCGACCCTATAGCCAGGATAAACAAAAACTTGCGACCCTATAGCCAGGATAAACAAAAACTGGCGACCCTTTAACCAGGATCTCCACAACTCCAGGATTCTTCCAGTCCTCCAGACCCTTTAACCAGGATCTTCACGACTCCAGGATTCTTCCAGTCTTCCAGACCCTGGAACCAGAACCAACACCCAGTTGACCGGCGTGTCACGACTTCGAGTTCGTCACATCCACCCGTGAACCGGTGCGTTACGACTCCAAGTTCTTCACGCCTACTTTTCATCTAGGAACAAGTGGCCAGCCAGACACGTCTTCAGGACACACCTCAAAAGGATTTCGCCATAGGAATCTTGTTAAGTATAAAACTTTTTTAAAAAAAATAATTTCTAAACATTTGAAAAGTCATTATTATTAACAATTAATATTTAGTATTGAGCCAGAATTTAACACAAAACACAGTGAACATTCAGACACCAGTGATACATTTTTTTTTTAGTGAAACAGTAATTTTCACAAGGGTTAAATGTAACACAGAGTTAATTGTAACACAGAGTTAATTGTAACACAGAGTTAATTGTAACACAGAGTTAATTGTAACACAGAGTTAATTGTAACACAGAGTTAATTGTAACACAGAGTTAATTGTAACACAGAGTTAATTGTAACACAGAGTTAATTGTAACACAGAGTTAATTGTAACAAAGTTAATTGTAACAAAGTTAATAGTAAGAGAATTAATTTCAGAGAGTTAATTTCACTGTTATATTCAGTATAGAATAATTTTATTTTATGTACCTTCCCGTACATCAGAATGAAATGTTGTTTACATTTTTTATTCTTTTTGTTTGCAAATTTTTTTTCCAATTACTGAATTGAATTGACTTGCAAATTAAGAGAGAGAGTTTATAGATTTAGAGAGATACTTGAAGTAATTTTGAAGTCATTTTTTTTTTTAAGTCATTTTTTAAGTCATTTTTTTTAAGTCAGTTTTGAAGTCAGAAGGTTGCACCAAGAGGGTCAACCAAACCCCAGAGGTTAATCGTCTCCACTTGATAAAGATCAAATGCAGTCATTTTCCATTTTTAGTTAATCTTTACTTGACAAGCGCTCAAGTTAGACAGTTTAGTTTCATTTTCAGTTCAGAATACTTGATAAGAGGTCAAGTCAATAGGTTGCATCTAAGAGGGACAACCGCCCCAGAGATTTATAGAGATACTTGATAAGAGTTCAAGTCAATAGGTTGCATCTAAGAGGGACAACCGCCCCAGAGATTTATAGAGATACTTGATAAGAGTTCAAGTCAATAGGTTGCATCTAAGAGGACAACCGCCCCAGAGATTTATAGAGATACTTGATAAGAGTTCAAGTCAATAGGTTGCATCTAAGAGGGACAACCGCCCCAGAGATTTATAGAGATACTTGATAAGAGTTCAAGTCAATAGGTTGCATCTAAGAGGGACAACCGCCCCAGAGATTTATAGAGATACTTGATAAGAGTTCAAGTCAATAGGTTGCATCTAAGAGGGACAACCGCCCCAGAGATTTATAGAGATACTTGATAAGAGTTCAAGTCAATAGGTTGCATCTAAGAGGGACAACCGCCCCAGAGATTTATAGAGATACTTGATAAGAGTTCAAGTCAATAGGTTGCATCTAAGAGGACAACCGCCCCAGAGATTTATAGAGATACTTGATAAGAGTTCAAGTCAATAGGTTGCATCTAAGAGGGACAACCGCCCCAGAGATTTATAGAGATACTTGATAAGAGTTCAAGTCAATAGGTTGCATCTAAGAGGGACAACCGCCCCAGAGATTTCAGTTAGATTCGAAGTCAGAGTTAGATTCGAAGTCAGGGTTAGATTCGAAGTCAGGGTTAGATTCGAAGTCAGGGTTAGATTCGAAGTCAGGGTTAGATTCGAAGTCAGGGTTAGATTCGAAGTCAGGGTTAGATTCGAAGTCAGAGTTAGATTCGAAGTCAGAGTTAGATTCGAAGTCAGAGTTAGATTCGAAGTCAGAGTTAGATTCGAAGTCAGAGTTAGATTCGAAGTCAGAGTTAGATTCGAAGTCAGAGTTAGATTCGAAGTCAGAGTTAGATTCGAAGTCAGAGTTAGATTCGAAGTCAGAGTTAGATTCGAAGTCAGAGTTAGATTCGAAGTCAGAGTTAGATTCGAAGTCAGAGTTAGATTCGAAGTCAGAGTTAGATTCGAAGTCAGAGTTAGATTCGAAGTCAGAGTTAGATTCGAAGTCAGAGTTAGATTCGAAGTCAGAGTTAGATTCGAAGTCAGAGTTGGATTCGAAGTCAGAGTTGGATTCGAAGTCAGAGTTAGATTCGAAGTCAGAGTTAGATTCGAAGTCAGAGTTAGATTCGAAGTCAGAGTTAGATTCGAAGTCAGAGTTAGATTCGAAGTCAGAGTTAGATTCGAAGTCAGAGTTAGATTCGAAGTCAGAGTTAGATTCGAAGTCAGAGTTAGATTCGAAGTCAGAGTTAGATTCGAAGTCAGAGTTAGATTCGAAGTCAGAGTGATTTATTCCAAGTCATTTTTATTTCAAGTCCCAAGTTAGTTTTCAATGCAGTCAATTGAATTCAACTTTTCCTTTGTAATTTAAGAAAATGTAATTTAAAAATTTAATTCAACCTTTTTTTTTTTGTAAAACAATTTAATTCAACCTGAATTGACCGGGTTGCGTCTTTAGTTTAACCTTTTTTCTTGTTCATGTCATTATTGCGTATATAAATATATAGGTGAAATGACATTTTGTTGTTTGTAACCAAAATAGTTTTTACAATTGTTTGTAACGATTTTGGTAATTATTGTAATGTATACGTGATAATAATAGTTGTGTAACAATTAATCGATCATGTACCTAATTTATCCTGCTCTGTACGATCGGGAAATTTACCCGTATGACCGCACATATCCTAAATTTCATTCATTTAATTTTTAATAAAACTTCTACGCAATAAAACAGATGTATTTGTCTATATGCAAACAAGTTTTCAGACTAAAATATCAAATAATTCAAATTCTATCAACATTCAACGAAAAAGTATAATTTTTCTACTTAACAGGCAAAAAATTATTAAACCTTTTTAATTTTTTTTTATTATATAAAAATAATTTTTAATATAAAATTCAATTGAAATTATTAAAAGAAAAGATTGTTCGAAATGCTTCCCTTTCATTTCAATAACTTTTTTATTCTTGATCGAAATTTATCTATGATTCGATTTACTTTTATTTTTTTTAGAATATTATAAAATTGTATTTAGCTCGTGGAAATGCATAATTGATTCATATTTTTAATTTGTATTTTTTATTTTTATTTTGCTCAATTAATCATGAGTAACTGTCCTTAAATTGTTATTGTACCATTTGTAAAGTATCAAACGAAAATTATAGTCAAATTGACATACTATTACAGTATATGGTTGTGAATTTCAGTAGTCGAATTTAAATCTGTCTCGAAATTATCAGATACACACTTTGTACCCAACAAACATAAATACCCATTTGACCACAGGTCTATACATCATCCACTACGTAATTCGATTTGTACCTACAACAGTCAATAAAAATGCATGCACACTATATATATACTATATATATACAAACCTGATGCTAAAATCATTAAATATCACAAAAAAAACTATTTCATTACGTAAGTGCAACTTATGCTATTTAGTCTTAATCATTTTTTTGCTTACTATATATAAATTCTCGCTCATGCATTTATAGTTAATTTAACAATCTGTCTCAAAATTATCAGCTACACACTTTACAGTGCCCGCGAAAAGTATCCGATCACTCAAGAAAATACAATATTTTCCCTTGATATTCAGAGACACGTAATTCACTTTCTATTTGTTCTAGCGACATCTGGTAACTTTGAGGTTGCTCGCTGATATGAGAGCTATCCAACGCATTCTCAAATTAGTGTTCTGGTAGCCTTCGTTGCGGGTGGCTGTGTCTCAAATTTGTCAGATTTCACTGTTTGTGTAAATTTCTTGATATTTTTTTTTTTTTTACAGAAAGTGGTGTAAATAAAATTTATATATAATGTGTGCTAAAAAACAACTTAAGAGTGATTGTCGAGGTGCTATTGTTGCTTTGCATGCATGTGGGAAATCACAGAGACAGATAGCTAAGGAATTAAACATATCCCAAAGTACCGTTAATTTATGGTTTCACGGGCTAAGAACAATGGTGGCCTAACCACGCCAGTCCCTAAAAAACGATCTGGCAGACCGAGAAAAACAAATTCGCGAACAGACAAACTTATGAACGTTTAGTATTGAAAAACCCAACAATAACTGCGAAAGAAATAAAATTTAATATGAATAATTTGTTATCTGGTGTTTCTGAACGAACTATCCAGGAGCGGCTCCAAAAAGAACTCGGATTACCATCTCGCCATGCTGCTAAGAAACCGTTCATTAATGAAAAAATGCGTAAAAAACGTGTCGCATTTTGTAAAAAATACATTCATTGGACTGTTGATGACTGGAAGAAGGTTTTATTTAGCGATGAGTCGACATTTTTGACATTCAGAAGTTGTCCAAAAAAGGTTCGCCGGCCTATTGGCTCAAATAGGATGGACCCTAAATACACCCTAAAGACAATGAAACACCCTCCAAGTGTGATGGTTTGGGGTTGTTTCGGTTACTATGGGCGTGGAAACTTATATTTTCTTCCGAAGAACACAACTATGAATGGTGCACGGTATTTAGCAATGCTACAGGATAAACTTCCAATGGCAATGGCAATCCAAAGGACAAAAACATACATGCATGATGGTGCACCATGTCACAGGGCCAAAATAGTGACAAAATGGATTACTGACAATAAATTTGATATTTTGGATTGGCCTGGTAATAGTCCAGATCTCAATCCGATAGAAAATCTGTGGCTAATAATAAAAATAAGGTTGAATGCCACGACACTGGCTCAGTCGAAAAATTACAAGAGGCCATCAAAAAGGTATGGTGCAAGGAAATATCAGTGGAAGTTTGTCAAAACTTGATTAAATCCATGCCAAAACGTCTAGAACAAGTCATCCAAACCAAAGGACAGATGACAAAATACTAATATAAGGTTAGTATACATTTAAACATTGTTTTTTATGTAAAAAATACAAATTTCAAGGGTGATCGGATACTTTTCGCGGGCACTGTATACCTAGTACACAAAAATACACACTAGACCACAGGTCTATACATCATCCATTACGTAATTCTATTTTTACCTACACTAGTCAATCAAAATTAGCTTATAGCTTGTATGATTTATATTTTTCCCTCTTACCTATTCATTATGAATATAATTTATCCCACAGAAGAAAAAAATAAAATTTTGTAAAAAATTTTAACCATATCATTCTTTGTCTAACTTAATTGTTTGTCTAAATTAACGTACTAATCCTTTTATTCTGTTTGTATAAAAGTTGTTTTAATCTTTGATTTTTTTTTAATATTTTGTAAGCAAGTGTCATTTTAAAAATTTGATTACTCTGCATTGTACTCAACTACCCGAACTCATTCTGTATAAAATTTCTATTGTAAAGAATGTCGTCATTACTTACGATGTTATTTTCTCATTTGTATTGTATTAATGGTACCCTATTAAATTATTGTATAAATATCATTTTTAAAAGGGGAGAGTAATGTAAAAAGTGAACAATGAACAATAGTTTTATGTTCGAATGTCCATTTTTACATAAGAACCAAAATCGCTTAACGCGAGTTTGGATAATAATTTTACTTGTAGCTTCCTATTTTTGTTCGTGTCACAAACCTACGATCTACCCTTTCTATGTTTTAGTCGTATCCATCATCCATTTTTCAGTTGTTATAAAAGTTATTATAATTAATTATGAATTGTCTTGCATCTCATCCCCGCCCCCATATGTCCATATTTTAGCTTGACCGCTATCCTTTATTAATTTTATTACTTATTCATTCATCTACCTATTGTCTACTTATGCCCTATCAACTTATCAGTCTATTTTTACTCGTGTCAATCTATGAAACGCAAAACTTTTGCCTTTGTTCAAAAACGTTCTTGTATTATTTTTTTCATTTTTATTTTTAATTATTTGACCTCCCGAGGTGAACTCTAGACAATGCTTAGTAAGTTATTATCAGAAATTCCACTCATCACAGCATAATTTGAACGCTTCTAAGATAAAAAAGGTCTCCTTTCGCTTTGATTTGAATTTATAACATTATCATGTGTTATGTTATTATAATATACTGTATTGTTTCTCTGCCTGGCCACTAGTTCGTTATCGGCTTACATCACATAGTTATCCCCGTTCTCATTACTTGTACTTACTATTTCTACCTAACTGTCATTCAAATTCCGTATTACTTATGTATTACGTTATCATAAATATCGTATTTTCCTCCGCTTTCCTCATCGCTGGCTAATTAGACTTTCAAACTCTGATAACCAACCAGGTTCTAATATTATTTAACATAATTTGGCGTAATTATTGTTAACTATAAATATATAACATTGTTGTTAATCCCCTTTAAATTATAGAACAACGGTTAACTCCCCTTCATTTATCAATGGTATCACCTATTTAGATTATTTCAGTAGTAGATATGTCAATTAACAATTTGCTAAAATTGCAATTAAATGTAATCCTTTAATATAATGTAATTGATGTAATGTACTTTAATGGAATTGTAATTAAAACAATAATAAGTGAATATGAATTAATTGGTAGTTGTAATCCATAATTGTAATCGTAATTGTAATGAACCAAAATTAATACGTACTCAGTCATGTACTCAAAATTGTGCTTATGTGCTAATACGAAATAATATCGCCTCAATAATTGTCGAATCAGCGATACTACTGTTCTTTTTTATTTTTATATTTTTTATTCTTTTTAGTTGAAATCATGTGTTTAAAAAGGGGGGAAACTTAACCTTCGATTGTCTCCCCCAAACATTAGATTATATTAGGCATGTACCATCTTCATTATAGGACTTCATTTAAGACACTTCTAGATTAATCTTCATTATTAGAACTCTTCTCATTAGACTTCTTCAGATTAGCACTTCATCGGGAGGGGGCAGAAGCCCCTTGCCTCCTTAACTTAAGTATTTTTAGATTCTGGCCTGAGCCATGGTCGAAAGAGGTCGAACCTCTACCCCTTGTAATTCAGAGAAGTACCTGTATATTTTTAAGAAGTAAACCACACTTTAAGAAGTTTTTATCTTTTTCCTTTGAGCCGTGCTCACTTCAGAACTTAGTCAGAAAAGTCGATAATTATAAAAAGAGAAGAATTAATAAGCAGAAAGAAAAGAATTAACAGAGTGTCGACCCCCTAAGGCGACCGAAAAGAATTATAGAAAAGTATAAAGAAGCATCCGTTGCAGCCTCCTAACTAGAACCCCCTTCGAATCCGAACCACCCCAGGGCCATAAGGGGGGGGTTAACAAAGGCGTTTGTGGGGCAAGTGAAGATAATGAGTTTTTCAATACCTCACAGTACTATTGGAGGCACCACTCAGCAGAGGAAACTCTTTAAATGGGGTGTGTAAGGACAGAGAGTATCCCCTAACCCAAGATGCTGCCTCCCTATATCCCACAACACTTGTGTTGAGCTGTGGGATCTATCACCACAAAGCCTTAATTTTACTACCTTAAACTATACCCAATTTATCAACATATGCGTCTAATCGACTTTTAAACATGTTTATAGACATGCTACTAATTACTTCTACCAGCAAACTATTCCAGCTATTTACTATTCTATGCGTAAAAAAGTTTTTGGCAACTGCTGTCTCGAACCTTCTACTTGTCAACTTACACCCGTTATTTCTAGTCCTATTATATTGAGATATTTTGAAAAAGGTATCTCTATGTTATCAAACCCATTCATAATTTTGAAAACCTGGACTAGATCACCCCTTAGCCTCCTAGTCTCGAGTGTAGTCAACTTTAACTCCTTAAGCCTATCCTCGTACGACTTTGACATAAGCGACAGAATCATCTTAGTTGCTCGTCTTTGAACTCTTTCAATTTTGTCTATATCTTTATGCATATGTGGATTCCAAAATTGGACTGCATACTCCAAATGGGGTCTAACTAATGATTTATAGAGAGGAACTATAATATCGCGCGATTTGTACTCAAAATTTCGAGCTATAAAACCTAACACTTTGTTCGCCTTATTGACCACTGCTGTACTTTGTTTCGCTACTTTTAAATCACCAGTGACTTTAACTCCTAAATCTTTTTTCTGCTCTACGCTTGTTAAATCTTTCCCTGACATACTATACACAAAATTACCATTACGCGAACCTATATGCAAAATTTTACACTTAGCAACGTTAAATCTCATTTGCCATGTGCCTGACCAATCGACTATTTTATTCAGATCTTCCTGGATTTTACCTCTATCTTCGTCATTAATCACCCTACCACCCAGCTTCGAGTCATCCGCAAACTTTGAAACTGTACTGACTAGGCCAACATCTAAATCGTTAATATATATAAGAAAAAGCAAGGGGCCCAATACAGAACCCTGAGGAATGCCACTCACTACATTAGCCCAACACGACTCTGCTCCATCAACGACCACCCTCTGTTTCCTACCTCACAACCACTCTTCTAGCCAATTTATTACTACACCCCTGATTCCATGAGCCTTAGTTTTTTCAATGAGTCTTTTGTGCGGCACAGTGTCAAACGCTTTTTGAAAATCCAAATACACTACATCAACCATCCGATGTCTATCATAAATGTCAACCACGCTTTGGAAAAATTCTAAAAGATTAGTTAAGCAAGATTTGTTTCACCTAAAACCATGCTGCATATTTCTAACTAGTTTATGCAATTCTAAGTATTCGACTATACGATCCCTAATTATTGATTCCAGTAGCTTACCTACAACAGACGTTAAACTGATTGGCCTATAATTTCCTGCTGGACCTTTATTGCCTTTCTTAAAGATAGGTGTTACGTTTGCTAACTTGAAATTATCTGGTATGCACCCCTCAGAAATAGACGCATTAAAAATCTTTGTTAGTGGCACAACAATGCTATCTTTTAATTCTTTTAGCTGTATGGGATATATGGAATCCAGCCCTGGTGATTTACGCATTTTCATTTTATCAATATAGCGCAATACCTCCCCTTCACTGACCACAATATTATCCAAAATATTACCATTATCAAAAGGTATTATGTCTATGACCATAGGGATATTCATTACATCTTCTATAGTAAAAACTGCCATAAAAAATTCATTTAGCAAGGTAGCCATTTCCTTGTTTTCAGAAACTAGATCTCCATTTACATTTTTCAAAGGCCCCAAGACACTTTTTACTGGATTTCTATTATTGACATATTGAAAGAATCGCTTGGGGTTTTCTTTACCGTCACAAGCTATGGAGATTTCAAATTCACGCTTGGACTTTTTTATTATACTTTTCGCTTCACGCCTTAGAGATATGCAGTTGTTTCGTAACCACAAATTGTCTTTATCACACTTATGTAGCCTATAAGCCCTATCTCTATTCTTTATAATGTCTCCTACTCTAGAAGTAAACCACAAGGGCTTGTTGTTTACTTTCGCATGCTTAATTTTGTACGGTACACATTCCTCATTTATAGTCCTAAATACTGTTTCAAACGATTCCCACATTAGTTTTGCATTGGAGTTCCCCATTACATTTTCCCAATTGACATGTGACAATTTATTTCGAAATTTACAAAAGTCTGCATGCTGGAAGTTTGGAATTTTAGTCAAGTTAATCAAAGAATTTTTTTTTTTTTTAATAAGTGCAAAAATAAAAACTATACAAATGGCTGAACATGATTGTAGGATACTGAAAAATAATCATGAAAAATCATCATGACTTGGATAACTTTGAAAGGCCCCAGTGGCTTCATGTTTCTCAAATGAAATGTAATGTAATGTTATTGAAGTGAATGTGGACAAAGCTTTCCCCCCACACACCTGCACAAATTACATTACATTTGAAAGCAAGAAGACACTTGGGCCTATCAAGGTTATCCAGATCATGAGCTACATTTTATAATAAAATTTTGCAAAATGTCAATTTCAAGTTAGCTAATTAACATGTTACTATTTACAGAGCTACCAAATTTATGCTAAGAATATAAGACCTACACTATTTACAATCTACCACATCATATGGCAAGTCATTCCAAAAATCTACTACCATACTCTATGACTGAAAAAGTATTTTTGTAGACCAAGTCTACAAGGTTGTTTTCTAATTTTCTTATTATGCTCTTGAGTTATTCCATCAGCCTCTAATGAAAAAAAGTTAGCTATATTTAAACTGTCTAAACCTGAAAACATTTTGAAAATCTGAAAATTTTAAATTAGCCACCAGGGACTTGAAATTTTAATGAAAAATTTTGTTGTTATTTACATTGTTGAAGAAAATACCTTGAACATAAAGAAAACCATTTACTTTCAATACTGGTATTCAATTTATGAAACTAAAATAAAATTATTTTACTTTGCTGAGTAGGCTAAATAAAACTATTTAACATCATTCTAACTATGGTATACGAGTAACAAATTCTGGTACCATACCATATATTGTGAAGTGAGTTAAGGAAAAGCATTTAAACAAATCTGAAATGTAAAGTAGGTAATTCCATGTCAATTCAGCCACAAAATAGTAATTTTTGCACTCACCATCTTGGATTTTAATGATATTTAGTATATTAGTGGACATATAGGAGAAATTGAAATCCCCCAATTATTAGAGCTGGCTGACCTTTGGTTGCCGAGATATAAAGTCAGAAAGTTATGAACTTTGACCTTTTTTAAGCCACCAGTTATTTCAAATTAAGATTACTTATGGGATGACCTGATAGTTATGTAGCAATGTCATTTTTTACAATAGATTAAGTTTAAACTAGTCCTACTTGGTTTAAGCATAAATTTTCCAAAGGTTATATCTAAGAGGAGATCTATCGTGTTTTGCTACATACTTTACAGACCTTGACCAGTGAAGATGTGTGTTTTGCTTTATGTGAACCCCTCATAAACATGGCAGTATCAGAAGAGCATATCAGGCATATAATGCTTTACAAGTTCAAAAAAGGGAATAGTGCTACTGAAGCAACGCAAAACATTCGGAACGTTTATGGCAATGATATTCTGCATGTGAGGAAATGTCAAAGATGGTTTCAAAAGTCTAGGAATGGTGACTGCTGTTTGACAGATGCAGCATGCTCTGGATGCCCTGCTGTTAGCCGCACTTGAAGAAGACTGTTCAACAACTGTCAAAGAATTGGCCCAGAAACTCAATTCATCCCCATCCACCATCCATCGACATTTGCAACAACTCGGGAAAGTGCCTAAGTTAGGAAAATGGGTGCCACATGAATTGTCAGTTGACAATCTGAGGGTGCGGGTAAACATTAGCACAGCTCTTCATTCCTGTGAACTCCAAGATCCATTTTTGCACCATTTAGTGACTGGTGATGAAAAGTGGGTACTATACCAGGGTTCTAGGACAACTCATACCTAGGACAACTCATACCTAGGACAACTCATACCTAGGACAACTCATACCTAGGACAACTCATACCTAGGACAACTCATACCTAGGACAACTCATACCTAGGACAACTCATACCTAGGACAACTCATACCTAGGACAACTCATACCTAGGACAACTCATACCTAGGACAACTCATACCTAGGACAACTCATACCTAGGACAACTCATACCTAGGACAACTCATACCTAGGACAACTCATACCTAGGACAACTCATACCTAGGACAACTCATACCTAGGACCAGAAAAAAAAATGAAAAATTAATGAAAACATTTATTTTGTAAAATTAAAAATTAAATTTAAACATTTAGAATTCATGCAAGTTATTAATGAAAACATTTTGAAATGAAAATATTTATTTTTAAAATTAATGAAAACATTTATTTTGTAAAATTAAAAATTAAATTTAAATATTTAAAATTCATGCAAGTTATATACAGTATATATAATATATATATGATACACAGACCGTGCATGGAACAAGGAACTCTTCTGGGATAATTAAATCCACTATAGTCCGAATAAGTAATGGTAAATGACAAATACCATAGTTTTTCTTTTTCATGATGCAAGCCCAACGTGGGCAACGGGTCTCTCGCAAAGAGGTCCCATAGATATAGCTTCCCTCACCAGCTATCTGCAAAGCAGACAGGATCCAGCTTTGGGACATGGATCTAGGGTTTAAAGCAGCCTAGCCCCACTACATTTAGAACCTCAATATAAGTAAAAGACTCGTTGCATTCACGTCGGATTGAATAAATCAAAGAAAAAGGGGCAACGAGTCTTTTACTTATATTGAGGTTCTAAATGTAGTGGGGCTAGGCTGCTTTAAACCCTAGATCCATGTCCCAAAGCTGGATCCTGTCTGCTTTGCAGATAGCTGGTGAGGGAAGCTATATTTATGGGACCTCTTTGCGAGAGACCCGTTGCCCACGTCGGGCTTGCATCATGAAAAAGAAAAACTATGGTATTTGTCATTTACCATTACTTATTCGGACTATAGTGGATTTAATTATCCCAGAAGAGTTCCTTGTTCCATGCACGGTCTGTGTGTATCATAAAAAACTCAGGGAACCATTCTGAGTTCATTCCCTATATATATATATATATATATATATATATGCCCAGTTAGGTTCATTGAATGCCCGGTTAGGTCAACTGAATACCCGGTTGGGTTCATTGAATGCCCAGTTAGGTCAACTGTACGCCCTTGACGATTGGTTAGGTTTAGTCATGATATTTTCGTTAAAACTAACGAAAACATCACGACTAAACCTAACCAATCATCAAGGGTGTACAGTTGACCTAACCGGGCATTCAAATTTTATCTTATGTAAATAATGGTTCTCTATTTATTATATGTTTGCAATAAATAATAAATTTGTTGTTATTGTTTTCTTATCTTATTTTGGTTAATTTGCAGAGTTTAAACTTTCGGGGTGGATATAGATGAAAAGATCAACATTGGGGTGGTAATTGTTGTCCTCGGTATGAGTTGGTTGTCCTCGGTATGAGTTGGTTGTCCTCGGTATGAGTTGGTTGTCCTCGGTATGAGTTGGTTGTCCTCGGTATGAGTTGGTTGTCCTCGGTATGAGTTGGTTGTCCTCGGTCTGAGTTGGTTGTCCTCGGTCTGAGTTGGTTGTCCTCGGTCTGAGTTGGTTGTCCTCGGTCTGAGTTGGTTGTCCTCGGTCTGAGTTGGTTGTCCTCGGTCTGAGTTGTCCTAGGTCTGAGTTGTCCTAGGTATGAGTTGTCCTAGGTATGAGTTGTCCTAGGTATGAGTTGTCCTAGGTATGAGTTGTCCTAGGTATGAGTTGTCCTAGGTCTGAGTTGTCCGGGTCTGAGTTGTCCGGGTATGTGTTGTCCTGGTATGAGCTGTCCGGTCACGCTATACCAGAATGTTAAGCGCCATCGACAGTGGGTTTGTGCCGGAGAACCAGTGACACCACAGCCAAAATCAAATCTTCACCCTCAGAAGGTGTTGCTTAGTGTTTGGTGGGATAAAGGTGGTGTAATACACTTTGAAACCTTACCACACAACCAAACAATCACCACTCAAGTCTACTGTCAACAACTGGATCGATTGAATACTGCACTAAAAGAAAAGAGACCTTTGGTTAATCAGAAAGGAATCGTGTTCCACCATGACAACACACATCCTCATACTGCTCGGATCACTTCTGCAAAAATTGAGGAGCTTGGGTGGGAAAAACTTCCACATCCTCCATATTCTTCAGACCTTGCGCCTTCAAATTATCATCTCTTCAGGAGTCTGCAAAACTATCTTGACAAGAAACAGTATACTTCTTTAGATGACCTGCACACCAGTCTTTGTACGTTTTTTGCCTCAAAACCACCTGAATTTTATAAACATGGCATTGAAAAGCTTGTAGGATGTTGGCAGAATGTCAATGATTCCAATGGAAAATATATACTAGATTAAAAAGTTTCAGTTGAGTTTTTTTTTGTCCTTCAAATTCTGATCTAAAAAAACAACATTACTTATGGGATGACCTGATAATTAGGCTAGAGTACTGATTTTGGTGTTATTTGAAAGATCTTGAGCAGCCCTTTCTGCTACCTTCCATATAAAAAATCTCTAAAATAAAAAAGTTCTCTATAACCTTGTCCTTTTACCTTGAATAAAAAAAATATACCATCTCAATTTTATTCAACATTTTGTACGTACATACTCTCAGGCAGGTGGAACATGTGTTGAAAGGTTTGAGTGGCTAGTGAATGGTATAATAATGAAGTTATTTTAACTAATGCTATGGTGAAATTTTTTTTTACTGAAATGTCAAATTAATCTAATATATACCACTAGAGTCAAAAATAAACCGAACTTTGCATACTGCGCAGTACAGATGACAGCTGTGAAATGCACATGCGCACTGGATGTTGGATTGTTGGTAGACATGTTGAGACTTGTTTGCCAAATAGCAGTTAGTGTATCTGTCATGAATAAGACGCACAACCTCTTTTAGTAGAACACTGTTAGTGTGTGCCATCGGATCTTGGATATGATGCATCATGAGCAGTGGATAAACATTAAGTTTTGTGTCAAACTTCGTAAAACATTTACTGAGACTTTTAACTTGTTCTATGAAGCATATGGTGATGAAACCATTTCACAGACACAGGTTTACGAGTGGCATAAGTGCTTCAAAGAAGGGTGTGTATCAACGGATGATGATCCCCATGCAGGCAGACCTGGTACAGCAAGAAATGAACACATGATCACTCGAGTACAGGAAGAGATCAGACAAGACTGCAGGCAAATGATAGATGACCTGGTTAACATTTTCAGAATCTCTCATGGTTCTGTACATGCCATTCTTCATAATGACTTGAAGATGCATCGCACCTGCCAGCACATTGTTCCGAGGATGTTAACAGATGAGCAATGGGAAGGATGGGTGCTAGTTACTGGAGAATTGATTGACAGGGTAGATCATGACCCTAATCTGTTGAAAAGAGTGATTACAGCAATGAAACATGGTGTTTTCTCTATGACCCACAAACCAAACGCCAGTCATCAACATGGAAATCACCCTCTTCACCATGAAAACAAAAGTTTCATGCAGACAGATCAAAGGGGAAGGTGATGTTAGAAGTCTTTTTTGATATCCGGGGTTTAGCGCACTACGAATTCATTCCCAAAGGTCGGACTGTTAACAAGGAGGGGTACATCAGCATTCTCAGCCATCTTCGTGAGTCAGTAAGACAAAAATGGCCTCATCTATGGTGAGCAAAGAATTGGGTTCTCCATCACAATAATGGCCCCATGCATCAGTCGCTCCTGGTCAATGAATATCTTGCAAACCACAAGATACCTGTGCTTCCCCAGCCTCCTTACTCTCCTGATCTCGCCCCCGCAGATTTTTATCTGTTTCCAAAAGTGAAAGAATTGATGAAGGGACACTGGTTCAAATCAGGAGAAGAGGTGAAGAGTGCCCTTAAGGAGATCACAAAGAATGGTTTGCAGGACTGTTTTGATAAGTTAAAAGTTTGGTTTATTTTTTACTCTATCACGTAATCAAATATATAACCCTGTAATGTTATATGCCTACTAATATCAATATTAACATTTCATTATTATTGGACAGGACCATATAAATATATTCCATCTGACTCAAAAGCCATATGTTCACACCTGGCTAGATATGCTGATTCAACAGCCACATCTCCTTAAAAATGTTAATTGACCAGCTTGCAAGCTGCATCCTGGCAAATTGCCAGTTGCATACGGTATAGTCCTTTCTGTTGTGATGGTTTGTGCTGTAAACAAGAGTATGTGTGTAGAATAAAAGTGAAAATGTGCAAAAGAATAATTAATAATAATTTGTTCTTTTTTATCTTCTCAGAAATTAACTGATACAATAATTATGGATCAACTTAAACTAAAACAGCAATAGTATATCTCACAAAGGACAGAGAGTCTACGAATTGTACCTCAATCCCTAGTCAATAAAGTGCCTGAACTTCAGTTAACAGTGTATCACAGACTTTGTAAGCAGTGTAGGGAAAAGCTAGAATCATTGCTTGAAAAAACCCTTTAGAAGATGGAGATGAAAACAGTTCTTGTGCTGAAGAATCTGCAATTGAAAAGAGTATCTAAATGTGAAGAAATAGATGTGGTATCAACGAGCACAGCACAAGAATATGAAATGTCAACTTTAAATACTTCCTTACGTTCATTAGGAATAACAAAAGCTTGAAGAGGGAGAGCATTATGCATTTCAGAAACTAAGCAAAGTTACAGAGACAGTTAAGAGAAAGTTGGGAGAAATTGCTGGAAAAAATATATTAATACAGAAAAAGAAACAAACTCAGTCAGAAAAAGATTATGATGAACTAATAAATCAACTGAAAGAGAAATTCAATAAAGAGGCCAAGAGAAATGAAAAGATAAAGTCCTAACTGTATTATCCAAAAGTTGGAGTGAGAGAAAAGTAGCTGCAGAATTCAACACAAGACACACAGCATCAGTTGCCAAAAAACTTATTAAAGAACTGGGTGTCCTTTCAGATCTAAATCCAAAGGCTGGAAAGTTAAGTGAACAAAACACGAGACAATATCAATGCATTTTATCTTTCAGAAGACATCAGTAGAATAATGCCCAGTAAAAAGGACTACTTTAGCATTGTTGACAGAGGAGAGAAGCAGCATTTTCAGAAGCATTGTCTGCTTTGCAATTTAAAAGAAGTTTATCAGCTTTTCAAAGAAAGAAATGCTTTGGTAAAGGTGGGCTTCAGCAAATATGCAGAGCTGCATCCAAAACAATGTGTTATTGCTGGATAATCAGGAACACACTCAGTATGTGTAGCATTGACTGGGGTGAGTTGACCCACTGAAATACATCTTTTAATGCTACTCATTTAATATACATCCGAATTCCTTCAAACTTCAACCATAAATGGTACACCAAAGTACTCATGTGGCAAAAAATCATACACTTACGGTACCTACCTTAGTTTTCAAGATATTAAAAAATGTAGGTCAGCCCATCTTACTTGTTCAGGGTGAGTTGACCATGGTCAAGTTGACAGGGGGACATTGGTCAGGCAGCTGACCAACATAAGACAGCTATTATAGTGACCCATAACAGTGTAGATGGACAACATGAGTGGGCTGTTCAACATCCGGAGCATATATAAGGGAGTGGGAGAGGGATGGAGCCATCAGGCCTCCTAAGTAACTGTGGTGACATGGGTTGTCCCTCTGGCCTGCCTCATTCTCATTCATTTAATGTGTTTTGATTTTGTTTGTTGTGTTACTATTATGGTCTCCATGATACAATAATAATATTGTAATAATATACTGTATTATTAACTTAATATTATTGTTTGCTATTTATTTCTTGCTCTCCCCTATGCTGTTTAATGTGTATATTGGCAGATTAATTGCTTCACTTAATGAGGCAACAGTGGGATGTTGTATAGATAACATAAGGATAAATAACTTAGTTTATGCCGATGATATGGTGTTAATAAGTCCCTCTGTTAAAGGTCTGGATCAGCTACTAAATGTCTGCGAAGTGTATTTGCAGAAACATGATATTCTTTTTAATGTTACAAAAACTAAGGTTATGCAATTTCATCCTAAAAGCTGTAATCAGCCAGCTGATATAAGGTTTAAAATGAATGGTGAAGTAATTGAGGAAGTACAAGAGTTTAAGTATTTGGGTCAAACTATTACCAGCTCCTTGAGTGATGACTCGGATATAAGAAAACAATCTCGAAGCCTGTGTGCTATTAAAGCGAATATGACCATAAGGAACTTTCATTTCTGTACAAGTGAAGCTAAAGGCACACTCTTTCGTACTTTCTGCAGTAATATATACGGTCAGCAACTCTGGGTGAATTATAAAAAAGGTTCTGGCAGAACCCTAAATTTGCTGTACAACAGGTCTTTTAGACTCTTACATAAATTACCCTCGAGATGCTCAGCTTTGCAAATGTTTGCTACCCACAATGTCCCGAGCTTCCCGGAGGTAACAAGACGTGCTCAACACAGTCTAATGCAAAGAATTAAAAAATCAACCAACCCGATCATCCAAGCTATCCATGAGTCCTGCCATTTATCCTCTAAGACCTAAGCTATGGGCTTCTTGGTACGAAAATGTCTGTCTGTAGCTCCACTTAACTTCGACAGTGCAGTATTATTTCTAATCAACTGTATATATTTCTATCCTTAGTATATGAACTGTCATTGTATTAATAATATTTGTCATATGGACTATAGTCTGCCAATAAACCTTTTCATTTTCATTTATTTCATTTACATAGAGGTTTATTTACACATAGTTTATTACATAGTTTATTGGCTTTTGAGGCGTTTATAGACCTTGAAGGCTGAGTCCAGACATATTATTTTGTAAGGAACTGTTGCCTTTAGATCAAGCGGACCACTTATAATGAACTTTATGTTCAGTTTGTCTTTATCAGCTCTGACACACCAGTCAAACATGTCATGCAGCCTTCTTTCCAGGAATGTTAGTTCATACATCCCCTTGTTATTTTCAGCACTGCAAATCACTCAGCTGAGATGGTGTGGTTAAAAACCCAAGTTTTGTAGGAATTTCCACAGTTAGGAAGGATTCCTGAGAGTTCCCAAACCCCTCAGTAGGGGCTGGGAGGTTTCAGTAATCCCCATTGGGCCAGAGCTTTCTTGGAAAGCCAGGCCTTCAGTAACTAAAAATATTTTTCTTCTCTTTTTAATTGATTATAACAGATTTGAAATTCTCTCAGTATAGAGAATAATCAGAACTTTGAGGCAATCATATGCCCATTTACTGGAGAAGGGAAAGCATCTCATTTCTCCTTGATGGTGTGGTAGGTGATCCTATAGTCTTGTTTCTATCATTGGTGTTTTGTATTGCTTAACCATTAGATATAAGGACCATCTCTAACTTATTTGGATCACTTATCCATATCATGTAAATATCATAATCATTTTTGAATGCCTGATTTCCTTTATAAAGACCTTGTTGAAAAACAAGTTATCAATATGCATCATAATGGATTTTGAGCCTTCTCAGGCTGTGAACTAAATTGTACCTTTAACTGCCTTGAGCAACATATTAATGCAAACACATATCCCAAAATTTTAGAACCTTAATTATTATTATTGTTAATTTTGACCCCCTTTTCTGGCATCATTGCACTCATGGATTCCTGTGGGTCCACTGATGCCAGTGCTGGGGGATAATCCCTAAATGTTTGTTGGTTTTTCTCTTTATCAGGGGATTTGTTTTTAGCTGGGATATTTGCTTATTGAAGTAAATTTGGACAAAGCTTTTTCTCTCCCAATACCTGCACAAATGCTGAAGCCAGAGTTCACACACACATTTTTTTTGTTATAAGCATTGCTTTTTTTTTTTTTTGCACTGATTGAGCCAAGAATACCTTTAATGATTGTGATATGAAGGATAGTATGTTTGGAGTATAAAATAACACATCTGGGACTTATCAAGTTTACACAATTTGGGTAACCACTCATTGACCTTACCCTGGTGACTAATATTCTTTGTTTTTGTATTAGTTATGAAAGTCCCTTTTATTTTGTAAGGCTTGTCTCCTTTTTGTAGTAATGGGCTGGTGACAGCCAATAATTTAGTGGGGGGGTTTTATAGTGACATTTTTTGTGTGTGGTATGGGACTAATGTTTTTTCTTTTAGTTGTAGTAATATTTTTTTTTGTCCAAGTGCTTAGTTGGTTCTGGATGCACATTGGTGTATAATCAATAAAATTGTTCATATTTTCTTTAGTTACCTGTAAAAACTTGCCTGCTGATGCAATCAACATTGTAAGTGTTATGTTCATGTTTTTTCTGATTAAATTGGACAAAGGAGGCTGTACTTTACTTAAATCCTCCCACCATAAGCAGAGGAGTAAGTCCTTAAATGAAGCAGATTGGCTTGCCCCAAAGATCATAAAGGTGAGAGCCCAGTTTCAAATTAATAGGAGCCACCTATCTGACAATCTCAACCACACCAAAATTGGGAATGTGCTCACCCTGATTTCTCTCATTCTTAGCAGTGTGTGTGGTGCTGAAGTCAGAGGATAATTTTTACTCAGTTGAAGGCCCTCTGTGTGGTCCTCACTGGCAGCTCAATCTCCCTTCTCAGCAACTAGCAGCAGCTGCCATGACCCCACTAACAGAGTATCCAGTAGGTGAGTAATGCAAACGCACTCTTACAAAAGTAACTAAATACTGTTTCAGCTTCACAGTCAGTGTTACTAGCAATATCATCATGACTTGAGGAGTCTTCCAGTTGAGGGCTAGGTTTCTTTCCTTTCTTGGACCAGTTTAGCTTAACACACTCCATTTCCTCCAGGAAGTCACCATCAGTGAGCACTCTACTGTAAGGATCCAGCCTCCTCCTAACTGGTCCACCATGATCCCCTGCTGTTGAAGGTGCTGGCCTCACAAACTGATTAGCAAGGATCTGAGTGAATGACAGACTAAAAGACTCTTCCTGTTGACCACTGGTTGAAGGTTCTTCTGGAGTAGAGGTTCATGGAGGAGCTTTTGCTGCTCATGGAGTGCTGGTTTTCCGAGGTGTGGCAGGATGTGGTGTAAGTGGTTCTGTAGTGTGGATTGACTTATAGATCTTTAGAAGGTCTGGGTTGAATTTTGCTGTTGGATACACAGATGGATCTGGAGGGAAGAGACCTATTTTCTTGAAGGCAGAGGTGATACTATCTTCAGTGAAAGCAGCATTCCAAATACTTCCTACCAAGTCAAAGAACTCATATTGGATAATTCATCTTGCATAGTTAGCTGCCTGCCATGATGCAATTGCAGCATCCCACTTGACTTTGAGAGGTCTGAACACTTTAAAACGCAACATACTATGATATTTCAGCATGCAGTACACAAAAAATGTTTAAAAACATACATTTATTAATACAGAAACAGTTGAGTCAACTCACCCTGAAGTAGTGATAATCATGGGGTGAGTTGTCCTACCAGGTCTAACTTGAATAACTTAAAAAGAAAAACACAGAAAAGTAATAATTCTACAATGCAAAGTAGGAGTCTTTTAAAGTACTTCCAACAAAAATTTTAAAAATCTGATCGCATTTAATAGGAAAAATGTTAACTTAAGGGGACCCATGTTTTTACCACACTGAAAATTCCTGCAAGTGCAAAACTGGTGGTCTCATTCAACTGCTCTTCTACTAAACTTAAATTATTCAAAACTTATAGGCAAGCACACTTTTATATGGTATAAAACTTGCACTTTCTAGAAATATATAGACAGTTTGAATTTAATAATTTTTTTGAGGATTTTAGGCCTATGGAGCAACTCACCCTGAATGTCTGGGGTGGTAAACTCACCCCAGTCAATGCTATGTACCAATCATCAGAATGTTAAGCTTATGTTTGTAGGAACTAAATTAGATAAGCTAACAGAAAATTATGAAAACCCTATCAAGCATGTATGACATTGTCTTACTTCGATAGAGTGTAATCCTCCCTCACAGCAATGCTACCTCAGGGAATGTGAACAATGTGAAACTAAAATGTCTTTGAAAGCTGGTGAAGTCCTTGTAGTGTATGACTTTGCAGAAAATTATTTTTTCTCCAAGATGAGATGCAGATCTTTCACTGGAACAATCAGATGGCAACTATTCATCCATTTGTTTTGTATTATAACAAGCAAGATGAGATTGCTCACCTGAGTTTTGTTGTCATATCATAGAGCAACATCCACTTAACATAGTTGCAGTACATTTGTTTCAAAAGCATCTATTATGCTTCATAAAAGAGAACATCCCATCCAACAACAATATCATATACTTTTCAGATGGCTATGCAGGACAATATAAAAACTGTAAGAACTTTTTAAATCTTTGTCATCACAGAGATGACTGGAATTGATGCAGAGTGAAATTTTGTTACGAGTCATGGGAAAAGACCCTGTGATGGTTTAGGTGGTACTGTTAAGAGACTAGCTGCTAAAGCTTGTCTGCAATGGCCTTATGATCAACAGATGCTTACTGCACAGCAGTTGTATACATTTACAAAAGATAATATTAGTAATATCATGTCATATGTCATTTTTCAACCAATGAAAATTATGAAAATGAAGATTTGCTCCTTGAAGCAAGACATTCAAAAGCAAGAGCAATTGCTGGTACTCAGAAAATACACCATTTAAAGCCAGTTTTTATAATTACATTACATTTCATTTGCAAAACATAAAGCCACCAGGGCCTAATGAGGTAACCCTGAGCTACATTTTAATAATAATAATAATAAAATCTTGCAAAATGTCAATCTCAAGTCAGCTAGTTTCATTAACTTCTCTTGAGGTTAATCATTTTTCCTCTTCAGGATGTTCATTGTTCATGTATTGAGAAGGTCAGTGAAGAGGAAGAACTTCTGCCTGAGGAGAGAATACATGTTGTCACTACTGCATACAATGACTTTTGGTGGTTGGCATGTGTTTTGGATAAGACATCTGAGAAGAGAGAAGTAAAGCTATCCTTTCTTTATCCAAATGCCCCCAACCCATCATTCTTCTTCCCTCATCACCCAGATGTGTTTACAATTACTTACTCTGATGTTTTAACAAAGGATGTGGTATCTACTGCAATTGGAAGAATATACCACCTAAACAAAGAAAATACTGCAAAAGGCTCCAAAGCCCTGACAGAATTACAGCAGAGAAAAGTAAGTTGCACATATATGAATGTATAGAATATAAATTTAGAGCGTAGATTTTAGTTTGGTGCTGCTGATTGGGAGGCCCTTAGGCAGTACCATACTCCTGTGATTTCCCATGGAATGATTATATACTACTTCCATAGTTGGGGCCCTTCTGAGTGTGCTGAGCGTATCACAGAGGTGATTCTCTTGGGCATGGAGGCATACATTCCATATTCTATTCCTACTACTGTGGGGGTTGTAAAGTTTCTCACAAACCCCCTGATTTTCAAATCACCCTGGGGGGTTATGGAGTTTAAAACCCCCACCCTAATTTTCAAATCCTATCTGGTTCTTCTCACAAGTTTTTCTCTCCCCACAGGAGTCTAGTTAGTAAGCCTGTTAACTGTAAAAGTATTGTAACTGCTAGCCTGTATTTGATCTTGGAAGCCTATTAAAAGGTTATGAAACCCGAAAAGATTGCCAGATAGACAGGCTGAGATTAATACAGATGTGTTCTTTTGGAAGCCAAGGGAATTTGGAAAGCCTTTAAAGGTATGATAAGTGCTCTAGCTTGTAATCCTTGGCCAGTGTACAATAGGAATAAAGACTTGTTCATAATCCTTATTCCTAGTTATTGTGTTGTTGTCATTTGTATTTCACCATCATTATTAGTATTAATTATTATTATTAAAAGTAGACATTATATAGGTTTGTTGAAACTGTGACTGAGTATAGATAGGTGTAATAAATCCAGCCAGGTTAGAATCAGACATCAACCTTTACTTATTTGCCTGGTTTGCAGTGCATGTGGGAGCCCTGGATTTCCTTTTAGCCAAAATCCAGTCATCTGTGATCCCGTCAGTAACTAGCTAGAGAACCGATTACACTGGTATGCATCAATTTTGCTGTCAATGGTTTTTTAAGTGATTCTTATAGAGTTTTTCCTGCTGATTTCGAATCTGCAATCCGTTTTTCTCAATCAGCTCAGGTTATCTGGCTATGGCCTCATAAGTAAAATAGAATTTTTCGTGATTTTGTCAAAGCGGAATTGGAACAGTAACATCTATCACTTGTTTCACTTGTATAATATCTTTTTTTACTTTTCAGGCATATAGATAAAATATTTCATAATGAATAGAGCATGTAAAAATGATCCCAATAGATTCTGCTACATATGTGGGACGGTTACCATCAGGGTTTCGGAGCCGGAGTCGGTGGAGCCAGTGAATTTTGCTTACCTGGAGCCGGAGCCGGAGCCAGAGCCAGAAACCTTGAAAATACGGCTCCATGGTCTGGCTCCGGGCGATATATTGCTACCTAAATTGTTATTTGTTAAATATAGGTTTAGTTGCAAATTATAATTCTTGTAATATATTACGAAAAATGGTACCATAGGATTCTTGGATTTTATGGAGGTGTGGGAGTTGCAGGAATAATCTGCAAATTTCCATTTTTTAACCATTAAATATTTGGGAAGATTTGTCTTAACAACACTTAATTATGCATATATTATCTCAGAAAGTTTGATTGTTACTATTTTCCATACGAGAATTCTTAAGTTTGAACTTTGAACTAATTAGGAGGCAAGTTTCTCTAATTTATATAAGCTAACCATTGGTTTAATAAATATTTAATATCATTTAGTTTTCATCATTTTCCTTTAGTTATTTAAATAACTTCATTCTAATCATTATATTTGCCTAATTTAAAATCATGAAATTTAAATTTTGAGTATTAAAGTGATTTATATAAAATATTTTTGTGCAATATTTTTAAATTGGACAATTAGTTATATAAATCTATGATATTTATTTTATAATTAACAGAATTTACTATAAAAGACCGGAGCCAGAGCCGGAGCAGACTGTAAAAAATTTCTGCTCCGGAGCCGGAGTCGGAGCCAGAAGTTTTTTTACCGGCTCCGAAACCCTGGTTACCATGCCAAATAACCAGTCCCAAATCACTAAATTTGTGAAGACAATGTATAGAGCATACTTTGGAATTAAGCTAGGGGACCAGGACAAAAATTTCGCCCCTCATATGTGCTGCAAGACGTGCATTGAAAATTTGAGAAGATGGAGCAAAGGCAGAGCAAAATCTTTGCCTTTTTGGAATTCCCATGATTTGGAGAGAAGGAAAGGATCACGTGACAGATTGCTATTTCTGCATGACAAACCTCCAAGGTGGGCTATAAATTTATTTTTCTTAAATATTTTGAAATCCTTGTATGAAACTTGACATAATATTCACCATAATGTAATATTCACCATAATATAATATTCACCATATATAGCATAATATTCACCATAATGGTAATCATACATTTACATATACATATTGTTATAAAAGTTACATTTTCATATACAATGATTGTATATTTTCTTTCTTTTTCATTCATATTGTCCCCGAAGGGACAATATGAAATGAAAAAAGAAAGAAATATACAGACTCCATTGACCTATTTCATATCTTACAGACCGCAGAGCCTTCCCCACGAACCGCCACTGTCTGAATGCTTCTTCTATTTCATATGCAAGTTTTATATCCATGTTTCGTGTTTCTATTTCAGGAGTTAACAAGAAGAAGATAAACACATTGTTGTATACCCTGACATTCCTTCTGCTAGAGACCTGTACCCCATGGTCCTGGAATTCAATACCCGACCCACCTCAAACCCTGGACTTCGATGATTCTGATGATGAATCAATGACCAATGCCAATGACCAGTCCCAGTCGTATATACCTCAAAATACCGCTTCAAATGAGCGGAGGCTTCTCAACCAGGCCAAACTTAATGATCTTACCAGGGATTTAGAACTTTCCAAATTAGCTGCCGAGATCTTGGGCTCACGACTTCGAGAGGACAACTTGCTGGCTCCGGGAACAACATTCTCCTGGTATAGGAAACGAGAGGAAGAATTCCGCAAGTTTTTTGCAGTGCACGAAAATACCTCTTCCTTAGTGTACTGCTGCAATGTTGAGGGGCTAATCGAATCCTTGGGCCTGCCATATAACTCATCAGAATGGAGGCTATTTATAGACTTGTCTAAACAAAGTTTGAAAGCAGTACTTCTCAACATTGGGAATAGGGTTGCATCAGTCCCTGTAGCACATTCCGTACAACTTACTGAGAGCTACGATAACATGAAAATTTTACTGGATGCTCTCGTATACGACCAACATAACTGGAGGATCTGTGGAGATTTGAAGGTAATACTAATATCATAAGTAAACTATTGCTATTGACTATGTTGTTTTTCCAAAGGTTATTTGAGAGCGTATAAGAACACTTAACTTCCCCACAGAAGTGATACAGTCCAATGCATAGATTTTTTTATCTGATAGAACAAATTCTCTAAATTCTTTAAATATTTTCATTTTTTTTCAGATTGTGGCATTTGTATTGGGAATGCAAGGGGGATACATGAAATACCCATGTTTCCCCTGCAAATGGGATAGCCGAGCGGATGAGAAGCACTATGCACAGCGTGAATGGGCATCCAGAGAGAATTTTGAACCTGGGTCGCATAATGTCGTTTCAGTGCCCCTTGTACAACCAACAAAAATTTTGCTCCCACCACTTCATATTAAGCTGGGCTTGATGAAAAATTTCATCAAATCAATGAATAAGGAGGGTTCAGCATTCCGATATCTCGAGAGTAAATTTCCTCATATATCTGATGCTAAACTAAATGCTGGGGTTTTTGATGGTCCTCAAATTCGAACTTTGATCAAGGATACTCAGTTCGAAAACGCAATGACTCCAACTGAGAAGAATGCCTGGCAGGCATTCAAATCAGTTGTCACTGATTTTCTTGACAAGCGTAGAAGTCCAGAATACGAGTCCGTTGTCGAAAACTTGATGGAAGCTTTCAAAGCTCATGGGTCGCACATGTCCATAAAAATGCACTTTTTGTGGTCCCACTTGGACTATTTTCCTGAAAATTGCGGGGATTATAGTGAGGAACAGGGTGAACGATTTCACCAAGATATCAAAATAATGGAAGAGAGGTACCAGGGAAACTGGGATATCAATATGCTGGCGGACTATTGCTGGTGTTTGAAGCGAGACGTGGCCAAAGAAAAACACAGACAGAAAGCCAAAAAAACTTCATTCCTTCCTCAATAAACTTTTTTCCATATTCATTGTATGAATAAAAGTATTTATTCACACAATGTTTTCATTTTTCACGAGTGTTCTTATAATATTACTCATATCTACAGTGTTTAAGCTAAAAAAATCAATAAATTTGGGGATAAAATTGGACTTATAATAAATGGCCAATAGAGAAAAAACCTGACCTGATTGAGGAAAACCAATGTCATTTTCGAATTCAGCATGGTCGAATTATATAATATGAGTTGAAAAAACCCTCACAGCAGACAAAAAAATTTCATATGCATACCAGTGTTATCATTATTATAGGACACCAGTCACATTATTCCAGAGTTAGGTTTTTGCCCATGCTTGTTTGGCACTGATTATAGGTTGATAAGTTGAGAGATAGGTTTGCCATAATTGTCAATGTTTGTAGTTATTATTTTTTTATGTTGGTTATTATTATTTGTGTTTTTTGATATTTCATGAGTAAATTATGTTTTCCAGCAACCAATTATGAAGTCATGATTCCAGTTAATGTTTGTTGATTAATTGTCTGTAATGTTATTATTGTGATTAATGGTGCCTGGTGCATGTAACTAATAATTTTGTGTTGTCTATGCAACCAGTTGGGACTCAACTCACATGGTACAGATTCATCAGGCTTGGATTGTGGCTCCAATCCAGTGGAAGATACGCAATCCATTGAGGTTGTGTCGACCACTGTTGGCCACTGGATCTGCCCTGGAATCAGGCCAGTGACCCTAACCCTACTAACTAGCCAGGGTATAAAGTGTATAAGTGTATAAAGAAAAAAACACTCAGGTCATAGGTGGGTGTCAAGTTTGAAGGGTAGCTAGGCTGGAACAAGGGTTCACATTCTGTGCAAGTCATTTCTGGTGCTTCTCCCCCACTTGCTTTCTATCCTTTCTGCCAAATCTCACTAAGTGTTATTTGTTTTCCAGAGGTTTTGTTAATTGTGATTTGTGATTCATTGCCAGTCCTTTTGTTAGGTATATATTTATACTTTTATACTGAATAATGGTGTATTTCAGATATAATAGAGAGAAAAAAAACCCAGTAGTTTACTTCCATTAGGTTCACCTTTACATTCCAGCCCTTTCTTGGACTCTAAGTGGTTGGTTCTCCCACTCATTGGGGAGTCGGATTTAGTCACCTGAACTTGGGGGAAGTCCTTTGCAGTTATCGTGCAAGTCGGACCTGAATAATCTCCTGGAAATAAACCACTGACAAGAGAGGCATTCCTAGATACCTGAGGAAACTACCTCTTTGCCCAGTCTCTTGACTATCACAAACCCAGAAACATGAAAAGATGCTGGGTGGTTTGACGACACAGATACTTGGGGACTACAGCCTACGCAGCCACCACAGCACTACTAATGCATAAAAAACCTTGGTTTAACTTTGCTTGTTCTAATGCTATCCATAACAAAGAGGAGGCTTTCAGAAGGTACCATCACCATCCAACTCCTGACTCTCACTCAGCTTATATTTCTGCCTGGAATCATGCAAAATCTGTTCTTTGACCCGCCAAACATTTCTTCATCCAACAAAAATGAGAAAATCTATCCAATTCTAATTCTTCTCACTCTTTCTGGCATCTAGTTAAAAAACTCTTCAACAACTTTACTTCCTCTTCTTTCCCTCCTTGTTTTCCATTCCAATGGCACAGTTGCCATCTCTTCTGAAAAAGCTGAACTCTTTGCTCATATTTTCACTTACAATTCAACCCTGGATGATTCCAGTGCTGTTCCTCTATCTACTCCCTCCTCTGACTTTATTATGTCAGAAATTAAAATCTCTTCTAAAGATGTTTTTTCTGCCCTATCTGCGCTCAACTCTAGGAAGGCATATGGTCCTGATGGTGTTCCTCCTGGGTCATTCCATGTCAAGTCAGCCACCTAAAACACTCACCCCTTTCAATTTTGCTCATACTTGGCACAATAGTAGATATACATGCCAAACTTAAATTCCCAAATTATTAGAGCTGACTGACCTTTGGTTACTGAGATACAAGGTCACAAAGTTGTGACATTTTGACCTTTTTTGCGTTAAATGACTATTTTCAAAACGGTGTAACTAAAAAACTATTAAAGCTAGAGCATTGATTTTGGTCTTATTTTAAAGCTCTTTAGTAGCCCCTTGTTAAATATCTCTACTGTGAAAAATAAAAAAATCCCTTCAAAAGTTGACCTTTGACCTTGAATAAAAAAAAATACCTTCTCCTAAAAAATTCAATTTTTTTACATTAATACCTTGAGTCATGTACAACAAAATCCCAAGAAGCTGTAAGTGGCTGATAACTAGTTCAATGTATAAAAAATAATGAATTCAAGCAACATTTTGAAAAAAGTCATTTTATACAAAAATTGTCAAAAAGTCATGACTTTGTGACCTTGTATGTCAGTAACCATTTTTGTCTAAGGTCAGCTCAATCTCTTACAAATACAACCCATATCTACATACTATCTGCAGCCTTCTATAAACAAGCAAATGCTTATTTTTAAATATTTGTTCTTTACCCACCTCACCTGTATGTTGTGCATGTATGTGATGGTTTTCAGTAGTTGACAAGATTCTTGTGGGCCACCCAATTTATTGTGATTTCTAGAAGAGAAAACAATTTTTAATGTATACCTAGATAGCTACCTAATTAACAAATACAAGTAACATATTAAAATGTACCGGTACATACAATATGTATAGGTATAGTGCTCATTGATTTCCATTTATCACAACTTAAAATGTATGCAGTGTATATATAGTTACATGACCATTTTAATTTTGAATTCTTACCTTTCTGTGCTGTAGATCTGCCAAAGCTTTGGATGCCTTCAAAGTAACTTCTTTGCAAATCCTGTATGTTCATCCATTAGTAGTAGATGCCTCAACTTGTGTTAGAATATCTGAATATGGTAAGATTAATTCATCTGGTCGACCAGGATACACAAATGATGGGTTTGGGCCATGAGGATGAAGGAATGACTTTTACTTCTCTATTCTCTGGTATCTTTTCCAGCACATATATGCCACCCACCAATGGCCATCATATGCAGCAGTAACAAAACCATGTATTTTCTCCTCAGTCACAACTTCTTCCTTTTCAGTAACTTTCTCAATATTTGAATAATCTGATAATGAATAATGTTTAACCTTAAGAGAAGTCAATGAAACTGGCTGTAAATGGTGTAATTTCTGTGTACCAGCATAGTCCTTGCAGTTGAGTGTCTTTCTTGGAGAAGTTGGCTTTCCTCTTCATGCTCTTTATTGGTTGAAAAATGACATTTTATATTTACAATATTTTCACTTGCAAATGTATATAACTGTTCTGCAGTAAGGATCTGTTCATCATAAGGTCGTTGTAGACTAGCTTTTGCAGCTAATCTCTTAACTGTGCCTCCAACACCATCACAGGGTCCCTTTCCATGACTTGTTGCAAAAAAAAATTCCATTCTGCCTCAATTCCAAAATCATCTCTGTGATGGCAAAGATTCAAAAAGTTTTTGCAGTCGTATACTGTCCTGCGCACCCATCTGAAAAGTAAATTATTTTGTGGATGGAACTGATGGATGAGATATATCTTTTAGGAATTTTATCAGATGCTTTTGAAACAAATGTACAGCAACTGTGTTATGGATGTTACACTCTGAAATAATAACAAAGCTAAGGTGAGCAATCTCATCTTCCTTTTTATAGTAAATAACAAATGGATGTAGAGTAGCCATCTCATTGTTCCAGTGAAAGCTCTGAACCTCATCTTGAAGAATAAAGGAATAATTTTCAGCAAAATCACACACAGCAAGGACCTCACCATCTTTCAAAGACATTTTTGTTTCACGGTAATAAGTTGCTTGCATCTTTGTCTTGAAGTCATGTATCTGGTATTCTTTCAGTTGGTTACAGAATTGGTCAATATATTCATCTGTATTCAGTTCTACTGATTCAAGATTTGACCGATCTGTATTGGTCCACTTTTTAAAATTTATGATATCAATGAAGTTGTTTGTAAATATGTCCAGTAGTCTGTTTTTTAAATCTGATGGATCTCCACATTGTTCACATTGTCTGAGGCAGCATTTCTGTGAGGCAGGATTGCATTCCATAAAGGCAACACAATGACGTACATTCTTAATAGGTGTGTCATCATTTGCAGTTAGTTTTTCTAATTCAACTCCTACAAACATAAGTTTGGCATTCTGATGAATTGTACAGACACATACTGAGTGAGTTCCTGTTGCTCCAGCAATAACACACTGCTTTGGACGCAATTCTGCAAATTTACTGAATCCCACCTTAACACATTCGCTACACATCGCTCATATATGAGTGACACCTTGTTATCTAGATGTACCATGTCACTCACATGTGTGCGACACTTCAGATTTCTTTCGAGCTGCGTCGCTCAGATGTGAATCACGCCTTATTAAATCTGAATGGCCATAAATAACGTTGGTTCCTGTGGCTAATATGGTGCAACGCCCGTGGTTTCAAAGATAATTTTTTAACACAAATTTTGTAATGATAACAAGGCGCTACATTATCACTTTATTTGAAAGTGTAACAATGGAAATGGACAACTTATACAATACTTATACATCTTATATGTAAAATGCATCATTCCTATTATAAAAAAACAAATCTTTCTTGTTCAAGATACTGAAATACAAACACAAAAGATAAAAAAAAACGACCTTCAGCTGCCTTTATTTTCGTGGTGTGGTTGTAAACTGTACCAACTTCTTCTTGCTGAAAATTGAGAAAACAATCCAATATCAAGTACACACACACTGGAATAACTTGTTTTACCTATATTTATTTACCCATCTCAGAACTAGGCCTTTGGACCTGCAAAACCTATATGGCAAAGACTAAAGGAAAATTATACAATGACTTATATAATAGAAAATTGAAAAATAATTGACATACCTCTTTATCCATATTTATGGTTTATGAAATTCTCCGAAGCATGATATGCAAAGAAATGGTTTTCCCTCGCATTGAGAACAATAAGTGTTGACTAGTTTTGCTTTTTTTCTAGCAACCTCTCGGCCCTGGCTTTCTTGAACTCATTTGTAACAGAGCACGCACCTCCTCCTTGTGCTGGCTGATTTATTTATAACTTCTGTAATATTATGTTGACCACTTAGTGATGGTCGTGGATGTCTTTCATGCTGTAACTCTAGCAAAGATTATAAGTTTCTCTCTGAATTCTCTTATTCCAGTCGATGAGCCAGTAACTTTTTTGTAAAGTATGTAAGAATTCACGAGAGATATGCCCAGCAATAGCTCCATAGCAAGTTTGCGATACCACTTTATGCCCTTTCTTAGTACAGTGGCATATGCACCCATTTGATCTGAGAGATCTATCCCTGCTTTCCCTTTATTATAAGCCACAATAGCTTGTGGTTTTCTTTTTGTTACGTAACGTGATACTAAACCCGTAGAAGTTGAAGCTGCATTGCCATCGGGATTTGCCGTTACTCGTGTACGCTTTTGAGTCTCCACCATTTCTGGGCTGTGCTTTGTAGACAGCATCCTTACATCCCTTGTGTCATGCCACTTTAGAACAACAATACCATGGTCTTCTTCTCGTGCAATCATGTCTCCCTTTTTTAGCTGTTTTTGCATCACCTCCTTTGGTAGTTGAGTCCTAGTTGCTCATAGGGTTCCAACAACATGGGTTTTTTCTGACAGAAAGAATCGAGCTAGTTGATAGCTTGTGTAGAAGTTATCCACGTATAACGTTCTCCCTTCATTTCTCAGTCCCTTTGTTAGTTCTTGACATACTCTTTGCGTTTGTCCAACTTCCCTTCCTCCTGTTGCCTGCTTTCCTCCATAGACTTGTAATGACCAGCAATATCCTTCCGCAAAACAAAGTTTGAACAGCTCATATATGAGTGACAGAAATATGAGTGACATGGTACTGTAAGCAAAAATCTTGCCTTCCAGTGCCATGTCACTCATTTTTCAATGTCACAATAACACACTAAAAACACCCTACATACACTTCTACATGTGAAGGGCTTTCATTCAGCCCAAAAAACTAATACAATTTCCAAAAAAAACAATTGGGTCCACCAGCTAATCAAGAAATTGGCCTTGGTAGCGAATGTTAACCAAAGGATTTCTTTCTTTGAAAATATGATAGGCTTCTTTTAACCCTTTTGCTGCGTCGCAGTTTGGAAATAACTTACTCCTAACAGTGCAGTTTTGATGGTAAAAAAATAAAATATGAAATTCAAACATTTTATTACATTTTTGCAATTATAAACTTACATAGCATTTGAAAAGTAAAATAAAAATATTAAAAAATTAAAAAATTATTAATTACTTTTTAATTCTTAAATGCGGAAGTCGACTATTGTCGACTGTATTACAATTTTCAACAGCATCACTGCGGTGAGCGACTTTAGTCACACCCTTTTTCTGACCTAGTTATTTGTTTCAGAACAGCTGCATACCTTTTTGTATACTTTCTTTGTGAGAAAAATTTCAAAACAAGGGACAACACATAATGCTGGTGTTCGAGGGCATTTGTTGCAAACATATGAGGTTTGTTTTCTTTTACACTCTCCCTTTCCTTTTTTGCTACATTTACTTGGAAGTATACTGCAAACAACACAGTTCAGCTTCATTTTTTTGTCTTCATTGCATACTAGAAAATGCCTCTCAACTAACCTATTTGCCATTGGTGTGTCCTCACCTTCCTTTTTCCTTTTATTTGGATTGCCGCGAGTGGCATAACCTTCTAGCATACCATTTACTACTACTCTGAATTTTTGGGGCAACATTTTGTCATTGGGGTTTTGAATATTATAACAGATATTGCTGTTTACCAAAGCTACTTCGACTATAAAATGCCATATAGTTTGGTACCATTTCTTTGATTTTCTCTTGAAAGGATACGTAGAACACAGTTGGTTGAATTTATCTACCCCCCATGAATTGATTATAAGCTTGTTGGATAGTAGGTTTATGAACCACTTTCTTTCCTATCTTTGAATTCACTTCAACTGGAGATATTCCTGTGTTGCCTACATTTGAAATCATGTTCACCTTTCCTGTATCTTGCCAGGAGGTAGCAATAAGTGATTTATTATAGTTTATCCATGTGGTTGGCAGATCACCTTTTTCTCCTTCCTTACATTAATTTTTTCCATTTTAGTGGGCCTCCTACCTCCTCACCAGCATCTATATCAGTAAGTTCATCCTCCTCAGAATTCTCATTTGAAGAATTTGATTGTTCTACTTCTTCATCCTCTCCGTCTGTAGAGGAACTATCTGAGTCAGTAGCAGAAATCAATGCTTGAATCATTTCATTTGAAAGGCTTTGCTTTTTCATCATGCTGGGGTATAAATCTGTAATATGAATGCAGTAGTTACTCAAAATGATTATTGAAAATAGTTTGGGAATGGTCAAAGTTTATATAATATATAATCCTAAATTATATAAAAGCTTCTTCAAACTCGTTATAATAGGACTCATTTCAGAGCTAGGCTAACGTGTCTGCTTTGTACATGAAGTGAAATTTTATAAAGTAAATGTTAACAATTGGAAAGCATAATATAAAACTATATAAGTATGATATGAACATGTAAAAATATATATAAAATGTAAAATGTAAAATGCAATAAGTATTCATTATAATAATAAAATAAAAATGACATAATAGAAAAACATGAATGCGAACTTACAGCGAATCTTCGCTCACAATGACAGCTGCATACCGCCTCAAATCTAGCAAGCACTGACGTATATACTCCGAGCAAACAAAAAAAATGACTCAAATCTGAGTCGTGAGACTATTGTCGATTGTAGCACTGAAAGGAAAAATTATTTCAGCAGTGTGGACTTTAGTCGATTGTCGCATTGAATGGTTAACTCTATTTGGGCGACAAATGTTGATCACCGCAGCAAAAGGGTTAAATTGCAAAGTAAAAGATGCTTTTGCAAATGTATCCTTCCTCTTTCATTGTCAATGATACTACAATAGTCTTTCTTTCCTGGCATTGTTCTACTGATGTCTTCTGAAAGATAAAATGCTTTAATAGCATCAACAGTATCCTGTTTAATTCTTTTCCCACCCTTTGGATTTGGGTCTGAAAGGACACCTTTTTCTTCAACTATTTTTTTAGCAATAGATGCTGTATGCCTTGTTGTGTTAAATTCTGAAGCAATTTTCCTAATGCTCCAACTTTTGGGCAATACAGTGAGGATTTTTATTTTATCACTTCTTTTAGTATTTTCATTTTTGAATTTTTCCTCGAGTTGATTTATTATTTCTAAACAGTCTACATCTCCAGATGGCTCCTTAAATTGTGAGTCAGAAATCTCTTTTCCTGCAACTGTTTCCATTCTCTTCTTAACTGTCTCTGTCACCTTGCTTAGTTTTTTAGCTCCATATGACTTTTGCTCTACAAGCTTTCTCTTTTTTATGGGTGATTCACCAATTGAAACAAAAGAAGCATTCAAAGTACACATTTCATGGTTTTGCTCTGAAGTTGATGCATCAGCAGCATCACTATTGTCAACATTTTCAATTTTCTCAAGATCTTCAGGTGGTTCACTACTACAAGAAGAATCATCATTTATGTCTGAATTCAAAGTGCCTATTCCTTTCTCAGGCAAGGACTCAAGATGTTCTCTACACTGCTTACAAAGTCTGTGATGTAGTGTTAAGTGCAGATCGGGAAACTTATTTACAAGTTCCTGTGGTACAATTCTCAAACTCTTCTTTCGACACTGACCTTTGTGACGCAGCAAAGGATCAGCACACTTCTGTTTCAGTTTTAAATGTTCCATGTTTGTACCAGGGCTATGGAGTCGGCACATAAAAAACTGACTCCGACTCCTCAATTTTTTGTCTATCCGACTCCGAAGGTATATTAATTCTAAATCTGCTATGATGATAATTACACAAGAGGCATTTCATCACCACCACGTGAAGCATCATCATCTGTGGTCATTGTTACGGTAACTTTGTCTGTAGTAAAGAATCTTGTAAGTGGTGCTTGTCGTTCAGTAGATTTCTGATCTTTTGTTAACTTTGAAGTAGTTGGAAGGTTTTTTACTATCTTTCTCAATGACAACTTCTAAAATTTTGGGATGGAAACACTGCAAATGTCTTTTCAAATTTGATGCTCTGGTTGGTGCATTTTTATCAGAGCCAGTAAAACCACTGATTTTTGCTTCACATAATTTTTCATTATCATCATCTTCTATCATACACTGACACACGAAATGTTTCCCATCTGTGGTTATTGTAAAATATTAAAAAACTGCAGACTTTGTTGGAAGTGTCTTTGCCATTGTGAAAGGGGTTTTAGACTTGAAAGTTAAAAACTTATGAAATTTAGAAAGAACTCGAAATTAAATAAGCATTAAAAATAAAAAATATTATCTGAAAAGAAAAAATGAATTAATGGCATTAGTGTCTGAAATGGAAAACATTGTGTTTATTATTTAAGTGGTTTAACCACCATAGCTGCCAGTGGTATCACACACAAAAACATATTTTATTAAAATTTATATTGAGGTCGGAGTCGGAGTCGGTACATTTTTACCGACTCCGACTCCAGCACCACCAAAATTGCTTCCGACTCCGACTCCACAGCCCTGGTTTGTACTCTGAAATCACAAAAGCACAAAGAAAATCCTGAAAAGAAAACAATGAACAATTAATGAATTATTAAATAAATTTTTATACATGTATTTAGTAAAAATAAATTAACTTTAACTTGAAGTCAGGAGTCAACTCTGTAAAGTTGACAGTACTTATATGACGCGTTCGGTGGAGAAGGGGCGAACGCCACAAAATTCGAAAAATGAGTTTTTTGTCGTATAATTATCCTTTAAAACCTTTGCTTTACCTATGCAAAAAATTAGATGTTAGTCTGCACCCTTTCACGGTAAAATTTAGGTTTTAATGTATCTCAGAGAAATTCACTCCGCATCATTGCTTCACATTGAACACATCTATCTACTTTCTGGTCACTCGACAATGCCCTGTGATGCTCAATTTGGCCAAATTGAACAAAATATAAAAATAATTACAGCAATATTATTTACACCAAAAAAGATTATGTTACGGCCATAACTACAGCCGTTTCGCAGCGCTTCCTAGTTGTAGAAATGAAACAGGCTAATTTTCTCGATTTTGACGTCCTAAAAACGTGCATTGTCATTAGGAAATCAACAACTACTAAATTTACAGATGCAAGAAAGTTAATATTTGACTTTCAACACAAAGAAGGCTACGTAATATCTACTGCATACCGCACAACCCCAGATAATAGCCATCCCGTCAGACTGCAGAAAGGGAAAAAATCCTACAGTGTCAGTTTATTCAATCTAGCCCAGCAGACACTGCAACCAAAGAATTATCAGACCTAATGCCTGCAACTGCAGTGAACTATTATAAAAGATTGTTAAAGGAACTGGAAGAAACCGAAACAGTTGAAGCAGGTAATACAACATTCGACGAAGAGGACCAAATAATGGATTACACCAGTTAACATCAGAAGCTATCAATAAATAATATTGTAAAATTTCTTGGCGTTTTATTATATCGACATATTACACAACAATATTTTACTCAAATATGTGTTCAAATTCATACAACATTTCAATAAACCGGAAAAATACAAAGGTTTAAAGTTTACAAACTTTAACTGCATTTTGTGGCATAATTCGAAAATGTTGCGTTCGCCCCTTCTCCACCGAACGCGTCATATACTAGTTGGGCCTTTGGATCAGCGCTACTCCAGTAGATTTGGGGCTGTCGAGGGGTTTAACCCTGGTTGTCTTTTAAAAGACTTCTTTTGGCACAGGTCACAAAAAGGTTTTTGAACTAATAATGTTAAGTTGAACTAAGTCTTCACTGACACTATATCAGAACAGAACTTTTAAATAAATGAACTGACAAAAAAAATCTAAAATTGAAGAATGATGCCAACTTCATTTATTTTTTATACATTGAACTAGTTATCAGCCACTTACAGCTTCTTGGGATTTTGTTGTACATGACTCAAGGTATTAATGTAAAAAAATTGAATTTTTTAGGAGAAGGTATTTTTTTTTTATTCAAGGTCAAAGGTCAACTTTTGAAGGGATTTTTTTATTTTTCATAGTAGAGATATTTAACAAGAGACAATAAACAAGGGGCTACTAAAGAGCTTTAAAATGAGACCAAAATCAATGCTCTAGCTTTAATAGTTTTTTAGTTACACCATTTTGAAAATAGTCATTTAACGCAAAAAAGGTCAAAATGTCACAACTTTGTGACCTTGTATCTCAGTAACCAAAGGTCAGTCAGCTCTAATAATTTGGGAATTTAAGTTTGGCATGTATATCTGCTATTGTGCCAAGTATGAGCAAAATTGAAAGGGGTGAGTGCAAAAAGTACCATTTTGTGGCTGAGTTGGCATGGAATGACCCTCCTGTTGTTCTTAAGAACTGTGCTTGTATGCTGACACCCTGCCTGTGCAAGCTCTTTCATCTTTGTCTCTCATCTGGTCAGGGCTGTGGAGTTGGAGTCGGAAGCAATTTTGGTGGTGCTGGAGTCAGAGTCAGTAAAAATGTACCGACTCCGACCTCAATATAAATTTTAATAAAATATGTTTTTGTGTGTGATATCACTGGCAGCTATGGTGGTTAAACCACTTAAATAATAAACACAATGTTTTCCATTTCAGACACTAATGCCATTAATTCATTTTTTCTTTTCAGATATTTTTTATTTTTAATGCTCATTTAATTTCGAGTTCTTTCTAAATTTCATAAGTTTTTAACTTTCAAGTCTAAAACCCCTTTCACAGTGGCAAAGACACTTCCAACAAAGTCTGCAGTTTTTTAATATTTTACAATAACCACAGATGGGAAACATTTCGTGTCAGTGTATGATAGAAGATGATGATGAAAAATTATGTGAAGCAAAAATCAGTGGTTTTACTGGCTCTGATAAAAATGCACCAACCAGCATGACTCCAGATTTGAAAAAATTTACTGGAGCACAGCTCTGAATTTACTTTTTTTCCCCTTACACCACTAGATAGGTTAATGATAGTAAACTCTTGAATTGACGACATACCAATTACAAATTGTTTTAGCTAAACATAATAATACAATAATGTACAGTTTATAACTCACCTTAAGTTTATTTATTCATTGCAGCAGCAACAGTGGACGATGTTAGACCTTGCATGTATGCTTGGCCACTGATCAATGGCTTTCTGTGTGATCATTACAGCAGATCTAGTGCCTGTTGCTTTTTGCTTTATTAGATTTGGATGCAACACTTGAACTTGAAGGCATATTTTGACTCTTCTCTTTATTAACCACAACAGCTTGGTGAGTTTCTTTTGTTAGGCGCAAAATTGCATTCAATGTCTTCTGGATTTGGGAATTTTCAAATTCCTCTAAAGCAGTTTTGTTAGTCTGATGCGCAGATTCTTCACTTACCTTTTGTTTCTTAGGTGGAGGAGAAGCACTTTCTTCAGTCTGTGAAACATCTAGTGAAAAAGTTTCATTTTCTAGATTAGCAGTTGATGAAGTTGGTTCATTTTTCTGAGGTCTAGCACTAGCACATTTTGTGAACAAACTAAATGACTGCTTTGCCATCTCTCTTTGCTGCACTTCATCCTGGTATTTCTTTACTGCAATATCTAAGCTGTGGGCCCAAACTCTGGAACCTCTTGTATTGTAACAAATATTTTTTTTGGAATTAAAATGTTCCTCCCAGTTTTGCTTCTTTGAATATTTGTTCTTGCATTGACCACAAAAGTAACCCCTTTTAACACCCTCACTTTTCTCTCCAACTTCATCAATATTAGGATCCATTATTGATTATTGACTACCTGAAAAAATACAAAATAAGTAAAAGTTAGTAAATATAGTATGGTAAAAGTGAGTAAAAGTAAGTAAATATAGTACAATGAAAGTAAGTAAAAGTAAGTGCTTTAAACTTAGTAAAAGTAAGGAAGAGTAAGTAAAAATAGGTAAGTTAAAGTAAGTAAAAGTAAGTTTAAACTTAACTAAACTTTTCAATTCTAGAGTCATGGTGGATTACTTAAAACCGCACAAGTAATTATCTGGCCAATTTATCAAACCTGGCCAAGATCAATGGAACATAGTCCAATACTGATAATTTTATATTAAAAAAATATACGTTTTAATAAAATTTTAATTATCAAAACATTGAAGCTTAACAAAAAATAAAAATAATTGTTAAATATGGAATTACCAACTAAACTTAAAATAACTAAATTTGTAATTTAAAAAAATTGGTTTGTACAAGAACGTATACGCAAAAAAATTGCATAACGTCTAGCAGATGAATAAAACCCAAACCCAAATTTACTTTTTCTCATGGTCAAATTTACTGGAGCAATGCTCCCAAGATCCCAGGAATCTGGAGTCATGCCAACCAGAGCATCAAATTTGAAAAGACATTTGCAGTGTTTCCATCCCAAAATTTTAGAAGTTGTCATTGAGAAAGCTAGTAATAAAAACCTTCCAACTACTTCAAAGTTAACAAAAGATCAGAAATCTACTGAACGACAAGCACCACTTACAAGATTCTTTACTACAGACAAAGTTACCGTAACAATGACCACAGATGATGATGCTTCACGTGGTGGTGATGAAATGCCTCTTGTGTAATTATCATCATAGCAGATTTAGAATTAATATACCTTCGGAGTCGGAGTCGGATAGACAAAAAATTGAGGAGTCGGAGTCAGAGTCAGTTTTTTATGTGCCGACTCCACAGCCCTGCATCTGGTACTTTTCCTTCTTGCTGGAAGTTCACTTTCATTCAGTCTGTCCCAAAGAAGGGTGACCACTCTCAACCCTCCAACTATCATCCAATTGCTTTGATTTCTTGCTTTTCCAAAGTTTTTGAATCTATCCTTAATAGGAAGATTCTTAAATACCTTTCTTCTCACAATCTTCTTTCAGATCATCAGTATGGATTCCACAAGGGATAGAGTCTTTATTTCCAAACTGCCCTCCTTCAGTTTCTATCCTTCTATCTGTGCTTTCATCTCTAATTTCCTTTCTGGTTGATCTATAGCTGCAGTTGTAGATGGCCACTGTTCTTCTCCTAAAGTTATTAACAGTGGTGTTCCTCAGGGTTCTGTCCTGTCACCCACTCTTTTCCTTTTATTTATTAATGATCTTTTAATTTGCACTTCTTGTCCTATTTACTCCTTTGCCAATGATTCCACTCTTCACTTCTCCACCCACTTCCCAAAGCATCCCTCACAGCAGTCACTACATGATTTGTGTAGGATGGCTAGGGGACACCTGACCTCTGATCTTTATGCTATATCTGATTGGGGCAGAGAAAACCTTGTGGCTTTCAATGCCTCAAAAACTCAGTTCCTCAATCTGTCTACTCATCACAATCTTCTACACAACTATCCCCTAACCTTCAACAACAACACAACTCAATCCTTCCTCTTCTCTTAACATTCTTGGCATTTCCTTTTCTCATGATCTTTCCTGTACTGCCTCCACAGTTTCCTCACCCCCACTCAGCTACTGTCTCTGTACATGGGTCTTGTTCACCCCTGTATGGAGTATGCCTCTCACATGTGGGGTGGTTCAATGCACACAGCCGTACTTGACTGGGTGGAATCAAAGGCTTTTCGTCTCATCAATTCCCCGCCTCTTACTGTCTTCAATCTCCCTCTCTTCACTGCAATGTCGCCTCACTCTCTCTTTATTATCACTATCATAACAGACATTGCTTTTCTGAACTCTCTAACTACATGCCTCCTCCTTTAAGGAGAGTATGCAGTACCAGACATTCTACATTTTCTCATTCCTTTTCTGTCCAACTATCTAATGCAAGGGTTAATCGGTATTTTCAGTCTTTCATCTACTCAACAGTCAACTCTGGAACAATCTTCCTCAATCCATCTTTCCTCCTGTCTACAACCTCCCATCTTTTAAATGCAGAGTGTCTAGGCATCTTAAAAACCGTGGACCTTGATTTTGGTTCTCTTCTTCTATGGGAGGGGTGCTTTTGTGGGCATCTGCCCTTGACCCCTCCTTCCTGTGTTTAAAAAAAAAAATTCCTAAAGATCATTTAGTCAATTCTAAAGGTAGCTACATAATACTGGGTGATCCAGATAAATGGGACCCATAAAAAAAAAGCCAAATATTCTTAATATTTAATTCCTTTCATAAAAACTATATATCATTCGAAAGAGTAGAGTTACAAGTTTATTATGAAATATTTATTTTTTTAAAATGACTCCTTTCAAATGTGCTCCATTAGTTGCCAAGCATTCCAGTGTTCTTGCTTGTAAGTTCTGCATCACTTTTGCAAGAGTGTGCGGTGGTATGGCCTGTATCTCATTTGTGATGGCAGCCTTCAATTCTTGCAAGGTCGTTGGGTTATTTCTGTAGACCCTACTCTTTAAATATCCCCAGAGATAATAATCTAAGGGAGAAAAATCCGGAGACCTTGCGGGCCATTCAACGTCTCCAAATCTTGAGATTAACTCGCCTGGAAACGTTTGACGCAAAACTGCCATGCAGTTCCTCATGGTATGGCAAGTAGCTCCATCTTGTTGGGACCAGTGGTTTTCTAGACAAAGATCTCTTAATTTAGGAATAAGGAAATCGGTCAACATTTTTTCGTAGCGATCACCATTTACAGTGACCGTGTTTCCGGTGGAATCCTCAAAAAAGTACGGCCCTATGATCTGAGATGCAGTAAGACCACACCAAACAGTTACACGCTGACTATGCAATGGGACTTCGGTAATATTCAATGGATTTTCTGTTGCCCAGAAACGACAATTTTGTTTGTTTACAGTTCCATTCAAGTGAAAATGGGCTTCGTCTGACATAATCAAAATTGCTAGAAAATTGGTGGTGTCATTTACCTTCTGTTGGATCCATTGACAGAATTTTCGTCTTCGTGCGAAATCTCCATCGTTTAGTTGTTGCACTGTTTGAATTTTATATGGAAAGAGCATTAAATTTTGCTTGAATATACAGTGTGTTGTTCCATATCCAACTCCTAACAGCTGAGAAGCACGTCTGATGTTTATGTTAGGATTATCCTGTACAATTTCATGAGTTCTGTTAATGATCTCATCTATCCTTGCTGTGCGCACTCTTCCAGTTGGTTTTCTTTTTCCAATGCTGCCAGTTAGGGAAAAATTTCTGACACACCGACGGATTACTTTCTTAGAAGGTGATTTTGACATCTGAAAATTTGTCTTGAAGGATCTTTGAGCTGAAACTACACTTCTTCCATGCTCATAATATTGCTCAGTTATGAAACGCAGCTGTTCCACAGTCCATGAAGTCATCTTGAAGGGTTAGTTTTAACTAACACTTTTATTTTGTTTTGTATCTTATCTTGTCTTGTATTGTCAAAACCTATACAATCCTGTACAAACTTGTAACTATCCTCTTTCGAATGATGCGTATGATTTTATAAAAGGACTTATACTTTAAGAGTTACAGGGGTTTCTTTTGGGTCCCATTTCTCTGGATCACCCTTTATAATTGGTAGCCTGTACCCCAAGCATTCAAACTGTTACATAACATACATAGCTGAAGTACTGTAACAGTGTCTACAAAAATAATTGATTGAACTTCAAAAAGGCTTTTTTTTTTTTACTTTTCAGGTGCACACACAATGGATTATTTCCAAAAAGAACTTGCAGCCACTCAAACTTTTCAACACATGTTCCATCTGCCTGAGAGTACCTACTGAACATATGTACAAAATCTTGAATAAAATTGAGATGATAGCTATATACTTATTTTATTCAAGGTTATAGAGAACTTGGTAGAATCACAGTTTAGCATTGTAAAAAAAATTTTTTTCTCAAAATAAATGAACCAACCAAAAATAAATGGCACTCCAACACTTTCAAATTACTTGTTTATGTAATTAGGTTAATTGAATACCCAGTTAGGTCAACTGTATGACCTTGATGATTGGTTAAGTCATGATATTTTCATTAGTTTTAACAAAAATATCATGACTTAACCCAAGGGTTCCCAAACTTTTACCACCAAGGACCCCTAAATATTAATTCCGTACGGACATAGACCCCCCCACAAAAAAATTATGAATTCAGTTACAAACTATAGTATATTTCATAAACATAGATAGCTTTTAAATTAATGTCAAATTAAACATTCTACACTCATTAAACCAGTTTAATAAACACTTACTGAATGTCTAGTGTGAAATGGAAATTTATTTTAATATAGTTAATGTTACTATTTTTCCAAAAGCTTAGAGACCCCCTGGAAGCTTCCTACAGACCCCTGGGGGTCTGTACAGACCACTTTGGGAATCCCTGAGTCTTAACCAAACATCATGGGCATGCACTTGACCTAACCAGGCATTCAATTAACCTAATTAACATAAACAAGTAATTTGAAAGTGTTGGAGTACCATTTATTTTTGGTTTGTTCGTTTAATTTGGAAAAAAAAAAAATTTACAATGCTAAACTGTGATTCTACCAAGAACGTTTTTATTTTAAGAGATATTTGAGACAGAGGGTAGCAGAAAGGGTACTCGAGCTTTCAGATTACACCAAAATCAGTACTCTAGCTTCATTAGTTATGTAGCAATGTCAATTTTAAATTAATTGGTGGCCCAAACAAAATGTCAAACTTCACAACTTTGTAACCTTATATCTCAGCAACCAAATGTCAGCCAGCTCTAATAATTGGGGGATTTCAGTTTCTCCTATATGTAACTAATATACCAAATGTCATTAAAATCTGAGATGAGTATTTTGGGTGCCGAATTAAAAATTTTTATATTAGATTAGTAAAACTTATGAAGGAAATCAATTTTTTTTAAAATGAGGGAAAGTGCAATGGCAGTTTTCTATGGAATCAGCATTAGCTAAATTTCGAAATCAGTACATCACTACAATTAATAACTGACATCAATATTGCAGGAGTTTTTAATTTATATAGAAGTCTCCAATGTGGAACCTTGTCAAATACCTTACTAAAATCTAAATAAATAACATTTACATCATTTCCACTTCTACCTGTTCAATTACAAACTCTAAAAAGTCTAAGAGATTAGAAAAATAAGACCTTCCTGATCTAAATCCATGTTAGGAACTTGAAGTAAGATTAAAATTTTCCAGATGATCTTGAATATATATTATTCTTTGTAATAGCTATCTTTCCTACCAATAATATTAAATTAACAGACTTATAATTTCTGACCTCCTTTTCATTACTCTCTTTGTAAATGGCTATTACATTTGCTTTTTTCCCATTCACCTCTGCATAATTAATAGACCTAGCATATAAAATAGTTAATGCCTCAGATAAGCTATCTTCTCCTTCTATGAGAATCCTACCATATATAATGTTACAGGGCTATGTCGTGGCCAATGTCATAACACCACTTCCCAGAGATCAGCGAAGTTAAGCGACATTGGATCTGGGTAGTAGTTGGATGGGAGACCGTCCTCCATGCCCAGATTATGTAGCAACCCGTGGTTCAGATCCCACATAAAGCTGTAGGTCCCCTCTGTCATATGACCTTAGATGTTGTGAAGGAGGTTAAACAACCCCAATTAAAAAAATATATACCGTATATATATATATATAAAATGTCACATAACATTTCATTTGGAAAACATGAAGGCAGTGGGGTCATTCTCTGTCAGATCAACCAGTGCCTAACACCCTCATCTCTCAGATTTTGCTGAAATTTGGTTTATAGGGAGTTTGTGGGCCCTGAATCCATTTCTGAAATTATAAGGTCAATCCGACCAACGGTTCAAGAGATATGACCTCGGGAAATTTGAGGTCACTTGCGAGGTCACTAACATTTGGCGACCCATAACTTGGGTAATAATGGTCACAATTATATAAAAGTATATATATTTAGAATCAGAAAACGACAAGGAATCCAAATATGCAAGTTTTAGAACTCTAGGTTAAAAAATAAAAAAGTTACACTGTAACCAAAATTTGAGGTCACGATTTGACCTCTGGGGTATCAAATGAGAATTTTTTTTTAAATGTAAAAAATGAAGGCATAGGCATTGGCTATTAGAATCAGCAAACAAAAGTTTGTTTGTTAGTATTTTTCATGTAACTAACATATAAGTGAACACCATATTCATAAGTTGTGCGTCAATTCTACCTATTTTTTCACACTTAAGCTCATAATTTGACCTATAGAAATTAAAATTACATTTTTTTATAGATATAAAAACAAAGGCAAAAAATGTAAAATTGTATTTCACTGCTAATCTACACTGGCAATAATAGTTATAATAGTGAAAGGGGAAGACCTACTTAGAGGATTCATGTGCTAGCCTAATACAATTTTTGCATGCTCGATGCTCTCATCAATTTCTTTTTGTGGAAAAATGTATTGAATTCTGCTGCCTCCTCTTAGGGTAGGACAACTCATTACAGTTAATATATGATGTCCTGGCACTGCACATGAATCCTTGTTTGATGGATAATAATATGCACTTGATCCTGATGACCCAGAGGGATGTAGAAAGTTCACAGTGAAATCATCAAACTCTTCACAATATTCCTCCACAATTCCATACCAAACTTGCATGTCATAAATGCAGCCAACATACTCTCCTGGTTTGACACATTTTAGGTTACCAAGCATTGCAGGTTCATTAGTAAAATGACTTTTCTTATTCTTTTCTTTTCTCCAATGCCACTTGAAATGGGATACACCATCAGTTCTTCCTTGTTTAGGGGAACAAATCTATGATATTTCTGAGTTCCAGGAATAGCCCTACTATCCTTGAATCGATGTTCCAACCGTTCTTCTGCATCTTTCAAATCAGCTGTAGTTACAAAGAAAAAATTTATCTTCTTGCTCAAGTTTTCTTCACAAAACTGAAACATGTGTTCTGGTGTAAGAATTTGCCTCTCTGTAGTTCTCTGCAAACTAGCACGAGCAGTAGCTCTTTTCACTGTTCCTCCAATCCCATCACATGCATTTTTGCCATGGGATGTAGCAAAGAAGTGCCATTCACAAGACAGACCAAAATCCTCTTCATGGTAACAGAGATTTGTGAAGTTGTATCTGTTCTTATATTGGCCAGCACATCCATCTGAGAAATAGTGCACCTTCTTCAATTGTGGGCATCTGAATTTAACATATGTCATAAGCTTCAATATGAATGAGTAAACCATTATAGTGTTGCGTTTTAGTGATGCAGATAAGAAACAGACACTAAAATGGCTAAGTTCCTGGTCTGCAGATGATCTATAATAGATGACAAAAGGGTGAACTGTACACTGTGAATTGTCCCAGTGAAACCCTTGGGCAGCATCCTGGACAATGAAAGAATAATTCTCAGAGAAATCACCTACTATAACTACCTCGCTCTGAGGTGGTAGTGTTTCTTTCAACTGCTTGAAGTACTGTGATTGTTGCTGAGCAACAAAGTAATGACGAACCATGTGGGATATTTTCATGCTTAGGGATAAGTATTCATGAAGTGGCTCCACCTTATCAACCATTGTACAACGGTCAACAGTCACCCATTGCTTGTAAGATATTTCATTTGGAGCTGATTTCACACTGTCAAGTAACTCAAGAAAATCCAGGACACCCTCTTCTCTTGGGCAATCATTGCAAAGTTGCATCATGCAAGTCTCTCTTCTGTACTGCAGACACTGTAATCCATAAGATCCTTGTATGAAAGACCTCTTTCTCCCAATGCAGCCAGCTGCAATTTTGGATTTTGATGGTATGTGCAGACACAGACAGAATGAGTCCCACCACTACCGGCAAGCACACAATATGATGGCCATAATTTTGCAAATGTGGAAAATCCTATTTTGGGATTCTTTTCATCATTTTTATATAGTTCAAACATCTCTCTTAAATTCCCGAGGACCAATCGTTTTTGCACCTTCAGCACTGATAACTTTCACGCAATCCTTTTGGCCACGACACATACGACTAACCTCTTCTGACTCATAGAATCTTCTAACTATATCTTTGTGTTCTTCAGATATCACTTTTCCTTTGCTCATTAGTGGAATCTTCGGAAGGATTCCATGTTCTGATTTAAGTGAATGGCTTCTTTTCACCATGTATGTTGTAGTTTGAAAGAAACTAGCTGTTTTTTCAATTGTGTATGGTGAGAGTGTCAATATTTGTAGTTTGTGATGGTGACATTTGCTCTCCAGGAATGACTATTTCAATTCATTCATTAATTTGTCTAGATGTTTTTCAGATTTAGTTTCAGGTTTTGAAGTATCACTTACCTCCTCGGTAATTTGAACACCATAACTGAGTTCTAGCCTCTCCTTCAGGTGTTTCTGAGCAGATGATAGCTTACCACGAGCCTTGCGCTTTTTCTGGCTTAATGACAGCCCTTCTGAAAAGAACAGAAAAAAAGGTTTCACACACCTGAATATTAGTAATTAAATATTAATTATAGTACCTTAAATGCTATATAATTGGCTATATAGTAGATCAAACAGACCTTGTAGTAAAGTATAAGTTATTATATTAATTTATTACTTACTTTTTTTAACTGGTGTTTGGTCCAGAAATGCTAGAACTGGTTCAACTGAAGTTGAAGGAGTTTCCTTTATCAAGCAATCACTGTCATTGTCCAGATCTTGAATTGAAGAGATGTTACTCAAGCCACTGATAGTAGATGATTCATTTGAATCCTGCTCAGACTCGTTGTTTTCAGTGGTACTAAGTATAGTGGGGTTTTTCATTATCAGTGTCCAGCAGTTCACACACAACAATGAGTCTTTTTTCACTCTTCCAGCACATTTTTCAACAAGTACATCAGTCACTTTTCTAAGATTGATTGTTATGCGTTTCTTGTGTTTTTGAATAGGGTCCTGGCAGTATTTCAAGTGCCGAACCATTGTATTTTGATCTGTAAATATATAGGATTTACAATTAGGTAATATATATTTTTTAGAAAATATATAGCTATACACACTTAATATTTTAGGCCTTGATAGTCTCTGAGGCTCATTAAAACACCATACCCACCAGCCACCCACAGTGCTGGCTGGAACTGTACTAACCTGTAGACAAGGAATTTTGCAACTATCTGTGTTGATTCTGCACTTAGACAAGTAGCAACATGTTTCAACAGGTTTGTTTAGGCTACATGTGAGCTTAGTCTTCCCCTTTCACTACTATAACTATTATTGCCAGTGTAGATTAGCAGTGAAATACAATTTTTATTAAATTCTTGGAGCTTGAGGTCAAATTGATAGCTAAGATATAAAAATTCCTTGAAATGACAAGCAATTTATAAATATGGTGTTCACTTATAAGTTAGTTACATGAAAAGTACCAACATAAACAAACTTTTTATGATTGTTTCTATTAGTCAAGAACTCTGACTTTGTTTTTTATATCTATAAAAAATGTAATTTTAATTTCTATAGGTCAAATTATGAGCTTAAGTGTGAAAAAATAGGTAGAATTGACGCACAACTTATGAATATGGTGTTCACTTATATGTTAGTTACATGAAAAATATTAACATAAACAAACTTTTTTTTGCTGATTCTAATAGCCAATGCCTATGCCTTCATTTTTTACATTTAAAAAAAAAATTCTCATTTGATACCCCAGAGGTCAAATCGTGACCTCAAATTTTGGTTACAGTGTAACATTTTTATTTTTCAACCTAGAGTTCTAAAACTTGCATATTTGGATTCCTTGTCGTTTTCTGATTCTAAATATATATACTTTTATATAATTATGACAATTATTACCCAAGTTATGGCTCGCCAAATGTTAGTAACCTCGCGAGTGACCTCAAATTGCCCGAGGTCATATCTCTTGAACCGTTGGTCGGATTGACCTTATAATTTCAGAAATGGATTCAGGGCTCACAAACTCCCTATAAACCAAATTTCAGCAAAATATGAGAGATGAGGGTGTTAATTTCAATTTTTTTTGGTTGATCTGACAGAGAATGACCCAGTGGGGCTTATTGAGGTTATCCAAGTGATGAGCTATATTTTATAGCTAATAATAATAAAATCTTGCAAAATGTCAATCTCAAGTCAGCTAATTAATATACAAGTACTTAGCTACTACTACAAAAGTATCCTACATAACTTAAGCTAAGAATATATACGGTACAGTATTTACAATCTACAAAAGTTCTATCTCTTTCATTTATGAAATTTTTCTTAAAATTAACTAATGAGCTACTGTTCACCACATCATATGCGCAAGTCATTCCAAAAATCTACTATGGCACTCTATGACTGAAAACTGAAATTGTAACCCAATTTCATTTTTTTTTTAAAATCAAAAGTAACAAAAATAACCCGCCAGCAAAAATGGTTCGCCACCACTGCCCTAACCTAAGAAGATAGGGTTAATATGAGTTTTATCGCACTCAGAATATCAAAAGCAAATATAATTATAAAATATTAAAGCATAATTTTCTCATCATTTTCATATAAGTCATGGTAATTATATAGAAAATGGCGCAACCCGAAGTATGATATAAAAAACATTTTATTAGGTCAATTTCGATGTGCTGAAGCCAAATCTGTTAGCCATTTGATGTGCAAATGCTTCAAATTAGAGTAAATGTTATTTATATTTTACTCTTATTTTGAAGCATTTGCCTAAAAAATGGCTAACAAGCACATGAAAACTAAACTAACCTAACCTAACCTAAGAGTAAAATAATCAAATCAACTTACCTTTAACTTAAACATTGGGAGGATACAACTTTGCCGCAGCTTTGAGGAAAAAATGAAGTCTCTGATCACGGCACCCTCTATGGTATTTAGTTTTCCCAAATTTGGATTCGTCTATCTCCACAATAATGTTGTCACCTCCAATAGGTTCTTGGTTATCGTGCCAAAATTCACATACCTCCGCACACATCGACTTCCAATCAACCACTGAATTTGGGCTAAGCTTGAGTTGAGACTCGCAGTATTGTTATGAAAAATGTTTCATTAGAAAAACATTTATAAATAATAAATTTTTCCAAGGAGGAATATGTACCCATTCTAACCACGTGTTTTTAAAAATACTTTGATAGAAAGAACATTTGCATTTTCTTTTATTTTTAGGATTAGTTTTTTACTTGCGGCATTCAAATTGATGTTTATCACGACGTATGTTGCAATTATAACCACACGTTGGGCACGACAACTCAGAAAGCAAAACACCATGTTTTTGGAAAAATAGAATTGCTTCTTCTTCATCATTTTCGTAAAACTTTACAATAGCTTCAATGTATCTAACAGAACACCCTTCACACTCCATTGCTATACCAACATTAAAAGGGCGCATTTTAAAAGGGTTATAAAATTGCTTCTGTTAAGAACTACTTTGACTAGCGGAGCAAAATTATTGGAACCAAAACATAAATGATGGGCAAATGAATGAACTTCAAAAATTTGTAATTTTATTTATAATCTGTAAAAATGTAATTTGCACACCAAATGGTTAACAGATTTGGCTTCAGCACATCGAAATTGACCTAATAAAATGTTTTTTACATCATACTTTGGGTTGCGCCATTTTCTATATAATTACCTAAGTCACTATGCTCACAGATGCGTACTTAACAAATTATGTACATTTGAATATTATGACATTTTTGCATTTTTTTTTCCCGCCCTTCCAATATTTTGATTGGTGATGTCATGAGAACATGATATATGAGCTAGATTTTTTAAGTTCTTAGGCCTTTTAAGTTGCTAGTCTACTTCTGTTAGGTTTTGATAGATGTTTGTGGCGATGACATGTGAACGGTGCGAATATTATTTTGAGGATTTAATATACTCTAGGCTAGGTTAGCCAGGGTTAGGCTGGGTTAGGTTAGGTTAATTAATTTTGGTATTAATTAACCTAACCCTGGCTAACCTAACCCTGGCTAACCTAACCCTGGCTAACCTAACCCTGGCTAACCTAACCCTGGCTAACCTAACCCTGGCTAACCTAACCCTGGCTAACCTAACCCTGGCTAACCTAACCCTGGCTAACCTAACCCTGGCTAACCTAACCCTGGCTAACCTAACCCTGGCTAACCTAACCCTGGCTAACCTAACCCTGGCTAACCTAACCCTGGCTAACCTAACCCTGGCTAACCTAACCCTGGCTAACCTAACCCTGGCTAACCTAACCCTGGCTAACCTAACCCTGGCTAACCTAACCCTGGCTAACCTAACCCTGGCTAACCTAACCCTGGCTAACCTAACCCTGGCTAACCTAACCCTGGCTAACCTAACCCTGGCTAACCTAACCCTGGCTAACCTAACCCTGGCTAACCTAACCCTGGCTAACCTAACCCTGGCTAACCTAACCCTGGCTAACCTAACCCTGGCTAACCTAACCCTGGCTAACCTAACCCTGGCTAACCTAACCCTGGCTAACCTAACCTAACCCTGGCTAACCTAGCCTAGAGTATATTAAATCCTCAAAATAATATTCGCACCATTCACATGTCATCGCCACAAACATCGGTAATTATTTGTTTTAGTGCTTTTCCTCCTTTCTGAACCAAAACACATTTTCCTGGTGTTTTGTGGTGTGATTTGTTCAAATCTGAACTTCGTTTCTTTGGGAAATGAGCCATTTGAGAAATTTTAAAATTGAAAATTTCTCAAAAACGGCTCATTTCCCAAAGAAACGAAGTTCAGATTTGAGCAAATCACAACAAAAAACACCAGAAAAATGTGTTTTGGTTCAGACCTAACCTAACCTAAACAGACCTAACCTAACCTAAACAGACCTAACCTAACCTAAACAGACCTAACCTAACCTAAACAGACCTAACCTAACCTAAACAGACCTAACCTAAACTGATTGGGTTTTGTTGCCAGACCGTAATATCCAGCTCTTCACGTCTTTCCAACAACACTCAATATTTTGAATGTGAACGGTGTCTTCCACGAACCGCTGTGAATGGTTGACTGTCCGGTGAATGTAGCCTAGATTTCCAAGTTGAGAATACGCACGCCACTCGTCGGAATAGATTGTAGTCCCAGGCCTAATATGTTGCTGGATCAGGCGAACAAGAGTTGTTGCGTCTCTCTGAGGAACCGCAAACAACAGTAGTTTTTTGGAACTGCGTTCCAAGGTACCAAAAACCCAGGCAATCGCAACCTCCGCAAACCATAATGAAAACCAGACTAAAGCATTTTTGAATGAGTATGTATTATGAGAGATTCAAAATGTACGTCTCTGATTGGTCGGATAAGGTCACGTGAAACCAAAACGAGATGTAATTGGTTGTTTTGACCTATGTTTCCTAATTTTGCCACGAGATGTCTCCCCATAAAACTGGAGAGGGCGACGTTCGTTAAAATTTTAACAGCGTTAAGAGCTAAATACTCGGTCAATGGCCTATAATAGCTGCTTTTTACGTCTAAATTTTTTTTTTTTCATAAAAAATAATTATTACATTTCCTTGATTTTTATCAGTTTCCCTGAGGTTTCAAGGTGTCCTGAATACGAATGTATATGTTAAATTGTCATAGAATGTCTCCTTCTATCGAAAATGAACAAAGTATTAAAACGAATATTAACCCAAACATCTATCAAAACCTAACAGAAGTAGACTAGCAACTTAAAAGGCCTAAGAACTTAAAAAATCTAGCTCATATATCATGTTCTCATGACGTCACCAATCAAAATATTGGAAGGGTGGGAAAAAAAAATGCAAAAATGTCATAATATTCAAATGTACATAATTTGTTAAGTACGCATCTGCGAGCATAGTGACTTATATGAAAATGATGAGAAAATTATGCTTTAATATTTTATAATTATATTTGCTTTTGATATTCTGAGTGTGATAAAACTCATATTAACCGAAGATAGGAATACAGGGAAAGATTAGGTAATTAATTTTGGGAGACGTTGTTTGAGGGGAGATATGATACAGATGTTCAAAATGTTCTCAGGTTTGGACAATTTAGATGAAAGTAATTTTTTCACATTAGAAACTGATGGCATAATAAGAAAATTAAGAAGCAGACTTCAGCTGGATCTATGAAAATACTTTTTCAGGCATAAAGTAGATTTTTGGAATGACTTGCCATATTAGGTGGTAAATGGTGGCCCCTTAGTTAGTTTTAAGAAAAATTTGGACGCTTACATGAATGAAATAATAACTCGGCCGTTAATTAGTTGTATTTATGTAGGAAAGTAATTGCTCCGCTCCCTTACCTTACCTGAGCTGGCGGGCTGAGTTGGAAATGGAGTGAGATGGACTTACACCAATGAAAAGAGAGAGTTAATGGGTTTTAAATAGTATATATATTCTTAGCTTAAGTTATGTAGGCTACTTTGGTAGCTCTGTAAATAGTTGTACGTCAATCAGCTGACTTGAGATTGACATTTTGCACAATTTTATTATAAAATATAGCTCATGACTTGGATAACCTCGATAGGCCCAAGTGGCTTCATGTTTTCAAAATGTAATGTAATATCAGGGCCAGCAACTTTATTTGATTAATTAACCACATTTTTATTATAAACATTGATTTCACACTGAGTGGGCCAAGAATACCTGTAATAATATTATAATTGTGATATCAATGATATTGCGTTGGAAGCGTAAAAAGACGCACCACATAAATACTCAATGACATTGCCCTTGCAACTTACTGTTCTGTTCTCAGTGTTCTGTTCTTTTTTTTTTTTTCTTTTTTTTGAAGGTGATGAAAGTTGGGAAAATGTTACTAAACTTTCAGAAATTTTTAAACTAACAGAAATATTATATTACAAATTTACATTTCATTTGGAAAACATGGAACCACTGGGGCCTATCGAGGTTATTCAAATCATGAGCTATATTTTACAATTTAAAATTTTATAATACTGCGTTCTATTCGTCATCAAACGTTAAAAAATGTCTAAACTTTAAAGAATTTCGTAATCTCGGGCTGGGTTGTAGGATAATATTTTGCATAGGAATAATGATAAGATAATATTATGAATAACTATTGTTAATTATGGAACAAACTACACGACGATTGCGAGTATAAATAAAATTAGATACATATCGTTAATTTTTGAAGGAATAAGTAGTTTTCACAGTGATTTAGGCCTAACTAGGCTTTTTGAAAAGCCTATTCTCCAAACTTTAAGGGTAAGTCACATTACATATTTACATTACGTTTGAAAAACATAAAGCCACTTGGGCCTGTCGAGGTTATCCAAGTCAACGGCTACATTTTATAATAAAATTGTGCAAAATGTCATTCTCAAGTCAGCTAATTACGTACAACTATTTTCAGAGCTACCATAGGGTAGTCTACATAACTTAATTAAGCTAAGAATAGACCTTGAATTTACCTTGAAGCGCTTCTACCTCAAGGGTGCGCTGCTCCCACGAAGTCCGCTCAGCGCCTCCTGAGGCGGGGCCACGACGGAGTCGCCACCTTTCTTTTCTCTTGCTCCTGCCATACGATTTGGTCCCCTATTGAATTTGTGGGGGCTGGTCTGGCAGAGGAATACCCTGGTACTGTGAGTTGGTCGGGTATGTTGGCTAAAAGCATGTCAAAGTGTTTTTTAAAAGTATCTACTGGGACTGCCCTTATATCTCTAGGGTACTGAGGCAAGGAGTTAAACAGGCGAGAACCCTGCCTAGAGATACTATTATATTGAAGGGTTTGAATCCTTCTCAGACTGTTTGGGATAAATTTATAGTATTACACCCATCTCCCTTTGGAGGTGAAATTTATGTTTTTCCTATGGTTTTTGATGTGCTTTGAACGAATCTGACCTTCAAAACCGTCGGAAATGACTCGTTTTTGAGATAACCCCCCTCCCCCCAGCCGGCAATTGAAAACAAGTCATTTCCAACGGTTTTGAAGGTCTGATTCGTTTAAAACACATCAAAACCCATAGGAAAAACATAAATTTCACCTTCAAAATTGACCTGACCTAACCTATCCTAACCTAACCTATCCTATCCTAACCTAAATCACTTATAGTCTTGTAGGCAGCCCAGGAATCACTATAAATCACAGAGCCAGGCCTAATGTACTTCTGAATGAGTGGAATGAGTGTTCCATTCCAGTATGAAAGTAATTCAAATTCGAAATGGATGGAGCGCAGTGATTGGGCAGACATGTAACAAACACACAAATGAACACATAGACGAATGTACGAACACACCAAAAAAATGTTTATATCTCGAAAACGAAGCATTTGCGATGGAAACGCTATAGAAGGAAAGTGTCTTAGAATTAAAAAATCTACTTAATGAACATATAATTGCTGGATGTTAGACGGGTGTAATACTATAATAATACCCTGTTTGGTGGGAGGTGATGTTTTAGACACATTCTGCCAGTTCTTGTCAAGGTGGGCACAATTGGTTCGGTATTGGGGGCAACTAAAAGCCCTTCTAGAATTTTCCAGGTGTAGATTAGAATGTCTCTCTCAAACAACCTCTCTATGGAATAAAGGTCAAGGTCTCTGAGCCTATCCCAATAGTTTAATTTGTTTTTACTCACCTGTTGCCCATCAGGTTGTTTAATATATGAGGTAAAGGTTCTTTGTAGGCCCTCAATTTTTTGCGATTCATTCTGTTTGTGGGGAAACCATAATTGAGAGTAGTAGTCAATAGGTGGAAGAAAAAGTGATTTCCACAGGGTAAGCATGGTCATGCTGTCCCTAGTTCTGAATGTCCTCAGTATATACCCTATCCTATTAGTTGTTTGCATGATGAGGTTACTTTGTCAATGTGCCTGTTGAATGTTGCATCTTCAGATAATATAACCCCTAGATTCCTTACATGATCAGTTTGTACAATATCTTTTCCTGTGTGTCCAGTGTAGTTGAATTATTCTTTGTTATTTATTTGGTCCATACTTAATTAGTTCAAATTTCTCTTCATTGAAGGCTATATTGTTTTCATCTGCCCATACATATATAGTTTGTAGATCTCTCTGTAGCTCTACACAGTCTTCTTTTTCTGTAATTGGTCTTAATATTCTGGTATCACTATCATCCGTGAATGGCAGGAGAGAGCTTCTTAGGTTACAGTTTATATTGTTTAGCATTATAATGAAGAGAATTGGTCCTAGTACTATACCTTGTGGCACTCCACTAATCACTTCTTTTTCTATAGATCTTGCTCCATTTACAATTATTTGTTTGTTTTCTGTCAGAGAGAAAGGCATGGATTCATTTTCCTATTTTTCCACAAATACTGAGTTCTTTTAGTTTATGGAATAATATACCATGGTCAACCTTGTCAAAAGCTTTTGCAAAGTCTAGATAGATGACATCAATATTGTGGTTTTCTCCCAAATATTGTAGGATTGTATTGCAATGGCCTATAAGTTCAGTAAGGCAGGATCTCTCTCGTCTGAAGCCATGTTGAAAGTTTTCTAAGAGATGTTCATTTTCTATAAAATTGACAATGTGGCTTTGCAGGACTTTCTCAAATATTTTGATAATATGGGAAGTCAAGGATATGGGTCTATAGTTCTTGGCTTCCTTTCTTTTGCCTCCTTTATAGATTGGGGTAATATTTGCTTGTTTCATGGTTGGTGTATTCTACTGGTGTCTAGTGAGGATCTCCCCAGGATTTTCAAAGGCAGAGATAAAGTACCATATGTTTGCATTCCTTAAGAATCTTGGCTCCAATTCCATCTGGACCAGGGGCTGAACTCCCTAATAGCTCTGTTATTGCCTGTTGTATATCTCTAGTGGTTATTTGTATATCTTCCAATAATGGTCTGTCTTGGTCATTTTTTTCTCTATCAAAAAATGCTGTAGTTTTTATTTTCTTAGCTACTACAGGGGTACTCCAGCTTAAAGCATATTGAGATTGTAGAATGTTTGCCATTTTCTGTGGATTAGATGTAAGAGTTAGTCCATCTTTAGCAAGCAATGAGCCAATACTCGTTTTGATAACTGCTTTGCATTTAGCATAGCTAAAGAAGAATTTGCTATTTTCCTTTCTAGTGCCAATAGCTTTGTGTTCATTATCGATATTCTCTCTTATGGTTGACTCCTTTATTTTAAGTTCTAACATCAGTATCTGTTTCTGGATGTTACTACATCTTGTATCACTTAATTGCTTTGTCAGTTGTTTGGATAGCTACACTACACTACAATCTACAAAATTTTTCACTCATTAAAATATCTTTCTTAAAAATAACTAAGGAGCTACGATAGTGCAGTATCCTGTGATATATTTGTTCTCTGTATTAAAAATAAATGCTCACATTTTTGGTAAAAGTTGCTTAAAATTAATTGAAACCTACAGATGTGAAAATTATTGAATGCCTGATTAGGTCAACTGTACACCTTTGATGATTGGTTAGGTTAAGTTGTGATATTTTCATTTAAACTAACAAAAATATCATGACTTAACCTAACCTAATCTAACCAATTGTCAAGGGTGTATAGTTGACCTAACCGGGCATTCCAACCATGTTTTCTCATAAGAAATCAACACAAATGATTCATCAAAACAAAACTAATACTGTTAAATAATTTGGGATGCCAACATAGGATATTGCCTCAGTTCTATGTCTGTTTCCTAATTTTCTTAATATGCTATCGAGTTTTTCCATCAGCTTCTAATGAGAAAAATTATTTGCATCTAAATTCTCCAAACCTGAAATATTTTGAACTTCTGTATCATATCTCTTCAAACAGTCTCTTTCAAAACTAAACATATCCAGTTCCTTTAATCTTTCCCTGTATTCTAATTTTCTTAGGTTAGGGTTAGATAAACTTGGTTAGGTTAAGTTAGGTTGCCATACATTGCATACCGTACCTTCAAGCAAATTAATATCATTCTAAGGTGAGGGGAACCAAGCTTGAATGCAGTACCATACCATATTCTAAGTGAGGCCTAACATATGAATTATATAATTTATAGATGACTTTCTTACTCTTGTAACTAACATTCCTCTTAATAATACCTAGCATTTTATTTGCTTTATTTCAGGCCTCTAAGCACTGCTTAAAAAATTTTAGATCACTACTAACTATGCCAGGATTTTTTCCCTCTCTAACATCCTCTAACCAGTTTCCTTGCATTGAACTAAAGTTTTCATGATTTCTACTGAAATGGATGACACCGCATTTTTTAACATTGAATTCTATAGCTACCATTTACTAGCTCAGGCCACTAATCTATCAAGAAAGTTGTATCCTCGTGGGAGGATCTAAAGACAAAACTGGAGTGATAGGACAGGAAACAGATATAAGATTCTAGTAGGAGGAGCCCATTGGAGAAAAAAGTGTGACAGAGTAAGAAGAAGGATGAGTGGTAGGAAATAAATCCAGAATGCTGGGCCTATCTCCAACATGATTGGGAATATGAGTATAGTGCTGTACAATCTACTCTAGGCCATTTAGGACAGAGAAGTTGTAAGCTAGTTCACCAGGGATGTCAGTGAAATGGGAGGAAAGCCAAAGGTAGTGGTGAACATTGAAATAATCAGAAATAGAAAGTTCAGCAAAAGGAGAGTGGGATAGAATGTATTTCACTTTGGAAGTGAAGAGTCAGAGTTTTGGATAGCCAGTAGAATTAGGAGAAAGGTAGACAGTGTAGATGTATTTAGTTTGAGATTGGCATGGTAAGCCATACATAGCCAGAGGGTGTAGAATCCAAAGGATTCAAGTTCAGGAATATGATAGCAAGTTAGGTCATTGCATACATTTATGCAGCATCCACCTGGTTTGGTTTTAAGGTCTGTAAAATATACCTATCCAAGTGTACTTTTTACTTGAACAAATATCAACCCAAATTGATTCTACCTTGTCTAATTTAATATTATCATTCTGAACTGAAGTTAACTCATTCTTAATGTATAAGACCAAACCACCCCTTGCCTATCCATTCACTGCTACTATTATCTAATTTCTGAAGCTTATGACATATGTTAAATTCAGATGCCCACAATTGAAGAAGGTGCACTATTTCTCAGATGGATGTGCTGGCCAATATAAGAACAGATACAACTTCACAAATCTCTGTTACCATGAAGAGGATTTTGGTCTGTCTTGTGAATGGCACTTCTTTGCTACATCCCATGGCAAAAATGCATGTGATGGGATTGGAGGAACAGTGAAAAGAGCTACTGCTCGTGCCAGTTTGCAGAGAACTACAGAGAGGCAAATTCTTACACCAGAACACATGTTTCAGTTTTGTGAAGAAAACTTGAGCAAGAAGATAAATTTTTTCTTTGTAACTACAGCTGATTTGAAAGATGCAGAAGAACGGTTGGAACATCGATTCAAGGATAGTAGGGCTATTCCTGGAACTCAGAAATATCATAGATTTGTTCCCCTAAACAAGGAAGAACTGATGGTGTATCCCATTTCAAGTGGCATTGGAGAAAAGAAAAGAATAAGGAAAAGTCATTTTACTAATGAACCTGCAATGCTTGGTAACCTAAAATGTGTCAAACCAGGAGAGTATTGTTGGCTGCATTTATGACATGCAAGTTTGGTATGGAATTGTGGAGGAATATTGTGAAGAGTTTGATGATTTCACTGTGAACTTTCTACATCCCTCTGGGTCATCAGGATCAAGTGCATATTATTATCCATCAAACAAGGATTCATGTGCAGTGCCAGGACATCATATATTAACTGTAATGAGTTGTCCTACCCTAAGAGGAGGCAGCAGAATTCAATACAATTTTCCACAAAAAGAAATTGATGAGAGCATCGAGCATGCAAAAATTGTATTAGGCTAGCACATGAATCCTCTAAGTAGGTCTTCCCCTTTCACTATTATAACTATTATTGCCAGTGTAGATTAGCAGTGAAATACAATTTTACATTTATTGCCTTTGTTTTTATATCTATAAAAAAATGTAATTTTAATTTCTATAGGTCAAATTATGAGCTTAAGTGTGAAAAAATAGGTAGAATTGACGCACAACTTATGAATATGGTGTTCACTTATATGTTAGTTACATGAAAAATACTAACAAACAAACTTTTGTTTGCTGATTCTAATAGCCAATGCCTATGCCTTCATTTTTTACATTTAAAAAAAAAATTCTCATTTGATACCCCAGAGGTCAAATTGTGACCTCAAATTTTGGTTACAGTATAACTTTTTTATTTTTCAACCTAAAGTTCTAAAACTTGCATATTTGGATTCCTTGTCATTTTCTGATTCTAAATATATATACTTTTATATAATTGTGACCATTATTACCCAAGTTATGGGTCGCCAAATGTTAGTGACCTCGCAAGTGACCTCAAATTTCCCAAGGTCATATCTCTTGAACCGTTGGTCGGATTGACCTTATAATTTCAGAAATGGATTCAGGGCCTACAAACTCCCTATAAACCAAATTTCAGCAAAATCTGAGAGATGAGGGTGTTAGGCACTGGTTGATCTGACAGAGAATGACCCCATAATCAAACCTCAGTTGCAAAAATTCACTCTTAAAGGGAGACCCACAACATGTTTAGTAGGGTGTCCTGTTAAACCCAAAGTTGATCGGGTACAGCATTAACCGGTATAAGATTGTGAAGTAGGCTACTAAGAATGCCCAAACAAGTTTTTAAAGACCTATCTAAAAAAATCATGCATCCCCAGGGGTTTACATTTTACACCCCCGATTCAGACCAAAAAATTGGCATTTTGACCTTTTAAAAGATCCATTAACCCTTTAATGATGGATGGTACCTTAAGGTCCACCAGAAATAATAATATAAATTGTACTACAATGCCTCATTTCTATAAATGTTTCTACATGTTTATATATAGATGTCATTTAGTTGTTGAGAAAGGAACCCAAAGTGTGTATCATTTCAGTGACTAGTTACTAAAATATTTAGTTTTGAATAACAATAAAACCTATACATTCTGGTAACAAGAGTGACCGCATATGCTGCGGACTAGTCCTTAAATGGTTAAAGCTAGAAATTACATACACATTTTTTCCAATCTGTTAGTAGGAAGCCCCAGAACAATGTCAAGGTCGATTGGAATCTCTCGAGTTTTTTTTATAGTTTTTTTTTTTTTTGGTTTAAATTTTTGTTTACCTTTTTTTATTTTTTATTTTTTTATGAAAATTGCATAAATCCCTTTTTTTTAATAAAAAAATTGCATTAATCCCCCTTTTAAACTAATAATTTATGTAGTAATTACGAAGATTCTTTTTCTTGATTTCTTTTAAATTTTTTCTATGAAGTTCTGTGGTTTGAATTTTAGCTTGAAGCTGAGCTTCATCTTTAACTGTAGGAGCCAGATCAGTTATACTAAGCTTAATAGCCCTTTCAGCACAATCATTGACAACCTTCAAATTACTCACAAACTCTTCCATTTCATTATAGTTTGGATATGAGCACCATTCTCCCACTGGCTTTGACAACCAACAACTTTCTAAATTCATGATTTTAAAGATTTTCCATGAACTAGGTCCTATCAAATCCACCAGATGTATATCTGGGTGTAGTTCTGGAACTTCTGGCTTTCCTATAATAATTTCATCTGGAACTTCAGTTCCTAATAAACGAGCTGCGATACTTGCTTTTGTATTCTCATCTAAAGTTTTACTAAAAAGAGATAAAACTACAAGTTCTTGACTTAAATACCACTTGTGTCTTACGAATGCATCTACTGCAGCAATAGAAACGTCTGGATCTACTTTCTGCCAGACATTAACTAATTGCTTATAAAATCGCAGGTCATTGAGTGGTGCTTCGCAGCTAATGGGGTCTTTAGCCAATAAGGGCCATAAACTAAAGATGTAAACTTGACAAATCTTCCAAATGATTCTTTTACTTCTGGTTCATAGTTAAGCTGATCTCTAAATAAGACAAGTTTATTTGAATACAGCTGAGGTGCCATGAATCTAGCTTGATGGCATGCTCCTGGTTTACGAAGATGTATCTTTGAAGGCCTGTGCCCCAACAATAAACAGTTTAATTCTAAATATTCTAAGTCAGTGGTTCTTAACCAGGGGGGTGCGCCCCCCTAGAAACAGGAATTTCTCTAATTGTATTTGTTATTCTCTTAACGAGAGCATGGGCTAATATTGAGAAGTTATTGAGAATGTTATTTTGATTGAAGGGGGGCGTGGAGGGAAGGACCAATTCCTAGAGGGGGCATGGTAGTAAAAAGGTTAAGAACCACTGTTCTAAGTAATCATCTCTGAAATAATTTTTGTTCTCTAATAAAGCATTATAAATTATATTTGCACTTTCTTTAATATCCATCAACAAAGGCTCAGTTATATTTATTTCTTTAGTTTGGGATAGTTATTTTGGTCCAGCTTTTCAAAAATTCTTCAAATATGGGATAATCAGGACCAGTGCTTTTTCCAAAGATGCATTGCCAAACAGATTTTACAATAAGTTTGCCAATGTGGTGACAGCATGCTAAATATAATAATGGTCTATTCAGATTTCTTTCTATATAAATGCAAGCTCCTTTGTTAATAGCTACCTGTATTTGAGGCTGTTGTGTCAAATGACACCTCTCACCTTTCCTGTGACCTGCCAATCTGTAAGGAGCTTGAATGTAGCTTCAGACATTTGTTCACCAGTAGCATTTTGAATAATAGGTATCCCCAAAATTTTGTCAATATCAGGAGATCCAGTAGCAGCAACAGCAAGCCTAAAATCTGTTTTGAATCCCAATGGACAAGATGTTTTATATTGGTATTTTGAAATAATTCTTTGACTTCATTTTCAGTTTTTACCCTATTTTCTTGTGTTGCTGTATGAGTAGATGTTTTTGAAACTGCATAATTGTTTAGGTCTCCACCGCCGGCTCTAATTAAAGCAGAAATTATTAATGTAGCTGTTCTAACAGATACATTTCATCTGTCTATAGCACTGGCTACAATAGACTCTTTAAGTACATTTCTAGATGGGTAGATAGGCTTTTGTTCTTTAGTTGTTTTTAGTCTTTTGTTGAGGTAATCATAATCGTTAGAACTATCATATCTCCCTCACATTCTAATTCCTCTATTTTCACTTTAGATGGTTTGCTTAGTCTTTTTATTTTATTTTTTATTTTTGCTCTGAAATCTTATCTCTTGAACCCAGCGTAACTTTATATCCCTCTCTCAGCATCTTTAAAAACTCCAGATCTTCCTCAAACTTCAGCTTTCCCTAGCTTTTCTGAAAGAACTTTTTCAGGAAATGGGTGAGTGACATCAAATATTGTTTCAAGTTTTTCATAAAATTTGTTTACTGAACTTAGGTGCTCTTCAGTTTTTCTATATTTATGTTTTGTTAAAACATACCATTCCTGGTGCAACTTAAGAAGTTTTTTAACAGCATATTGTCTGCTACTAGTAGGTAAATTGCATTTATTCCAAAAGGAGAACACATGGTCTATTACCATGCCAGCTTGATGACTTACAAGTTTTCCTTTAACAAGGGACTGATTATAATGAGGATTGCAAGCTTTAATATGATGAAAATATTTTAGTACTTGCTTGTTGGTTGGAACAGCTGTAATCGTTATGGAGGCTATAGGTTGACCTAGAAAGGGAATTTCTGTTTTGCTTCTAGTTAATGGTTTGCTTAGAGCCATTTTATCAATTTAAATAGGTATTATGGTACCTAGATTTAGAAATTCCTGAAAAAAGTTAGATTAGTTAGTAAAAATTGCTAAAAATATGAAATAAAGGGGCTAAATTGGGCCCTGTGGGGCCCACATTTAGCATTGACATTTATAAAGCTAGTATACATTACCAGAAATGCATATAGAGTGGTAAATGTGTTTTACTTTTAATTAAAATAGTATATTTTACTAGAAAATGCCAAAAAATGCCAATTTTTTAGTCTGAATCAGGGATGTAAAATGTAAACCGCTGGGGATACATGAATTTTTTAGATAGGACTTTAAAAACTTGTGTGGGCTTTGTTAGTAACCCACTTCACAATATTATATTGGTTAATGCTGTACCCAACCAACTTTGGGTTTAATGGGCCACCCTAATGTTTAACTATATGTAGGAACCCATGCAATGACTGTTGAACACTTTTGAATTTGAATGGTTTATAAATTATTCAAAGTTTTGGGATGCTAGACTCAGAATATATACCATATATTGTGCTGAATGTGTTTCACACTAAGCTGCAGATACAAACTGGCAATTATATTTTTAAAAGATCATTTCAAATTATGACACTGAACACTAAAGTGTTGTAGTATTAACTGTATTATGCGCTTTTCTGATTATACACTTCTCATGATTTTCAGTTTAATCATGGCTTATGATACATTCAAGAGAGATTTATGCCAAAAGTGGTTAGCTCAGCATTATCAACCTTTATGTAATCTTCATGCTGCTCTTCAAAAAATAGCCTTAAATTGTTTTAAAATGATGCCTCAGAGAAAAATACACCTCTGTCAAAACTTGGAGTCTGCTCTTCAATTGCTGGAAAAGTGGAAACTTCTTTCTAGTAGCAGGTTAGTTATCATAATTTTGAAATTTAATTTTTAGTTATAAATGGAACTGAAGCTTTGATATAAAATACATCGAAATGGGCTGACCAAAAATGTTTAAAATTATGAAAATTTTATAGATTTTTTGTATCTGTTTGCTTTAAAATGGTGAATTCCCTTTCAAATTTGGTTTCTGTAACTTCAGTTCATAGTCTATTGAGCTGATTTAAAAAACAAAAACAAAAAACAATGTCTGAAGTAACTCTCGTTATATGGAGTCCTCTCATTTTACACTATATTTTCATTTAGGTCTACCGTAAATCATTCTAATTGTATTAGAAACTTTAAAAGTTTTTCAGATAACTAATGCTTATAAGGAAATGTTTCTGACAGTTGTAATTAGCAAAAACATTAATTATTCAAAGTAATACGTAAAATATTTCTTAGAATAATTTTGAGAATGTTTAGTGCTTTTTGCAAGTTTGCTGAACTTTTAAACGAATATACCAGTATATGAATTTTTTATATAGAAGGGAGTAAAACCACAATGAAAAATGGATTTATTACAACCAGGGTTGAACCCCCCCCCCCCCTACACACACACACACACACACACACACACACACACACACACACACCACACACACACAAAAAGCCCTGTTTAAATATAAACCTTTCCAAAAAGAAAACTTTTTTTGGTTGGGTGAGAGGGTTAATTATAATAATCTTATTAATATTTGGTTATTTGGCCACTTATAGTAACATTACATATTTGGAAAACATGAAGCCACTTTGGGCCACTTGGAATGGTAAACAAAATGAAACATTTCTTAAAAAAATAATTTTCCTTTTCTTTGTTTATAAAATTATGTAAGAATATCCTTTTAAACAAAATAAACAGTAAGAAATAATAAAAAAATTAAGCAGCTTTAGCTACCTTACTTTCCCACTCATAACTTATTAAAACATTTGAATTGGCATCCTAGCCTGGCCACAAACCTAACCTTAGTATCATAGTAAGACTATAGATAGAATCTAGAGAAAATGCTTTCTCTTTGGCAAGGCCATGGGAGGAGTCATGGGCCCTGGTGATACTTTTGACTCCATACCCCCTTACCCCTGTTCACCACCTCCTCTATCTTTCAGTCCAGGCCTTGGTGCTTTGACACCTCATGTGCCCCGATCTCCCAGACCCTGCTCTTTGGGTAATAAAATAATAGCTAATAAACTAAATGCCCAGCTGTTATATCGCAGCAAAAACTTAACCTATAAATTGTAATTTAAAAATAAAAAGTTTCCCATTTATTTTTAGCTTATTTATTTTTCAAATTACCACATAACTAAAGTTTCTAGACTTTTAATCATTGTTGGTATTCATGCCTTGGTTCAATACTTCATTCAGGAACACAAACATTCCTGCTTTATGCCCACAAAGCCTATATATGATCTTAGAATGTGCTCACCAAAATGAAGAAGAAAAATCCTTTCTACCCCTGCAGTTGATGCAGTTGTGAAAAATGCTTCATTTAAGCTTGATTTCATCATCCACTTTGCTTTGTAGTGACTTAATCATTTACATGGAGTCACATTTGTTAGTATATTCTGACTGAACAAATATAACTCGCCAGAAATGGAACAATATTGGCAAAATATTTGGAAGATTTTCACCTGCTAATTTCATAGTAACATCTTCCTCCTCTGAGAAAGTTTCATGCCAAGAAAATGAGGATCAAGCATATAAGCTAAGAAAGGAGCATTATAAATTGCTTTTTTATGTTTTTGGTTTATTTACTTTAAAAACAGGTGGGTTTGGGTCTTTTCCAACCCTGAATGCAACTGATGTTCATGTTAACATCTTCAAAAGAAGACAGACACTTGGCTCATGGCAATCCCAGATGAGTTGGCTGTGCCTGGCTATGTGGTGGAAAGCTTAAGAAAGCAATTTTACCCTTTAAGCCAACTTCAGAGGTAGGGCCTCAAGTCTCGAGTCTGACCTGTGTGTGATGAGTGATCATTGTGCAAAACCAATACAAGATTACATTATTATTATTATTATTATTATATATTTATAATACACACAGTAGATCCTGCCATATCTGCAAGGTTAGATTCCAGAAGACCTCACAAATATGCAAAATTGCGGATATGAAAATAACATATCTTATGGGGAAATGGGATTCAGTTCCAACCTGACCAAAAAATTTCACCATTTTTTTAATTTAACCTATTTCTAAACCTAACTAAAAAAATAATATATACACAATGAATTAAAATGGTATTAATAAAGAAAATTAGCATGGGAAAAGACATTACAGAAAGTTTCCATCCCACTGAATTCCAATCTGTATGGTCTTACTGGGAAACTGCTGATGCCATTATATGGGACAATACTGATGTGGTGAATTTGATGAATGTTATGATGGACAGTGAAGAGGAGACACGGGAGAAGATAGAAAAAAATAACACCCAAGGTAAGGTAAGATAACTTTAATGATTGACAAATCCAAGGACATATCACATGTTTGAACTCATGGGGTAAACATGTATGGTTCATTCAGCAGAACAAGCCATTATGTTACGATTAATGCTGTGCTCTAATAACCTTGAAATTACATCTACTTAAATTGGTGTATAGTTTAATTTTAAAAATAATTTTTATTTCTAGTTATGCCCCCCCCCCCCCCCCCATCCCCTGTATTTGTGGTCAAGTTTGAGAATATGAGGTTAGGGTTTGTAGATACAACAATTTTTATGCACATTTTAAATGGTTGTAGATATGAAATACATGGCAGGATCTACTGTGTATATATACTTTGTAACCTTGTAGAAATTCTGTGCATTGGTCTCTCTCTAGATTTGGCCTGATGGAATAGAAAGTGGCTGTCTTGCAGTCACCATCACACACATAGCCAGGCACACCCAGCTTATCTGGGACCATCCTGAGTCAAATGTCTAATCTCCTTTTGAAGACTTAAACTTTGACACCAATGATGTTTCTGATGCCTTTAGGAGCTGGTTAAATAGCTTTTAGACCCCCTGATAACCAGGCTGTTTTCCTCCAGGGTTAAGGTTGTCCCTTGCCTGACTTTTAGTTTGGGAACACTACACAGTCTACCTTTCATATTTTCCACTGTTGTTTGTATTGTTACTGGGTTCATTTTGAAGTTAGGTGCCAATTTTTCTATTTTCCATATGCACAGGGTGTCCCATAAGTCTGGCATCATAGGATAAATTCATATTTTTCTATTTCTACAAACCATAATTCATATTTTTCTTATGCTCGGGATGCCAATTTCCCATCCACCATTCTGTTCAGTGATGAGGCTGTTTTTTATGGAAATGGTGGGGTAAATCGACGGAACACCCGCTACTGGTCTCAAAACAACCCTCACTGGTATACCTCTTCAAAGGAACAAGGTGCATCTCAGGTGATGGTATGGTGTGGCATTTGGAAGGATCGCATCATAGGCCCCTTCTTTTTCGATGAACATGTCACTGGAGGCGCCTACCTATGTATGCTCAAGGAAGAAGCATTTCCCAGTGTCTTGAATGAAGAAGGAAATTTCCCAACATGGTTCCAGCAAGACGGCACTCCTGCATATTACAGCACCCAAGTAAGGGAATACCTGTACTAACAATTCCCTGGTCATTGGATAGGACGTCGAGGGCCTGTGGAATGGCCAGCTAGAAGCCCAGATCTCATGCCACTAGATTTTTATCTCTGGGGCCACTTGAAAGCGCTGGTATACGCAGAGAAAATTGGGAGTGTTGAACATTTGCGGCAGCGCATTATTGAGGCATGTAACACCATTACTCCTGACATCATTCACCGTGTGCTTGCTGACTGGGTATCACGTCTGAATTTGTGTATTGAAAACAATGGTGGACATATTGAGCACATTCTGTAAATAAAAGCTTTTGTTTTGCCTTTTGTAATTATTTTTCTTATGATGCCGGACTTATGGGACACCCTGTATATTATGATGCATCTTTCTCTTCTTTTCAATGAGTATAGATTTAATGTATGAAGCCTTTCCCAATAGTTGAGGGCTTTATAATCATTAATCTTGGCTGTGAAATTTCTTTGAATTTCTTCAAGCATATTAATTTCTTTTTTATATGGGCACATGAAAACTGAGCAGTACTCAAGTTTTGGTATGATCAGTGATCTCAGCAGGATAAGCATTACTGTTTGTCCCCTTCTTTTAAAGGTTCTCAGTAACTGTCCTATAATTTTTTTTGCTTTGTTTATCACTATCTTATTTGGAGTTTTGAATTTTACGTCATCAGTCATTATAACTCTTAAACCTTTTGCTTTTGTGCTTCTCTGAATTTCCTGTCTATCTGGGGCATTATAATTTTAGTTTTAGTTTCTCATTTCTTCCATATCTCAAGAGCTGAAAATTTTTGGTGTTAAAATTCATGTTATGCTCTTATAGTCCAGGCAATTTGTAGTTAGACCTGGGCAAAATTGCTTCAGAAGCTTTCTAAACTGTTTCCAGCTCAGGAACCATTGCCGAATAACATATCCAAAATCCAACAAAATTGGACCCTGGGAACACCCCCAAAAATGAAATTCAAAATGGCGGACTGGATGTTTCCTACGAAAAAAAATATATATATAATTTACGCTTTTATTTATAGAAATACATTTGATGCTTTTTCTTTAAGTTGTAATGTTTTAAATAATTCAACAATATACAACACAACCAGTTATTACGCAAATATAATGTTATATAGCTTTTTACAGATTTTTATAATCAATAATACAACAATTATTTTTTTCCCAGTTTCAAGTTATGTTCATTACAGAAGAAGTGATACCTGGTCACAAACATACAGAAATTAATCCTCTTCATCACTATCATCGGATAGATTACCAGTACTTGGGTTGTTATCGCAACCACTGATTTGGCACTCGCCACAAGCGGCTGAACAGGGCATTCCATTACGCTTGCATCCACATCTTGAAGTAGCACATTTCGTCTTGCAGGAGCAGCGGATCATGTTGAGTAGATAATTTGGAGCTGGTGGCTTGTCGCAGGCTGTAGGGTAGGAGGAATTATTCTTTACATACCAACCCCACTGTTCTGCATTGATCTTCTCTTCTGTAGACTTCCAGATTAGTATTTGAAAGTATGTGCGAAAGCTGTGGTACTTTGTGGACGCATCGGTAGGTGGCAAACGTTCGGGTGTAACAAAAGATTTAGCTGTAGCTACCTTTTCAACTAACATTCAATGACGTAGTGTGTTAGTGGATTCAAGTGTTTTGCAGCCATACAACAGAAGCATTGCCTTTCTTCCAGCGGCTTCAATGTCAGAGTGTTGGCAACAATCAGAACAGAATGTATTTGCAACTGAACGGAGTTCAGCCACCTTCATCAGTGTGTCGAATGCTTTGGCTTTACCGATCGAAAAAATTCTGGATGTGCTATCACAGCCTGTGAAAGCATGCACAAACAGGAGATACTTGCAGATGTCATTGCCTAACAATGATTGAATGCTGAGAATATCATACACAGGATTAGGAGATGGTCCCCGTCTTATATCGCTGCGATAGTACAACTTGAAACCACTGTCCTTGGCATGGTACAGAAGGAGAATCAGCAAGTCGGTGTCTTCCCCTATTACTGTTGAGTTGCATTTTCTGATGAGGAAACTGCTGCACGAACGATGTCCACATCAGCATCCCCATCTGCGTTGTGAACAGTACACCCGTGCTTCTTCAACATCTCACCTACGAGGGAAATAAATGCTTGCTTGTTGTTTTCATTAGCCAAGAAGTGTTCCTTCTGGCCAACAAACTTCATGCTTGGACTGAGATTCACATTTCTGCTTGTCTTGGTGCTGCATCTTCTGTGGGTCATGTCCTTGATCGTAGGAGAGCTGCTGTAGCCATCAAAAACAATGATTGCTTTTCCATATGTTTTCAGAGTGAAATCGGCATATGAGTTGGCGATGCTGTCATATGTTTCATCTTGACGCCAGGAAACACGATGTAGTAGAGATCCACCATCCAATACGTACTGGTCTGTGCACTGAATTTCTTGAACTACTTCTTCCATGCGTAAAGTGTCAGTGTATTTGATTATTGCATGAGCTAGCTGAGACTTATCGGGTTTCCTCAAGATACTTCGTGATTCGAACAATGCAGGAGGATATGCACACAGTTCGTAACACATGGCATCTTCAAGATTCATGTCTCCGCCAGTGACAACAGTCATCATTCTCTGAAACAGTAGTGCAGGATCTACTTCTATATCTGAAGCATCAGTGATCACAATGGCAGAAGCAGATCCTAGTGTTTTCACTTTGTCAGATCTTTTGGCAGAATATGTAAAGGCTTGTTTCCCAATCATTTTTACGACAATGTTCGTACCGATTGAATGCAATTGATGAACGTTAACTCCAAGATCAGCAGTTAGCCCTGTTACAATGTTGCAGAGACCCGAGGTAGAATGGAATGGGGATAAGGATTCCAGACGTTCAAGTACTTTCTTCATGTCATTACTGTCCCTGATTTGTCTACTTCCCCTCATTTCCTTGTGCTGTTCACTACTTTCCAACAAAACTCTGGTATATTCCTGCATTGCTAAGTTATAAGTGGAACACAGAGGCATAGAAAAGAGCCACGTTGTCCTTTGGATGTCTGTAAATCCACTTCCGCGTGTCAGTCCGCCTCTGCTTTTCAGGGAACGCATTAGTACTTGTTCTATCACCAGGTTTGTGCCGAGTCCGGCCCATAATCTGTCGCTTCTTCTTACCACAAACTTACCTTCCTGGAACATTTTGTTAATGGCTGGATTTTCAGAAGGCAAACTTAACATTTTCTGCAGGTACAGGTATATCGATTTCAGGTAATTGTGATGTCCGGCTGCTGCAATTATGGGGATGGTCTCCAGCATAGCTTGCAAGTGCAAATCCCACGAGCTGGTTCTGTCTGCTGTTATCAAGGAACATGCAATGTTGATCATTCGCTGATATTCCAACCAGAGTTGACTTGTTTGCGAAGTAGATTGTAGGTCAGTTTTCTTCGCATCCAAAGTGGTAGCAATCTGAGACAATGCATTCGAAGATTCCACATCCTCAACTGATTGTTTGGCGGTCATAACATCGTCGAGCAGGTCACAAGCTTCCTTATGGAGGTCATGAGGAGTTCCATCTTCATTACGAGGGAAAACGTCTGCGACTAGTAAGGTACTAAGAGCTGCATCTACTATCATATGACCACGTATCGCTCTTGAAACAGCTTTTCCAGACATCATGTGTTGCACGGCATTTGGTCCGTATATTTCTTGAAGTACTTCAGACAATCCTGAACCATTCATAAGAGTACCGACTGCTCCCAAAAGATTCATCAGAGTGTGAAATGATCCCAGCATTAAAACAATGTCCTGCAGGTCTCTCTCTTCATTGATGATTTGGGAAGCTTTCCAGAACAAAGGCTGATCAAAGGTAATAATGCATGGGACTTTTTGATCGTGTGCTATCTTGCTCAAATATAGTAATGTCAAAAATATGCAGGTCATGCCAGTTGGCGACATATCTATGATGGGAAGGAACGTGATCGACGCCACACCTGGATGTGAGACACTTGATCCACCGTGAATTGCCTGCATTGTTCCGGACCAACTTGGACCTGATCTTTCTGCTGAAGATATCTGCCAGAGAAGACTAAGTCGACTTATGGTGGCAGTGGGTACTGGAAGTTCGCGGAATGAGATGTCCCTCAACATGCTTCTCGCGTGTCTATATTCCCTAATGTCAACGGTTGCAATCTTCTTAATGTCATTGTCACCAACATTACGCCTGTGAATAGAAGGGTGGATCTTGATCTTCGGAGTTATTGCGGCAATCATACCCATTCCATGAAAGGTATTCTTCCCATCCAAAGTGCAGACATCATGATCGACATTATCTGCTGCTAGAAGGACTGCAGTGTTTTCATCAACAGTAAAAGAACCAGACCCACTTGCCAGCGCCGCGTTTCTTTTGAATCTTGTTACTTCTGCATACGACAAACAGTAACCCAGCTGATGGAGAACGTCGATAAGGTACCTTGACCTAAAGTTGTGGTGTAGCTGAACCGACAAACCGATCTGTAGTGGACATAGTAATCCTCTAGGACGGGTTGCTTGCATAATGCTCTGCCCAATTGCACCTATTTCTCTTGAAGCATCCTGTCCTGCAAATGCTTTTGATAATAGCAATTTCAGACTGTTGGGAATGTAATTAAGAGCACTTTCTGCAGTGATGTCATTTGGAGATGGATACACATCTTTTCTAGGCGAGTCGACAGACTTGATATCACTTCTGATTATTTTTGCAGCAGCTTCTACTAGGTAAATCTTCTGTAGCTCTATATCTATATCACATTCTTTCGACTTTTTGTGATAATCTATAAGAATTTCATTAGCTGTCTCTCATAGTGTTACTACATCTGCCTTCCCACTTTCACCTGATATTATGATCTTGTCTCCGTAACGTTCTAAAAGCTTTCTCTTCATGTGCCTGCGTTCGTAGACAGAGCTCTGACTTCCTTGAAGATATTCCTCCATTTTGGAAATTAGGTCTCCAATCAACAGTTGTTCATCATCATTCTCTTCCAGGTAAGCACAGGTCTGAAGGAATGCTTGGTGTTGCTCTTCATTAGTTGGTCTCCCTTTCTTCAAATCATGATCGTCGGAGGAGTATGCGCGAGGAATGTTTTTTCCACTTCGAAAATTTACGCTGCAGGTGTGATGGTAGACACAATCTGCAGCAGGAAGATCACGAAGATAATACTCCAGACGGACTTTTACATTAAACGACCATTCATCGCAGCGGCTTTCACAGCACCTTTTTATGGTTTCGGAGAACTCTGTAGTTCTTATTTTGCCATGCTCTGATTTTGGTTTGTGTTTGGAAAAAAAGTCCACAAAGGTATCACAAAACAAACAGTGAGTAGCACTGGAAAATGCGTATTCATGAAAACGAGCACTTTTCCTTGGTATTGCCTCGGCTGCGGTCTGTCGCTTCTTTATTTCAATGGTCTTTTTATCTCTAAACCTTTTCCTACATACAACGTGAACACTTATTCCAGCTGTTGCAACAACATTGCTTCCACGGCTGTGGCTGGATGCATTTATACCATCTGCTCCTTTTTGCGAGATGTGAACCACTTCCTGTCCGCTGTCCAATTTCTCCTTACAAATCACGCACAATTCTTCAGGGGTCTGCATTCTTGAAGGTGGACGCACACCGAGTCAGTCTGAAACAGAAAACACAAATTAATAAACTGTGTTGCAGTATTTAAAAGGAGTACATAATAACAGTTTTAAAGAAAATGACAAGCACAAATACGCAGATTTGATAGTGGGTAGTAGGAATTAAAGAGTTGTATATAATATAAGTTTATAAAGATGTAGCAATGTCCATTCTCACATACACTCCATACAGTATATTTTATTTACATTACGTGACGTCATAGTTTAATACTAGCCGCCTAATACAATTTTTAGTGTCATATAGGTTAATTTAGAAATGAAAATGTGTTTTAAAACATTTTACTGATCAAGAAAAACGTCATAACTCTCTACAAAGCAAAATTAAAATTTATTGTATTTCGTAGGAAACTGCCAGTCCGCCATTTTGAATTTCATTTTTGGGGGTGTTCCCGGGGTCCAATTTTGTCGGATTTTGGATATGTTATTCTGCAATGGTTCCTGATCTGGAAACAGTTTAGAAAGCTTCTGAAGCAATTTTGCCCAGGTTGAAGCTATTTTTGCTCTAGATTGCCTGGACTATTATAACTATCAGTATATTGTGTTTGTCTTTGTCTTTATTTATTTACTAGAGAAATTGACTGATATTGGTACATGATTGAAAGTTCAGCAAAGCTTTTGATAGAGGTAAAACTGAAAATGAGTCTCAAGTTATCAGTTATAAATTAATAAAAATTATATTCATTATTTTATGGTTATTTCAGGTTAGATATTGTAATTAAACTTTCTGATTTATTACATGGACCTACAGAAAGTATTAAAAGTGAGATACGAAAGATGAATCCTAGATATGATTCTGTATCCTTTTGTCAGTGTTTTGACAATCACTTTATTGATTCAAATTCAAGAAATCTTGGAAATGCAGTACATAGGCCAAATGCACCCATATGTGAAACTAGATATGCAGAAGGTAGGCAGAATTAGATAAAAAAATGAATTTCACTCATTTGAATGATTAAGCCACTGGCAGCTATTATCATGGTGATGGTTGAGTGGCTTTGGACTGATAAATTGCACATAAATTTGGTGAAGGCTCTGATTATTCTTGAGGTTATTAACCATAATTTGATTAAATTTTGTATATATCTGTGTGATACAAAAATAAGCTTATAAATTTTTCATATCTTCTATATCTGTTTCTTTGTATAACTAATTGTCTATTTATCTACATTATATACATTAGGAAATCATTTTTGTTTATAAATATAGTTAAAAATCACATTAGGACTGTTTGCATTAGTAAATATCCTTAAGTATGAGAACATAATTCATGATGTTCTAGTCTTTATTATTTTATTAAATTTACTGAGCACAAATTATAACAATTCTTGCAACAACAGTTTATGATTCAAATAAATGTTGAATTGAATTTGAATAACCTTTATTAATAATAAAATAAATACATTCATTTCAATTTACAATTACATGAATAATTGTGAAGCTCGACTATTTATTTTATTTTATTTGGCCCTTAAGCTTTAGGCTTTACTGGGCTCTTATTAAAAATAAACAGCTAGTTGTTATTTACTTGTTTATTTATTTATTATTAATCATTAATCAATAAGTATTATTAATAGTTAAAACTTGTATTAATCTTAAATTATCACTACTGACATGACAAATACAAGGTCATTCACCATTGAAGGCACTGTACCAATACCATACAAAGAAACCAATATTAATAGTTTTGAGTGTGATGTCGATGTTATTGAACCTTGTCTAAACTTTAAATTTTTTGATACTGTAGAGGTTTTTACATGATATTACCAAAATGTAATATGCAGAATCGCAGATAACTCATAACTTCATAGACATAATAAAAATATTTGTCTGTTCATATTCACAATAACCTAAATAATCATACAATCAGTTTGGGTGAATTTTGGTAATAAATAACCATTTCAAATTTAGTGAAACAACAAATGATCATGAAATCATATTTTAATTGACATTTAAATTACTCTAAATTGCGACATGACTTGATGTAATTTAACCTTGCCTTTCCTATCTTATTCCAATGTGTAAAGGATGTGTCAGCAAGTTAACAAAGTGTCTTGTCAATTATTTGGGTGAATGGTCATTTTAAATGCATTTTTATTCATTCCTAAAGCTTTTATCAGTATTTCCAGTCAGCACTTGCCTTTAGCTTTTTGTCAAAAAGCAATACTTTTCACATTGATATTATGCACCTTACATATGTAGTAGTTTACAGTATTCCATAGACTAAAATGTAATGCTATAATGCTTAAAAGTAAGAAAGCATCCAAACACCTGTGTGGGATTTAACAAAAAGTGGAGATGCAAACCATTTGCTTATGGCAAAATCAAGATCTTATCAAGGCTTGGTGGTGAGCTACCAGCAATTGTGTATATATATATCATAAGGCATAGAAAGTGCATTTTATATAAAATACATAACCAAACTATTTTAATTATAATGCTGACCTGCTTTTGTGAGGATTCAGTACTATAATTATAATAGTCTGGTTATGGGCCTTATACCTTATATGTTAAAAGCTACTATTCAGACTTTTTCACATCAAAAGCAAAAATTAAAAGTTTCAGGATTGGCAACTGAAAACATGATTATTTCAGCGTATATATGCATATGTATGTTGCATGCATTGGTAGTTCCTACAGCATTCACCCTGTAGGACAGTGTTGTTCATATAACTTTTCTGGTGGCATGATGATGATAATCACTGCCAAATGAGACAACAGTTAATTTCAGACAATTTGCTCCAGTATTTTTAATTTCAACCCATATTACCCATATTTTGGTCATTTGTAGTCAAATATATATATATATATATATATATATATATATTATATATATATATACAGGGTGTCCCATAAGTCCAGCATCATAGGAAAAATAATAAAAAAAAGGCAAAACAAAAGTTTTTATTTACAGAACGTGCTCAATATGTCCACCATTGTTTTCAATACACAAATTCAGACGTGATACCCAGTCAGCAAGCACACGGTGAATGATGTCAGGAGTAATGGTGTTACATGCCCCAATAATGCGCTGCTGCAAATGTTCAACACTCCTAATTCTCTCTGCGTATACCAGCGCTTTCAAGTGGCCCCAGAGATAAAAATCTAGTGGCGCGAGATCCGGGCTTCTAGCTGGCCATTCCATAGGCCCTCGACGTCCTATCCAATGACCAGGGAATTGTTGGTACAGGTATTCCCTTACTTGGGTGCTGTAATGTGCAGGAACGCCATCTTGCTGGAACCATGTTGGGAAATTTCCTTCTTCGTTCAAGACACTGGGAAATGCTTCTTCCTTGAGCATACGTAGGTAGGTGCCTCCAGTGACATGTTCATTGAAAAAGAGGGGGCCTATGATGCGATCCTTCCAAATGCCACACCATACCATCACCTGAGATGCACCTTGTTCCTCTGAAGAGGTATACCAGTGAGGGTTGTTCTGAGACCAGTAGCGGATGTTCTGTCGATTTACCTCACCATTTCCATAAAAAACAGCCTCGTCACTGAACAGAATGGTGGATGGGAAATTGGCATCCCGAGCATAAATTATGGTTTGTAGAAATAGAAAAATATGAATTTCTCCTATGATGCCAGACTTATGGGACACCATATATATATATATATATATAGATTATATATATATATATATATAATATATATATATATATATATATATATATATATATATATATATATATTATATATATATAATATATATATTTGTTCGTTCTCCTCCTCATCTTGCGCGGAATGTTCTTCTATTCAAGCATCGTTCTTTACGTTAATTATACTGCGTGTTCTTTGCAGTTGAAATGTGTGTGTGTGTATATAAATATATATATATTGCTGAATTTTCTTATTTTTACATCATATTTCTTCCATAGGTTTATGTCTTCATTTTTAAAGCTTTGTCTTTTTTTTTTTAAATAAAGTTCTTATTTTGATTCATTTAAGTGAAATTATATTGTGATGAAATATTGTTACACTTAAATTTTATTCATTATAACAACAACTTTCAAGTATGTAATCATTTCCCATGTTTTTTAGTCCATTTAAGCCCAGTAACTTCATAAAAAAGTATATTTATAATTGAGATAGACGAATATAATTGTGGTGTTTTGAAGTACACATTTACACTAAAAATACAAAGATTCGGTTTTATGATTTTGATTTTCTTACTGATTAATTTTATGTAGTGATTATTTAAATATATCTTTAATTTTTAAGATGTAATTCCTTTTTTTTTTATGATTTTAGTTTATTCTTACCTGAGTGAAAACCTGGGACTCAATCAGAATTGGATAGACTTAGGCAGAATGCTTCCAGGGATGAGAAGTCGAACAGATGAGTTGAGAAGTGATCATACCCTTCGACAAAAAGATAAAATTATATTGGTATGGTAATTGTATTTATCTTCTGTTCAACAAGTTAGTTTTATGGTGAACTTCTAAGACATTAAATGTTATTCTGAGACCCTAACTAATAGAGTGGATAGTTGTCAGGAAATTGTATATGAGGTGTGTTCAAAAAGTTCTCAAACTGGTTACGCTGCATGCGCATGTGCGTCATGTGATGCATGTTGTATTGTGACTTAGTCTCTGTCCAAAAGATGGTTACTGCTTGTTGATATCATATTTTGTTCTCTCGATATTTACTGTTTTGCGAAGTCAATTTGTGTGTTTTGTGCATTTTCATTTGCAGACTGTGGATGGAAATGGGAATAACAATGAGTGGCAAGTAACCAGGTTATAAATACAGCTTCCAATCAGTCATATGATCTTTGCTTCCTATCAACTAATTCCTGTGAAAATTAGATAATCGTGGGCTATGCATTTAGAAAAGGGCCAAAAGTTCTTTAAATATGCGAGAAGATATTAAAAGAATGTTAAATAAAATTTCTACTTCATATTCGTTGTAGTTCATGTCAGAGGTCTTTTTTTGTATATAAATTAATGAGATTGGTTGACAAATAGTATTCATAACAAAAACTATGTACAGGATAAAATGAAAACTTTTTTAATGAATAAGACAAGAAGTTTTTAAGAGATGAGCTGAAAAGCGAGGTTGATTCATGCGAATTTCCTGTTTTCTAGCTGTTGGAAGAATTCGAATCGAGTTGTGCGGAAGAGAATGTTTTGCCTCTCCTCCTCCTATATTTAGAGAAGGGCCAGTTCAAAAGGCAAAGCGACTTCATCAAGGAAAAGTTTTTTCACCTCTTTTGAGGTTACTTTCTTATCTTTTTTTTTCCCCCTCATTTCTCAGAACTGAAGGAAGCATACGGTATATATAAATTCTTCATATCTTTCTTTTAAGATGATACCTTTCAGTTCAGACCCATTTTACACAATTATTCTACATTTAATTTACATTTTAGATATGAAAAGCTAGTGAAATAAGTGAAATCATATTGAAAACCAAATCACTGAAGTGCTTGCTCCCATTTTAATTGTATTTTATTAAAAGCACAAACAATTGTTTTTATCAGAAATCATTCTCATAAAAATGAATCAGAGTGGAGACAGAATTTCAAAATTAATAAGTTAGAGAGAAATTATCGTTTTTCCT